>LR991061.1:21383442-21983442 GCA_905163555.1 Notocelia uddmanniana | reverse complement strand
CATGTAGCTCCTTACTCTTCCATACCACCCTGCGGTCCTCGGTGCTTAGTACTTTAAATCTGCGCCAGTTCTCGTTTGCCATGGAGAGGGGGGTGAAAGATGCGTCTGCTGCCACTACGTCACGATGCATCCCACACTCACTGTTTAGAAAGTAATCCCTGAGACTGCACACCTCGCGGTTTTGAAGGTCTTTGGCATTTAAGAAGCCGCGACCTCCAAGCTTCCGCGGGATGTACAGTCTCATAACAGAAGATCGTGGGTGTAGCATACGTTGCGCAGTGAGCAGTACACGTACCCTTCGATCCAGGAAATCGAGCTCAGTCTGAGTCCACCTTAATATGCCAAAGGAGTATGTGAGCAAGGGCATCACCCAGGCGTTGAAGGCGCGAACCTTATTACCACCCGACAAAAAACTATTGAGTACTTTTGTCAGGCGACAGAAGAAGCGCTCCTTCACCGCCCGTTTGATGTCTCCACCCTCGATATCAAAAGACTGTGACAACATGAGAGAGATCTGAGAGCCATTGTCTCAGAAATATGTAAATTTGTGGAATTTACAACTTTCCTCCGCTGTACATGCATGACCGCACACTTATCGACACCAAATTCCATTTTGATGGTACTTCTGAAGACCTCTGTGGTTTTCAGTAGCTCCAACTCTCTTCTTCTTCTTGGTCGTATACTCTTGGCAGAGTAGTCGTGGTCATGGGGGTCGTAGCACGGCCTTTTTCACAGTCTCCCGCCATCTCTCCCTCACCGTGGCATTTCGCACGCACAGATTCAGGGGTGATTCCGTGAGGGTTCATATTTGATCCGTCCATCGCAGAGGCGAGCGTCCTCGTGACCTTGAGCCATTTACTCGACCCTGAACAACAAGTCTCTCCATGGCGTCGTCTTCCTTACGCATAACGGACGTTCAATAAATTCTCGGTATTAGAATGAAAACAAAAGATTATTATAGGTGTTTTATTTTTATTTTTCAATATACTCCTCTCCTATGTTTATGCACTTATAAGACAGGTCAAATAGTTTTTTTAACCCCTCATAAAAATATTTTTTGTCTTTGGTGTCAAAATGCTCCTACACTACTATTTTCAATGCTTCATCGTTAGAAAATTAATTTCCACATAGATTCTTTTTGAGATTGGGAAACAAATATAAGTCACTTTGGGTCAAGTCTCGACTATACGGTGGGTATGTAACAGTTTCCAGTCCAGATTCAAGAGCAGCATCAGCCTTGGCAATATAAGCACTATGCACAGAGGCGTTGTCGTGAAGAAGCAGAACACCTTTGGCGGTAATTTTCCCGTTCTGTTGTTTGATTGCTTCCCTTCTTTGGCATATAATATTAGCGTAGTGCTCTCCTTTAATACTTACACCCTTTTCTTTATAATAGATCAGCAATATTCCTTCACAATCCCAGAATTTTGTGACCATGACCTTGCTAGCTGAAGGCACGACTTTGAACTTCTTGGGATGAGGAGTTCCTTTAATGTGCCACTGCATGGACTCTTGTTTGCTCTCAGGGTCATAATGATGAACCCACGTTTCATCTCTACTAACAAAATTTTACAGTATCTTATCAGGAATTTCACCGCACACCTCAAGAAATTCGGAACAACGAGCAACACGCGTATTCTTCTGAAGCGGTGTCAGGATTCGCGGTACCCATCTCGCACTGACTTTTGACATATTAAGATGGTCATGAATTATATCGTGTCTAGTACCAATAGAAAGGTTGGTTCTTTAAGCTATTGCTTTCACCTTTACTCAACCATCTTCAAATATAATTTTCTCCACTTTTTTAAATTTTCTTATGAAGAAGCTTCGACGGGCCGACCAGCTCTATGGTCGTCTTCGATACTCTCTCTCCCATGCTTAAATTGACTTGAACACTTCTGAATTGTTGATAAAGAAGAAGCAGACTCACGGTAAACATTATCCATTTCTTTTTTTATAGCTTATTGATTTTTTACCTATTTGGTCAAGAATTTTACTACCGCTCGGTGCTCTAATTTAACCAACATTGAAAAAACGCTCATAGTGATCACGTTTGTTCAGTACTTGCAAAAAACAAAAGAACATCGCCGTTTGAATTTCACTTTTTTTTAATATTAATGAATGACTTTTACCGGCCAGTATTAAAAAGTTTACCAAAGAGGTTTAAAAGATGTCAATACCGAGAATTTATTGAACACCCCTCGTATGTTAGAATTCGAGATTGAACGATTGCCGAGAATCTTTGCTTGACCTTGAGCTCCTGGAGAATAGATATATTAGTGCGGCGCTGAGTCCATGATATCCGTAACATTCTTCTCCAGCACCACATTTCCAAGGCATCGATTCGTTTACGCTCTTTCTCTTTTAACGTCCACGTTTCTGCACCGTAGAGCAACACCGGAAAAACTATAGATCTTACAAGGCGAGTTTTTGTTGCTTTCGTAATATTACGGTCTCTCCAGATTTTAGTTAATTTTTCCATAGTAGACCTAGTTATGGCTATGCGTCGCTTGATTTCATCTTCTGAGCCTCCGCCATTTGAAATCTGTGACCCCAATTATATGTATGATGGTACAACCTGACAGTTTTCAATCGTTGTTGGCGTATTGTTGCTGTTACGGTCCACGACCAGCATCTTGGTTTTCAGTCTATTGATCTTCAGACCAAACTCGAGACTTACTGTCTCAACACGACGCAATAGTGCTGCAATTAGATTTTCGCTCGTTGCCAGCAGAGTGGTGTCATCAGCATATCGCAGATTGGATATATTTTTCCCTCCTATAGGTACACCATCCGTCCAGTCTTCAAGCGCTATCCTCATTATGTGCTCGGTGTAAATATTAAATAGCAAGGGTGATAGTATACACCCTTGGCGGACTCCAGCTGAGGGATGGAGCGACTTTGACATTGTATTGTCCACTTTGACTGAGGCGGTATTGATTTCATAGAGCGCTTTTAATAAATGTACGAGATGGTATGGAGTGCCCATCTGCAAGAGAATTTCCCACAACTGTGGCCATTTAACCGAGTCAAACGCCTTTTGAAAGTCAACAAAACAGATGTATGTTGGTCTGTTGAACTCTCTGGCTTTCTCTATCACCTGACGAAGTATGAGGATCTGTTCTCTTGTCCCTTTACCTCTTACAAACCCAGCTTGTTCTGGAGCGATCTCTTTACTAATGTAAGCTTTCAATCTCTCATTCAGGACGTGCAATAAAATCTTACTAGAATGATTGACTAAAGCGATCAAACGGTAGTTACTGCATTTTTTCGTTGAGCCCTTTCTGTGAAGAGGGACAAAGATCGAATGGGTCCATTCTTGAGGCCAGGTGCCCGTTTTCCAGACCCTGTTACAGACTTTATGGAAAAGCTCTACACCATATTCTCCGCTGCACTTGACGATCTCGATTGGAATGTTATCACTTCCCAGCGCTTTCCCAGACTTAAGATGTTTGATAGCAGCTGCAACTTCCTCTTTGAGTATATCTGGCTCTAAATCCTGCTCTCTAAGATGTAAAGAGGAGGAGTTGTGTGCTTCTGGATCAAGAAAAAGTGATTGACAGTATTTTTTCCATGCTTCCAGGACCTCTTCTAGGTTAGTCACAGTATTTCCATCGAGGTCCTCGACAGCCCAAGCTTTAGAATGGCCCTTTTTTGTTATAAGACGTATTTTCTTATATAAATCGCGGCTTTCGCATTTTTCGGCATGAGATTCAACTTCTTTACATACATTCTGTAAAAATACGTTTTTGTCGAAATATGTTTTGTGGTTTGTATTTGCTTTATTAGCAAATTTTGGGCTTGTTGACTACCTCCTGAAGCTTTAAGTTGACGACGCCTCTCTACCAACGCGAAAGTTTCATTTTTCATCCAATGCTGTCTTTTGGTATTAGATGGTCCAGGGGGTTTAGATGCTTTAACCGCATCCAAGGGCACATCGATTCGGTTTGTGCGCGCCTAGGCCGAGCTTGTTACGCACTCCGACGACTGGCGTCCACGGCTGGTCGGCGTACAGTCAGAGCCTGCTACTTTGCCACAGTCCACTCGATTCTAGCATACGGCACCGAGCTGTGGGGTCGAGCAGCAGATTTTGAACGCGCATTCCGGATGCAGAGACGCGCAGTGCGAGGCATTATGAGCGATGAACCGGTAGACAATCATTTCAAAGACTTACGAATCCTAACCTTACCAAGCATGGTAATACTCCAGCTTGCGCTCTTCACGTACGTCAACATCGATAACTTTAAACGTAAAGGGGTAGTGTCATCATACGATCTCCGAATCAACGCTCATCAAGATCGCCTCGTCACACCTTTCCACAAATTGAAGAGGTCGGAACAATCAGTATACATCACGGGCCCCAACCCAATGCCAATGTACAACCGCCTCCCAGAGGGCATAAGAAACTTACCCTCTTACCGATCTTTCAAAACTAAATTAGAGTCGTGGCTACTCGCAAAGAACTTTTATAACTTCAATGAAATAATGGAATTACCACTGACATTGTAAAAATGTATTTTTAAATGTGTGTGAATTAATTGTAGTTGTAACTATTTAATTTCATAATATTTACAAACATACTGTGTTGACTTGTACCTCTTTGTACCAATAAAGTTTATCTTATCTTATCTTATCAAGAGTATTGTCTTTGTTCTGCACCAATCATATTCCTCAGAGTTGTCGTGTGGGTTCTGACTAAACCAACCACTCCTCCCATTTTCAAGGATTTTTCTGAATTCAGCACCATCCCCCACGCATATTCTTGCCTGTTTTGTGACCTTCCTGGCAGCTTTAAGTTTAAGTTTAAATTTGGCTACTACCAACTGATGATCCGAGCCGCAGTCCGCGCCCGGTAATGTATGAACATTCCTGATGGACGATCGCCAGCGTGATTTCACCAGGTAATAATCGATCTGGTTTCGAGTTATACCGTCAGGCGATGTCCAAGTGTACATTCTACGTGGGTGGTGATGAAAAAGGCTATTTGCTATTATCAGTCCACTGTCGGCAGCGAACTGTATCAGACGTTCTCCTCTGTTGTTTCGAGCGCCGAGACCATAGGGGCCCAACACATCAGGTAGCTCCCCTTTCGCCGGTGTGCCTATCTTCGCGTTAAAGTCTCCGGAAATTATAAGAATCTCTCTGTTGGATACCTTGCGCATGATATTCTCTAAAGCGGTGTAGAATTCTTCGACGTCCTCGTCATTGGTGGCAGAAGTGGGTGCATAAACTTGGATGATGTTGACGTTAATTGGTTTTGCTTTAATCCACCACCACCACCATATCAGCCAAAGGTCGTCCACTGCTGGACATAGGCCTCCCCCAAATTCACGGGGGGTGTGTGCCGTGTTGCTTTAATCTGGATCGAGATAATTCGGTCATTAATCGGTTCATAACCAAGAACACAGTTATTTAAATGTTTTGGAACCATAATCGCAACCCCATTTATGCTCTTATCTTGATGGCCGGAGTGATAGATATAATGATACTCTGACATAAAATGGCCGTTGCCTCGTCAATGCGTTTCGCATAAACCGCAGACATCAATAGAACACCTCATCATTTCCCTCTCTGTGATTAGTAGTTTTCCAGGATTTGTCACAAAGCCCCGTACATTCCAGTTCCCAATCTTCATTTGGTTGGTGATCTTCATAGGACTTGTTCCAGTAGCATTGCTTCCATGTGCAGCCTGGTTACCCACCACCACATGGCCGGTAACCAATTTCACACTATCTGCCCCGGAAGCAGTATAGCGCCACTTTCCATAAGTTTCTTGGGAAAATAATGCAGTGGTTTCCCCTTGCCTTCTGCATCAGGCTTTTTAGGAGTTATTTATATCCCAAGGCCGCTGTTGCCTGATCCAGCCAGTTGCCCAGCTGGGAGTATGGTTATACCGCTTCAACAGGTCATGTTTATTTGGTGCAAATAGTTTAAGGTCGTCCATGTAGAGCAGATGAGAAAAGACCTCACCCTCTCTCCGTAGCTGGCAACCTAGTCCTGAATCCTTCAGCAGGGTACTGAGCGGATTCAACGCTAGGCAAAACCAAAAGGGACTCAGACTATCACCCTGAAAAATACCTCGCTCAATCCTGATGGAATCCTGCGGGCCAGAGGGGCCCTCTCCTCCCCCGGGTTGACGAAGGACTGTGGTCCACTGCCCCATGCAAGCAACTAAGAAGGATCTCAAAACTGCATCCACTTTATACAGTTCTAAGATCCTCCTCAGCCATGAATGAGGCACCGAATCATAGGCCTTCTTATAGTCAATCCAGGCGGCCGAGAGGGTCCCTCTGTTTCGCCGGACTCGTTGGCAAATGGTCATGTCTATGAGGAGGAGCTCTTTAGTACCACGTGACCCAACCCTACATCCATTTATTATTATTACATGTCTTTTCCGCTCACGGGACAATGGTGTCCCGGACCTTTGGAAGGCGTGCGCGGAGCCGAAGTACCGAGGTACCGAAGTACCAACCGAGTACCACATAGCCAACACGTAGAGGCCCTTTTGACAATTTAATGAAATGCATGGGGTACACCGAGCGGATGCTGTCCCTGCCCGTGTCATGGGACGCACACAGACACAGCACCCGCCAGGGTGTACAGGAACTATTGCTGGTTGATGGAATCTAAATGAACCGGACTATTGGGTGAATATGATGGACTAATGGCTGGGCTATTGAATGAGACAACTGACGTCTACCTAATAAAACTGTCTCACATTTTTATCTTATTATTATTATTATTAAAGCTCTTAAGTAGTTGACCGAGAGGTCATTATTGCTTAATCCGCGCGCCTTATTACTTGGGCCTTGCTATAGCTCGATATGTCCTTCACTTCGCCCGCGCTCTGACTAATAACTTGCGAAATTGGAATAAAAAATTACATTGGCAAACAGAATAATTATATCGAAATATCTATCGTATAGATTTTAAATAAATGATTCACCAATATTTTTGAAAAAGCTTGGAATATAATCACGTCACTTTTTGTGCTGTATCATCATCATCATCATCATCACCATGTCAGCCGAAAGAGGTCCACTGCTGGACATAGGCTTCCCCAAAGACTTCCATTGGATTCCGCTGGATGTGGTGTATACTTTGAAATATTTCTTAAGATTTAATTTAAGCGCCTTAGCGTACCATTTTCTTTAATAGTATGCCAGTGATATATATAATGGACGCGATTATTATAATTGACGCGAATAGTGTTCTACTTCTTTCTATTGACAAATTTTTAATATTACAACACTCTCACCAAATTTCAACTTGTTTTATACACATAAAGACTTAAAACTCCAATACCTGTATAACAAGCTCTTATCCAAAGCAAAAACGTCATTAACATACCTAACAAATAAACTGTTTTAAGTTTGAACTAAATAAGAACATACACATCTATTTCAGTTTCTGAACACCAATTTTATCTCTCATATACTGAAATGAAAGTGGTATACTCATAACGCTCTTATAATTGTTTTGGAAGATATCGTCGCGCTTATAATAATCTTAGACAAGCGAATACGGAATAAAGAACGCTCTGTTTTATTACCTAGTCTCATATATGTATATAAGAGCATATAATAATACTTTTTTTTAAATCGTATGGCATTTATTTACGAACCGTGAGATCTTCGAGAAGACAAGTACGGTTGCCAGTTTTTGTTGCACTTTTAGCACCACCCAGGGGTCACGTGTAGGGTAACGGTGGGTACTCCCTACGGACGTGGTGCAACTTCGACCCCCCTTTGTCAAGTGAGTGGGCAACTTGACTGTTAGAAGTTCTCAAGCCGCCCGGAGGCCTCTAACTTGGCTTAACGACTGTTGTCGTAGACAACAGCCGGGATCAACGGCTTAACGTGCCTTCCAAAGCACGAGAGCGCTCAGTTAGTAACCACTCAAAGCGGTCACCCATCCAAGAACTGACCTGCGCCTACATTGCTTAACCTCGCATACCGCACGCGCTACGCGGGTGCCGCTGGGCCACGAGCTTATAATACTATTATAAGCCTCTTACTCCTACAGTATCATTTACGAAAACTCATTGTACTTCAGATAGCCTGTTCTTATAACAGTCGCAGAATGCGCACTTTATGAGAGTGGTAGGCTTATAGCGCTCTTATAATGGTTTTGGTAAATGTCATCGCTCTTATATTAGCCTTGTACAAGCTAGCCGTAGTCAAGAACGCTCAGTCTTATTACCTACTCTCATATATGTATATAAGAGCATTTTATAATACTATTATAAGCCTCTCGCTCCTACAATAACATTTAGGAAGCCGCATTGCTCTTGAGAAAATCTGTTCTTATATCCCCAATCTTTAAGCTCAGTTGATTTTATAATATATTTGCTAAATGCTGTTGTAAGAATATTAGACTAATACCAGCATAGCCTGAGAGCATTGTAAATAGACTGACGAGGTAAAGCACAGAACTCTAATTAATTCAACATGGCCGTACCATTCGTACTTAGAATGCCAATGTTAGTGTAAACGCTCTTACAATAGTCTAACAGTGCGCTGGAAAAATGCAACTATAAAAAAGGCGACATTCTCAATACAAATAAAGAAATAAAATAATGAAAAGATAATATAAAATAGCATATTTGATTAGGCGCGTGAAGTTTTAAGCGTAAAACAGGGTCTACTTTACAGTAAATAATATATTCCCCGGCGAATACTTGCCGTCAAACATAAACACGAAACACACACCAGATAATAACCAACAAGTAATTAAATTGCAAAATAAATTATAACTAATAAACAGTTTGAACTAGTTTGTTTTTTTTTTTAATTGTCAAGGTGCACTTTCACGCAAGCTCGACAGTCAGAATGTTTCAGATACCGTGTGATCTTAAAAAAATCTAAAGAAGCCTGTTTAGGCTCACAAGATTCTAACGTTGGACCAATATAAGGCTATGTAGACTTAAAAGATACTCACGTAAAAACGAGATTAGCCTAAGGCAGCTTAAATTAGTTTTTACAAGATCAGCATTCAGTTAGACTGATATTAGAACGATATTAAAATAAATACGCTTATAATTTATGCCCTAATCCGGGCTTATACGATGACATAGAATCAATATAAGAGCGAAAAAATGTAGTCTTGAGACTGTTGTATGAGTGGTTTTTGCTAGTTGGGAATTTAGTCAACAAAATCACATCATGAAAAATTGACTACAGATCTAGGTATTTTTTTTTCAAAAATGCTCGGGTTTTTTTTATACCACGTCAGTGGCAAACAAGCGTACGGCCCGCCTAATGTTAAGTTGTCACCGCAGCCTATGGACGCCTGCAACTCCAGAGGTGTCACATGCGCGTTGCCGAACCTTTAAAAATGTATACACTCCTTTCTTGAAGAATCCCATACTTGTATCTTGTAGTTCGTCACTGTGAATGGTCGTATTTTGTTTGAAAAACGAACACTCCCATAAGCGCCAAAATTGTGGGGCCTGGTGAGGTGGCTCCGTTTGCGCTGGGCGCTTTCGGAGCTGTGTCGGGTCGCGTCACCGCTGCGGCGGGAAGGGTTGCAAACCGTCATTTTGAGAACGTCGGCCTGCATTAAGAGCTTTGTCGGCAGTCGGTCCTTCATATGAATGAGACACGACCTAATTACAAGGGTCGCATATAAATTACATTTCATATCTAATGTGATTCAGAGTCTGGAACCTGTTTCAAAAAACCGTTTTAAAATTGCTTGTGAACCGTCATATTTTGTCCTTTCTTATCTATACCGCTTTATCACAATAACGTTTCATGAGAGAATGAAATAATTTCGACGATCGGTATTTAAGAGTACCCCGTACGCTCGACCGAACTCGATTCTTCATACAAACGAAACTATCGTTCTCATTTTAAAACGCCATGCTGAAATAACATGAAACTTTATTAAGGCACGAGTGAATGGGCATCTTCTGGCTGAGCTCGCTTCATCGTCTCATCTTTGTCCCCTGGATAAATGCTCGCCAAGAGCAATCCCATTTTTAATAAAAAAACTTTGTATACACAATGGGATCCGCCATATCTAGGTCGGAAATTCGTTTCTGTTGCCAAAAATTGGAATGGAAAAAAATACAGTAAGTTTTTTAATTTTTTTAGGTCTTGTATGAAAACCTATTATTATTATTTAATCACTGTATTTTTTCTACATTATAATTTCAACCAACAGTAACTAAGTTCCGGCCTTGATATACCGGATCGGTGTATACAAAGTTTCAAATGATTCCAGCATGTCATTTTAAAATGATTCCAGCATGTCATTTTAAAATGATTCCAGCATGTCATTTTAAACTACGTTTGTATGGAGGACCGAGCTTACTGCGGACTCCGTAATGTAAAACGACTCGAATAACCTTAACCGGTAACCACGGAAGATGGTATCACCCGGTGTTTTGCAGTCTAATTCGAGTGAAGTGATTTATTAAGCCATCCATCCGCCCCAGGAAGGAAGTCCATTTAATGTGTAATTGTGAAAAATGGCTTATTTTATGTCAGTCGAACTTATCAAAACCACTTAATTTCATTAAGCAGGATCGAAATCCGTTAAAAACTATTTTCCAAAAACCGGTTTAATTCCCGGTAATCGAAATAAAAACCGCTACTCATTTCGGTTTGGTGTATTGGCAAAAACCGGTGTGAAAAAAATACCGGTATCCGATCCCTATTGTGTCCTTCATACACAAATAAAGTAAATGGAGTATAAATTTACACGGCGATATGATAGGAAATTGAATTTGAGAGAAATTCTACAAAGATATTGACGTCCTGTAGAACTGTTTTACTCGTAAGTAGGAAGTTCTCCGGAGTGCTTCCTACTTAAACAGTTTTAGGAACAGAATTTTAATGAATCGCTTTTGAAGAAAATACTTTTCAACAAACCGGCGTTGTAAATATATTTATGCCACACCTGCCCAAAAAGTGGCTTTTACCGCACGCTACGTGTAGTAATAAAATGATGTACACAACACGGGAGGTAATAAATAAAGCCCTCTATCGCATATATATACCTCCCTCGCTTACAGCTCGGGCCGCAAATTCTGCAATCTCGGCCTTTCGTTGCTTTACCACCCTACATAGTTGTGTAATGTACTATTACAATGCATGTGCTCGTAAAGTGCATTTTCTAGCAAGTCACGTAAGCGGTGTGTCTACTATGACATTTCATACGATACAACGCGCACGCCACGCACACGCGCACGTGCACGTGTTGCGCACGCACGGTGTGGCTCGGCCTTCAAACTTAGATTGTGGCTCCGTGAGTCGATTTCATGGAATTTCTTTGTTGTTCAGTTTTTGTAAATTGTTCTTCCAAACTAGCTTTTGCCCGCTGCTTCGTCGGCGTAGAATTGTGATGTGTTTGCTGCGTTATGAACTTATAATTATTTGCTCTTACATACAATCATTTACCCTCCTAAGGGGGTATTCCTTCAGAGTCCGCAGTAAGCTCGGTTCTCCATACAAACGTTGTTTCGCTCTCATTTTAAAACGCCATTCTAGAATGACATGAAACTTTGTATACACAATGGAATCCCGAATATCTAAGTAGGTATTAGTTTCTCTTGCTTGACATTACAATGGAGAAAAAATACAGCGATTATTATGGTTTTCATACAAGACGTAAAAAACTCAAAAACTCGCTGTATTTTTTTTCCTATTACAATTTCTAATTTCCGACAGAAACTACCTATAATATCCGACCTAGATATGGCGGCTCCCATTGTGTATACAAAGTTTCATGTTATTTCGGCTAGGCGTTTTAAAATGAGAACGAAACAACATTTGTATGGAGAATCGAGTACAGCCGAGCGTACTGGCGACTCTTTAGAAAAGATTACATTTCATTTATGCCATACCCTAGCCCGCGGAAGGACTTTTACTAAAAAGAAATTCCTATGGTCAACACAAATGATTATACCGACGAGTATGTTGGAATATCAAATATACCGATTCTAGACGAATGAATCCCATCAAAAACATTATACGTGTATGTTGTACATAAATAGTTAATTCACTAATAGGTAATAATTTATGACAAAGTTGTTGGAAATATGCATGGAAAGCATCATTTTTTTCTGTATGAGACTGATCCCATAAAATATTATCTCCCGACGTTTTACGGCAGCATTGCATGAGACTTGTATTTTGTACATATAATGTTTTTGACGGGATCTCACTTGTTTTTGTATCGGTGTACCGACACATTACAGGAGAGTTCTACGGAAAACAAACAGTAGTTTTTGGCATTTAGTGGAACGTAGGTACAGTAAGCTCAGCTGCATACTTAGATAAATTTGTATCTTAGTATTATGTACCTAGTCTACTACAGGTCCATAGACGAAGTCTCAAGTTTCTTGCGTAAAAATACTTGCTTCTCAAACAAACTTTCAACCTGAAATTAGTTTTCTATTACTTTACGAGTATTGCTGGGTCAAAACTCGACCTTCAAATTACTCCTTTAAAAAAAATTTGCTGTCCAAACAAATTTTTAAGCCCTTTCCCACAACTTGAGAGGGCAAGATTTCAAAAATCCTAAATTATTTTTCCTATACTTTTATGCTACACGAAGTTTTAAGTTTCGCGTTTCAAAAAATATAGAAATAGAAATCAGTTCAGTACTCTTTAGGATTAAGGATGATTCACAGTAGACCGTTCCGTGTCCGAGCCGGCCCGTTTTCTTCTAGAGAAATACGCCGGCCGTTGCGTTTGCTGTCATAGAAAACGGGCCGGCCCGGACACGGAACGGTCTACTGTGAATCATCCTCTAAGAGGAACGTACAATATAGGACATCAGTACAAACTTTCATGTTTACAAATTTATTAGGATGTAAGAACCTAAACGTAAATGTAGGGAGGACCGGTGCCTCAGCTTATGGGTACTGTTCCATTTATGGACGATTCTCAATTCTCACCAAGCTGCCGGAGTCGGCACGCGCCCCACCAGAATCAAAGGAGTTCGAACCTTCCATACAGAAGTTACATTTCCTATTTAAATGGAGCAGCGGTGCGTGGTCGGGAGCAGCCGGTCGGCTGCCGCTGACACTACCACTGTCCTCTTAAGACTGCGCAGTACGTTCAGTTCTCCATACAAACGTATTTATGCTCTCATTTTAAAACGCCAGGCTAGAATAACATGAAACTTTGTATACACAATGGGATCCGGCATATCTAGATCAGACCATAGTTTCTGTTGCTTAAAATTATAATGGAGAAAAAATACAGCGATTATTAAGGTTTTCATACAAGCCGTAAAAAACTCAAAAAGCCGCTGTATTTTTTTTCTTTTACAATTTATAGCAACAGAAACTATGGTCCGACCTAGATATGCCGGATCCCATTGTGTATACAAATTTTCATGTTATTCTAGCATGGCGTTTTAAAATGAGAGGGTAAATACGTTTGTATGGAGAACCGAGCCAGACCGAACTTACTGCGACCTCTTAAAGCCGAGACACAACGAATGCGTGGCCAGCACGTGCGCGTTGTATCGTCTGAAATGTCATAGTAGATGACATTTCATACGATACAACGCGCATGCCACGCACACGAGTACGCGCACGTGCTGCGCACGCATTCGGTGTGGCTCGGCCTTTAAACAAATTCTACCTACTGTATGGAGGGTCCGAATCCCTTTGACTCTAGCGGGGTGCGCCCCGATTCCTGCCGTTTAGTGTGAATCGTCTATTATAACTATTATCAGCCACTACGTTCAGGAGGCCGTGACGGCTGGCGCTTGCATTTTCTTTTTTGTTTTTATATTAAGATTTCACAAAGTTTGAATGATGACATTTTTATTTTATCGTCAGGTATATAATACATATGCTAACAAATTTTCAAGTCTTTAAAACATGGATTCAAGGATTTTCCATACAAAACTCAACCCCTCTTTTACCCCCTTTCAACCCTAACCTGCACAATTTGTATAGCTTATGTCCTCGCTAAAGATCCAGTTAACATATAAGTGAAGATTGCATTATATATATTCCTTTCGCTCGTTTTCACGTGACGCCTAGTCAAATAGAGACAAACAGACAAACAAATAAAGAGACAAAAAATCTAAAAACTGTTGGAATGTTTTCTGTTATCGATTGAAGGGCTCTGTTGATTTTTTTTGCTAATATCTTCAATGTACAGATTTTCGACCCTCTACAGTTTTATCTATATACTAGCGGCCGCCCGCGACTTCGTCCGCGTAGATTTTAGATAATAACAATTATTATAAATTAGGTCAACTTTTTTCTGGCAGTTGCCCGATGCTGTTAAAAGGCAACATTTTTAAGGCCTGATGCTAGACTATTAGAAGAAGAGTCCAGTGGAGTTCCCGACGCCGGCCAAAATGAAATTTTCTACACGGTACCTCAGCATTTCAAAAGTATAGTGTTTTCAGACATAGCAAAAAAAAAACACAACCTAGAATGTGCTGATTTGCGGACCAGCCGAAACTTAAGACATAAGCGAGTTCATGCGATTCTTACTTTAGTCTAAAGGCTAATATGAGAGCGATGAAAAATTAAATTAGTATAGAAAGTTTGGCACACATACTCGTAATTATTAGGGTAGCTTCGCCGGTTCTCCGTCCAGCGCCGGTTCTCGTCCTTTTGAAGTGACTTCTTCCTTACAAATGCATAGAATAGGAGTATATAAACAATTACCCGCGCAAGTTTTGGCTTTGCGTTCCTTAATACCGAACCTACAATGCTAACTATAAACAAACATTATTTAAGAACGTGTGACTAAGATATAATTAACGAAAGTTTACACCACATTTTAGAGCCTCGAAAACCACGCCAAACTACAAAAAAAATAGTGTGTAAGGAAAACTTTGAAGTAACTTTTGTTATTGTTATTAACTAATTGCAGTGATATTTTTGGCACATATTACTAGTAATATACATAACCAAAACAATAGTGAGTGTTAATTATACTTATTTTACCTAAAACCTGCATAAATTTAGTGGACGGGAACCGGACCATCAATTTTGCGTATTTGCCAGTTTTCGTCTACGTGGACGGATAACCGGCTTGGGGTCATTTTACTGGATTTTCGCGTTGGTCCGGTTCTCGTCTATTGAAATCAGATCAAGCTGCAGCAAGGTAATCAAGGTACATAATAATTATTGAAATGAATACAGATAATAGGTATGAGGTACATAAAGTCCACTGCTTTACTGATGACGTTAGCTGTCAAATTTTAGTCCTAAACAAGACTAGAGTACGATGACGTAAACGGGGGTCATCGATAGGAAATCAACATTCACCGTGTAAATTATTTTCGTTCTTACTTTATCTTCATAAATCTACCTACCTATTTAATGCCGGATCCACACAATGGACCATGATGGCCAACGTACAGGATGCAGTCATACGGTAGAACGAGATGAAAATATGTCTATCTCCCTTTAACGCACAACTGCTTCCTTTACATCGGATCATTATGGCCCATTGTGTAGTCAGGCATAAAAGTTGTTCTATAATTATATTACGTAAATATTATATATGGCGGTGTTTTCTTTCTTTCAATATTCGTTGTGGCAATGACTCTGACAACTTGCACGGGGAGTTTACCAAAGGCAAGTATTGTTTCACGATAACTTTTGATGGAATAGGCCTGGCTCTAGGCGTTATAGCAACACATGCAACAGGAGGTATCTCTAAAGCTTAAGACAAAGGCGCCAGTGTGAACCGAAAATGGGGTAGCTGACTTTCTGTCGCACTTGCATATTCGACTGACAGAGAGCGAGATACTTTGTTTTCAGTTCACGGTAGGCCTTAAGGTTCAGGCGCGCTAGCCTAGTGAACAAGCTTCACAAGTAGGAAGCTTGTTCACATTATTTATCATGAATATATATCAGGATATAATTTGGTCTAAGCAACTGGGTGTGGTCTTACAAGTAGAAGGTTATCACCATATCAGCCAAAAGACGTCCACTGCTGGAAATGCCTCCCCCAAATTCACGGAGGGTATATGCCATAATCGCCACACTTGGCATGCGGGTTGGCGATCGCAGTATCTCCACCGCACTCCAGGGATGCTGCTGCCCATCCCCCGGTGGTCTTGGTCGTAGTTTTAGGACATACCCTGTAGAAGGTTACACGTCGAGTCAAATGGCTTTAGATGTCAGTGCCCCTCAGGGACCTGTTCTGCCTGCTACCTTATTTTAATTGCATATAAACGACTTCTAACTGGTACCTGTGGGTATGCCGATGATAGCACCGTTGTAGTCAGATATCTTTCCAAAGCACAGGCCAATAAAGATGTACCTATAGTCCAATCTCGTCGACAGGATATTATGAATTGGAGTTGTCTTTTAGAGCAGTTTCAGATTGGGGCGATGCTAATAAAGTCAAATTCAATACATCCAAGGCACAGACGTGTCTCATCACTATTAAACGGAGTGAACGAACTCTCGACTCCCAATTTTTCGGAGTGTATTCATACCAATTTGCCAATTTCTGACCATCTACAGCTCCTTGGCATGAGCAGCATGTCCAATATGAACTTTGGGTCCTACATTGAATTCTTGGTGTAAACTTGGTGTAAGCGGTACTTCATACCTGGTCCTGGGCAAATTATAAAACTATTAAGTACAGGTCGGGTATATGCAGTACTGCTGCCAGTTCGGAGATGGATTTGCTTAATATCAGCTGTCTTGGCTTTGATTGATAAGCGTGCCAGGAAGCTCATATCTACTCTCTACATAACTTGGACTTAGTTGAAGCTAAGATGCAATGTCTAAATCATCGTAGAAAATACGCCTGCATATCGGTGTGCTAGGATTAAACGAATTAATCCCTCCCTGACCATTTTGACATCTTAGGACAAAGAGTGGACGACATGGGTTTGACCCTTATGTTGTTAACCACAATGTTAACATGCCTCTGATGTGCACGAAGCGTTTTGATTCTAGTTATCTTACGAAGACAGCTAAAGAGTGGATTAATTTTCGAGAAAATCTATTCCCATTTCATTATTTACTCTTTTCAAGATGAGTGAATGGGCAGTATTATCTAGGTACGCGTTTTACACCCTTGTCCTTATCATCACTTACCATCAGCTGAAATAGGGGTCAAATGCTTATCATCCTCATAACGTTTTTCCTGGTTATGCTCTAAGGACCCCGGATTCCGCTTTTACAATTAATCGTAAGATTTGCCGTAGGCACTAGTTTTACCAAAGCAACTGCCATCTGACCTTCCAACTCAGAGGGAAAACTAGCCCTAGTTGGGATGAGACCGCTCTCCTCACGATGGTTTCCTTCACCGAAAAAATGCTATTAAATTTAAAAATATATTTCGTACACAAGTTTTAGGGTTCCGTACCCAAAGGGTAAAAACGGGACCCTATTACTAAGACTTCGCTGTCCGGCCGTCCATCCGTCTGTCACCAGGCTGTATCTCAGTTGACATTTTCACAGATTGTGTATTTCTGTTGCCGCAAATACTAAAAACAAAATAATAATAATAATTAAGGGGGGCTCCCATACAAAAAACGTGATATTTTAGCCCTGTTTCATGGCTACCACTCGCCGAGCTAGATCTCAAGAACCGTAATAGCTAGGTATTTTAAGACAGGTATTTTTCTAGTACGGAACCCTTCGTGCGTGAGTCCGACTAGCACTTGGCCGGTTTTTTATTTTAAATAAGCCAGTGGTGCGAGCCGGGGTTCACACCCGCGACCTCTAGATTGAAAGTTGCATGCTACAGTGGATCACTCAATGATTACCTTTTATATGTATAAAAAATAAGTTGATCATTTATTTATTTCTTAATAACAAAAGCCAACTATTAAAATATTGTAAGATAAAAAGCCTTCGCATACCTACGCATTAAAGATTTTATACTCAGAAATTGGTTTTTGAGTGTATGAATCACTCCTCTTTTCCTATAGACGAGAACTGGCACCGCGTGGACGAGAACCGGGACAAACGGACGAGAACCGGCAAAAACCATACTTTTTCATTTATCATCTTTTACAAGAATAACGGTGTATGTTATTAGTTAAAACTTATACTTGGCGAAAAATAGAGTATATTGCCATTAAAAAGAAATATTACTCGTATAAATTGCTATAGCTCAACATATATTTTTCCCGTCACAAAGTTGGCAACTCCACTAATCGGACGAGAACCGGCGAGGCTACCCAATGTGCCATAAAAAACACTAAGAAAATATTTTTGCCAGTCAACCATAGGGCGAAATAGGGAATGCAAATTTATTTGACAAAAGGGAAAAATTCACGTGGACGTTAGAAAACAGGAAAAGAAATAAAAACATAAGCTGGTCTCCTTTGGGGGCTAAGAACTCACTGAGAACTGGCAGTCTTCTCTTACATCAATCCCTGCCATTGTCCTTGGGGTTTATTAATAGTCATTGCGAAGCATAACTTAAGATGGAATTGTGTTCTTTTGAACTCGAACGGGTAGTATGGAATTATCGGTATTCTACGAATATACACTATTTCGCCTCGAGCGCTACCTGTGATTACTGTAGCTTCGATAATGTTTTTATGGAGAGCTTTTATTTGTAACATAGTTCCATTACATAATTTAGGCGGTCTAAGATTCCTTATTAACATAACAGGTGCTTCGACTTGAACATTTATTATATATATATATTATATATAATATATAATAATAATATATTGGGAGGGACAATCTTACACAAATCGACCTAGTCCCAAACTAAGCAAAGCTTGTACTATGGGTACTAGACGACGATATACATACTTATATAGATAAATACATACTTAAATACATAGAAAACATCCAAGACCCAAGAACAAATATCCGTGAAAAATGCACAAATAAATGCCCTGGCCGGGATTCGAACCCAGGACCTCTAGCTTCGGAGGCAGAGTCACTACCAACTAGGCTAAACAGGTCGTCAACAACAAAATTTATTATGTGAGGTGGAAGGCTAGAAGGGTTTAAACTATTTAAGAACTCCACGGGATAGTGTACGGCGTCATCACTTTGTATGACGAAATCGAAAGATTTGTATTGAGCGTTCTCAGCTTCAAAAGTATTTAGTAGTAAATGATTAATAGCGGCAGCATTGTCATTTTTCGGGGTAAGGATTGCATGTTCGCACAACCATTCTATTGATTTCTTGTTAATATTTTGAAAATCAGGATATATCTATTGCGGCAGTTAGTTACTTAAAACATAGACATTTTATTCTTATGTTAATTAATGAATTAATGATACCGTAAACTATTTATATTTTGGTTATATATAAGTATCACATCAGACGTACCGTATTTGTTGTATTATAGATATTTTATATATCTTCTATACATATAAATGTCTTTCGTGGCCCAGCGGCGCCCGCGTACCGCGTGCGGTATGCGAGGTTAAGCAATGTCGGGCGAGGTCAGTCCTTGGATGGGTGACCGCTTTGAGTGGTTACTAAATGAGCGCTCCCGTGCTTTGTAAGGCACTTTAAGCCGTTGATCCCGGTTGCTGTCTATGATAGCAGTCGTTAAGCCAATTTAGAGGCCTCCGGGCGGCTTGAGAACCTCTAACAGTCAAGTTGCCCACTCACTTGACAAGCCTAATCCCAATATGGTCTAGTTTCCCCCTCGGGTTGGAAGGTCAGATGGCAGTCGCTTCCGTAAAAACTTGTGCCTACGCCAATTCTTGGGATTAGGTAGCGGACCCCAGGCATCCTTCAGGATGCAACTGTACTGGGAATAACGCTAGGAGGATGATGACATATAAATGTCTTTGTCCTGACTGACTCATTCACTCACTCATCAACACACAGCCGAAACTACTGGGACTAGAGAGTTGAAATTTTCACTGTAATTCAGGTTAATAGCGTAGACAACCGATAAGAAGGGATTTTCAAAAATTCTACTCCTAAGGGGGTGAAATAGGAGTTGAAAGTTTGTATGGGGATGGAGTAAAATTTTAGGTGAGAGAGTTGAAACTTGGTGTATGGACACCTTTTGACAATACAAGTAAAGCAATATAAGGGTTTTACAAAAATCCACCCCTAAGCGGGTTAAATAGGGGTGCAATGTTTGTATGGAGATGGAGTAAAATTTTAGGTGAGAGACTTGACACTTTGTGTATAGACTCCTTACTACAATACAAGAAAAATTATTTCAGGGTTTTGGAAAAATCCAACCCTAAGCGGGTTAAATAGGGGCAGAAATTCCTGAATGACTAACTTAATCAACGCCCAGCCCTAACTGTTTGACCTGGAAAGCTGTTTTTTTCACAGTAGGCTGTTTATATGGCGTAAGTTACCACCAAGAAGGGATTTTTAGAAATTCCACTCCTAATGGGGTAAATTTGGGGTTGAAATTTTGTTTAGAAATCATGTGATTTTTAAATAAAAAGTGTAAAATTTTGTACAAAGACGCTTTCTCTAAAGATATGGAAAGTACTTTCGCGGTATTTTGAAACTCACCCCCATGAATGCGTAAAATTGGGGTTAAAAGTTTGCATGGAAAACATGTAAGTCTCTGAATAAGAAGTCACGTCGAATACGGATAAGAAAAGTACTTTTAGTGTATTATTTTATTAAACGAGTCTATTATCGTGGTTAAAGGAGTGATGGTTAATATGTGCTCAAGATCATGTACATGTTTGTCAGTTCTTTTCGTTTTATACATAACAGGTTATATTTATACTTAGGTCGCAGAATGTGTTTGGAAGTTTATATTTCCAATTAAGATATTTATAATAACTCTGCACAGACAAAAATTATATAAGAAGTAATCTCGACCACTTCTCCAAGACACTCAGACGGGAGACGATGGATATCCTCAATAAAGGAGGAGATGTCCAACTGACGGTGATCATACAATATATCCTATATCCTGTACTGTCACGTACGTTCATTGCTCATATTACTATAGGGTTATGCAACTCAGTTTAAGGTATCAAATACACCAAGTATGTGAACTAGGTTGACCGGGCGGCTTTGACTCTTGAAAATGAGAATGATGAGATAAAAAATTACAAATGCGGCCAATACATAACACAATAAGTAACTCCGAATCTGTTTGGAGGATCTTGAAGTTTCCCATTCATGAAGTGCTTCCTCCTGTCGTACACCTCACTGTTCAACTTGGAAATGGTCAGCGGGTATACTTTACCTCCAGTAAACATCTCAGAGAAGATAAACATTAAACAGTCCACCTTAGACTACGCTACTGGCTTCCCTTGAAATGCACCCGAAAGCATAATCGCTACTAAATTGTATAAAGAAGTGCTACAATAAAAAATAATTCTACCTATAGTTGTAAAGTTCAACATAATAACTACGATTTCTTTCGCATTACCAGAATGGATGTGTGTACGTATGTAAGTTGTGTTTAGTTATAGTTAACTTGGTATGTCCTTTTAAACAACAGCAACATAGGCTACAGTTTAATGTTCGGCGCGTGCAAAGCCGCGGGCATTAGCTAGTCTATATATATAATATAATAATAATAATAATAATATTGGGGGACAATCTTACACAAATCGACCTAGTCCCAAACTAAGCAAAGCTTGTACTATGGGTACTGGACGACGATATACATACTTATATAGATAAATACATACTTAAATACATAGAAAACATCCAAGACCCAAGAACAAATATCCGTGAAAAATGCACAAATAAATGCCCTGGCCGGGATTCGAACCCGGGACCTCTAGCTTCGGAGGCAGAGTCACTACCAACTAGGCTAAACAGGTCGTCATATAAAAGAAGAAGTCTTGCTTGACTGACTCATCAACGCACAGCCGAAACTACTAAAGCTAGAGAGCTGATTTTTGTACAGTCGATTACATTTATAGCATAGGCTAGGGATAAGGAAGGATTTTTCGAAATTCATCCCCTAAATACAAATACAAATACAAATAAATGTAATGAATAACTTTTGTACAAATGTTATAAATATAGACTAAAATTTACAGTTAGTTATGTATAAAAAGGAGCCTGAGCTAGTGATTCCCTGTGGTTCAGGCAAAAAGGTACCGATATATGTCTATTAATATTCATCTATATATAACAAATAAATTATTTCTTGGTAACTAGTACAATTACAGTATTTATTAAAAAAACTATGTAAAATTAAGATACTAATAAAACAGTAAAAATACAATTATATAACATCAATAGCAACAACACAATACACATACAGTCAATAGCTTCTCTGTATCATCAAACGTCATTTTTAATAGGGCATCTCAAAGCCTTTTCTTGCAATTTGCGAAACTTAGCGGATACTTAGCTTTAGTTTAGCATTTAGCCTGTTATAAAGAAAAAAGCCCAAAAAAACAAAAAATCTTGAGGAGAAAGCGTGTTTTTTCTCTCCATATTGGGGGCAAACAATATCTTTACGTCGTTCGTTAGTATAATCTGTGCTGTAAGGGATTGCGGCGTGCTGTTTTAAAACTGTACTCATTATAAATAACTGCCATACCGTAAGGACTTCACATACTTTATAAAGGTGGTCAGTGGGGTAGAGGAAAGGTAGGAAATAAGAGACTTTCAAAATCGCTCTTCGTGCTCTTTCTAGTTTGATAAGTGTTGTTTTGGCCAGACCCCATGAAGAAATGCAGTAATTCAATACCGACTGGCATAAGGCAAAGTAAACTTGTTTGGTTAGCATTGAATCCCCAGAAGAACGTAGTTTTTTGAATACATATATTAACTTACGCACTTTACTGCACAAAGCCTCGACATGATATTTAAAAGAGAGCGACTCATCAATTATAATTCCTAAGTACTTAATTTGATTAGTTATAGATATAATTGGACAAGTGCATTGTATATTTGTGTTATTATTACAATTGTGTGCATACAGGTTTTGATTATCTGGCGGTAAATTTGATTTGCGCATGAACAATTTTATGTAGGTAATTAGTTTTATCTGGGTTAAGGGTTAGTTGGTGAAGCTGAAGCCACTGATTTACAAGGTTAAAGCCTTTTTGAATATTTGTAAACTTCGTCTGTCGATTTTGCAGAGAAAAGTAGGACAGTGTCATCAGCGTAGGAAATTATTCGCCCACTGTCGATTTTCAGATTACAAAGGTCATTAATATAAATTAAAAAGAGAGTAGTTGGGCCTAATATGCTTCCTTGTGGTCCCACAAGGAAGCATATTAGGCAAAACAGGCATTTTTTAGATCAGAACTGATGACATTATCTATTTTTGTGCACTGCGTTCGGCCGTCTAGATAATCTGTGAATAATTTGAGCTGAGTGCCTCTAATTCCTAAGGTTTCAAGCTTGTGCAATAGGGTGGGAATAGAAACGGTGTCAAAAGCTTTTCGAGGCCCAAAAAAAGGCCTATTGTTTGGTTGCCCTTATCTAGCTCCTGTACTAAGTAGCCAGTCATTTCATGAACAGCGTCGGCGGTTGATAGTTTAGGCCGAAAACCAACTGGTTTTTTGAAAAAATATCTTGGCTGTCCAAGTACTTAACCAGCCTATGATTCATTATTTTTTCTAAGATTTTGGATATCGAAGGTAGTAGTGAAATAGGTCTATAGCTCGATATTTGGGTTTTATTTCCATATTTGTAAACTAAGAGGGTAAAAAAAGGGATGAAAGTTTGTATGAGAAAAGTAAATTTGGTGTACATATAAGAAATGACCAATGGCCTTTGATGATGATGATTTATATCAATAGGAAAACAATAGTTTAATGGGTGGCGTAACTTTACTCTTAGGTGGATGTTTTCGTCAGATATTACCTGCTGTGCTTAGGGGTACTAGAGCAGATGAGGTTAAATCTAAATAAATCTAAATGAATCTGGTCTTCATGGTCTGTTGATTTTGACCGGTGATCCACCACTGGATGCTGGGCATGATCGGCCTGCGTCGGCGCAGCAACCCCCGAAACGATTATCCCGGCGGGCTCTAAATCTGACGGTGGTGTTGCTACGAGCTCCGAGCCCGCTAGCCACATCCTGCCAGCTGCTACTCCAGCAAATCTCCGGCTAACAGATCCTGCACCTGCGTATGGGATGCGCCAAACACGACAACGACTTGCAGCTGTAGAAAACCGGAGTAAGCCGTGTTCGAAGAAAGTCAGCTGTAATGCCGCTGTTATTGCTGATATAAGTAGTTGATGCTGCGTCGCCTCCACCACTAGTTCCGCCTGCCGATGTGCCCCAGGCTCAAAGCAGCACTGGCCTGCGCGCAGCACCCGCCGCTAATGTACCTCAAGCAGCACCACCATCACCGAGCAGCAACAAAGAGCTGCGTGCAGCGGGACCTCGTGTCGTTAGTCTGCACGTCTTCAATCTTAGTGAGGACACCACTACTGAAGTTGTCATCCGTCACGACCAGACCAAGTTGGGAATCTCAGCACCGGTGTGCCAGCAGCTGGTGGTAACCCGAGGGAATTACACATCATTTCGTCTCTACGTGCCTGCTGGCAAGGTGAAGACTGCCAGAAGTGCAGCAAACTGGCCGAGCGGTGTTGTAGTAAGGTATTTCAACGTTCCGCAAACAAAAAACGTCTTGCAAACAAAAAACTCCACTGCTGCGACGCGAGTTAGTTATCCCAACACCGACGTAAGATCAAAATTTGTATTTATTCACCAAAATGTAAGATCGATTTGTGGTAAAACCTCAATAATTGAATTATTATGTCCTGATTCAAAACCAGATGTACTTGGATTGACCGAAGTTTGGTGCCGTAAAGATGACTTGGAACGTGTGAGGTTATGTAATTACACGCTCGCAAACGCCTACTGTCGCGAGCGCAGCGGTGCGCATGGCGTGGTAGTTATATAAACGACGACCTGCGTACCCTCTGCGTTCCATATCATCTGGAGTTAGCGGCTATTGAAATACCTTGTTTTGATTTGATTATTGTAGTATTGTATAGGACATGTAAAAATTATTTTGGAAAATTTAAATAATTTAAATTTGTTATTAAAGAAACTGACTGACGGCAATAAACGTTGTTGGCGACCAAAATGTAAATTATCTAACTGAAAATAATTTGAAAGTACGGGTGAATTGATGTACTAAGTAGCTATGGTAGATCAAATATCGTAACTTTCCCCACACGCGTTACTGCAGACTGTTCGTCGTGCATTGACTGCGGCATAGCGAATCATACTCGCGATTGTATTACGGTCTCGCCGGGTCGCCGGTGGATACCGCTATCAGCGATCATAACGGCCAGATGTACGAATTCGCTTTAAGACATAAACGCGCAAAAAATAATGTAGTCCAAACAGTTAAGCATCGGGTACTTAATAAAGAATCCATTTAACCCATATATGCCCCTTGATTCGAAAACGATACATACCTTCATATGCCCAGAGCAGCATTATAATTGTGTCTTTAAGTGACTTTTGATTCAAAAACGAACAAACACCGCTTCTGCCCAGAATTATTTTGGACTTCCGATTCTTACAAATCTTCGATATGTTGATACTAATACGTGGTTTTTAACATCATGACCAGTTTCATAAAGTTTAGTATTGGATAAGTACCTTTTTTTTCATGTTCCAAAACGAAACATTGGGCATATGTATTACATTTAATGTTAGTTAATAAATAACGTCTTTTTTCAACCTTTTATTATAAGCTGACATTACACACATTTAAACTTATACTACATTTTGAAATATTATCTCTCTAAAAGATATGCAATAAAACATTTCGAATGTAAGTTAACCTGACACTTTTGACGAGATCCTTTTGGACCGTTCAGTCAGTTTCCCAAAACGTCCGTTCCCGTCACTATCTTTTATAATATATTGATTGAAAAACGGATTATTTAGGAAAATAATCCGTTTTACAAACAATATTTTTTACCCAAATGATATATTTTTAAAGGGGTAGGTAGAAATTAAGCGAGTCGACGGAACCTCGCTACGCGGGGCTCCTATTTCTGGGCGGTTTGCCTTTCGGGCATATGAAGCTACCTAACGAACCGAACCTACCTACTTATTGACTAAGTGTTATATCCGTCCTAGTAAGAAATAGGTGGGTTGGACTTGTTAGGTAGCTTCAGATGCCCGAAGGGTAAAGCGCCCAGAAGTTGGAGCCCCGCTACGCGGGGCGTCGTCGACTCTAAGACGGAATGTTTTCGGATTGACTATGTATATAATAAATAACATAAGCAGACGCTTGTTTCCATCTCTTTGGTTATGAACATGGAAAAAAGTCTTGTTTCATAACTAGTTACACAACCGTGAAAAAAATCCTTATTCAGAACCAGTTATGAAACCTTATTTATGAACGTGGACGAAGGGATGAGAACCAGGGTGTTTTGATATAGTGATGCTATGAGAAACGGGTGTTTGACAAACTTATGAGAGGCTTATCATGAGTTGTCATGAGAGACGGATCTTTTGGCATATACCTAGATGCTATGAGAACCGGGTCTTTTGACATAGTGATGTGATGAGAAACGGGTATTGTGGCCTAAGTTCATTTAAAAAAACGGATATTTTGGAACGGGTGTTATGCAAAAGAATATTTTGGGAAACGGACAGAACGTTCCGAAAGGACTATTACGTTAATTGATAGCGGTTTGCTCCTCCTAAATCCCCCCCTGATTTATCAGTAATAAATAAACATCCATTAAGAAGCTACCTTGAAATTTACATTCGAGTTCAAAGCCATGTAAGCACTCAAAAGTAATAAAAAACATGTACACATGACCTTAAAATTGAGATTGGAATGAGATTGTATCCATATTTTTGTTACTTCGTCCGCTTACATATCTTTGGAGTCAATTATGTTAGAAATAAACACAAAACTAAAAGAAGGTAGTAGGTTATCGAGTGATCATGAGTCATGACACATATTTGCCCAATGTATCGTTCTCGAAACACTGTTTGAATAGGCAAGTTTAAGGTAACTTAATGTAACATATTTCATCACTAAAAAATACACAAACACACTTGAAAGTTATGTAACTTTATTCTAAGATACAAAAAACCACGCAATTGAAGTGATTTTATATAATTAGTTACTTTCTTTTGAGAGACGCCATAATTTATGCACGCCGAAAACAGGTCACTACTTGCACCGACCCATAATGCGCGAACTAATTTCAAATTGTCAAATATCTCAATCACTATTTGAAGAAAGTTACCTACTGCTTGACATAGATGGTGCTAAAATGCACTTCTCAAAAGAAAGACGTCGTAAAGGTCACTTGAACTAAAGACTATTTTTCGTTGCGTTTTCGAATCAATGGGCATATAGAAAACCAATAAAAGACCTAGTTCTGGGCATAAGGGCTGTTGATCGTTTTTGAAACAAAGGGCAAATGAGATACCGAAAGCAAGCATAATTCTGGGCATATATGGGTTAATTATTTTTTACTGACATTTGTAGTTACGATTTTAATTTTATATATAATCCTACCTTTGACATTCATATGAAATTTGATAAATTATTTAAACTATTTACTTATTATATAAATTTACGATTCCCATTAAAGACATTGAAAATACATAATAATAGACATACCCCATGGTTGACTAATGAACTGTCTGACTACATACGCAAACATAAAGACCTAATAGAGTTAAGACGCTAATACCCAACAATAATACCCTTTTTTTTTATTATTAAAAATGGGATTGCTCTTGGCCAGCATCTAGCCAGGGGGCAAAGATGAGGCCGACGATGAAGCGAGCTCACCCAGAAGATGCCTATTCACTCGTGCCTTAAAAAGGTCCAGGTTATATGAACTCGGAAATACAGACGCCGGCAGAGAATTCCAAACCTTAGAAGTGCGCATTATAAAAGAAGATGCAAAGCGCTTGGTTCGAATTAGAGGAATTTCGACCAAGTAAGGATGGTAGCCAGCCGTACGTCTGGATGTCCGATGGAAGAAGGGGGAAGGCGGTATGAGCTCATGGAGCTCCTGAGCACACTCACCGAAGTACAGTTTGTAGAAGACGCACAGACATGCTACTTTGCGTCGATGTGCTAAGCTCTGCAGCTTATTTCCCACTACCGTACTGCCGCCAATGAGCTTCCTGGCTCTGCGGTCCACCGAGTCGAGTGCGGCAAGTTGGTATTAGCCGAGCCATCCCAAAGGTGACTACAATACTCCATGCAAGACCGGACTTGGGCTTTATATAAAGATAGAAGCTGCCCAGGGGTGAAGTATCGCTTGACCTTATTTAGGATGCTCAGCTTTTTGGCCGCTGTTCCGGCTTTGGACTCGATGGTAGTGCCGAAGTTAAGGTTTGAGCTTAACGTCATGCCAAGCAGCTCGAGATCGTTGGCTACAGACACGGTTGTACCTCGGAAAGTAGGAGCCAGATTGAATGAGCTCCTTTTTGCGGTAAACAGACACGCTTGCGTTTTGGTGGCGTTGAAACTAACCAGATTGTTATCACCCCATTGGGAGACCCTTATATCAGACTGCATAGAACACTATTCCCGGCTCATACAATCAACTACATTAAGTGCTCGACAAACTTACATTGAGACTCTGCTGCAGAAAAGTAAAAACCCGGCGAAAGATATTTGGAAATTTGTGAATAATGAACTCGGCTTAAAAAGTGAGTCAAGGTCAACTCATATTAGTTTAAAAAAATCCTCTCACGAATACTATGGTATGGCACCAGACAGCGAAGTTACAAATATATTTATTACACATTTTTTAAAAATAGCGTCGAAGTACATAATACATAAGTAGTGTCGAATCTTTGTCTTCACAGTACCTTACGAAGCATCTCAGTGGCTCAGACGTGCCTCTGTACACAGTCTCCCTGTCGTGACACATGAGCTATTGCACAAAACAATACAATCGATGTTAAAAACGCGCACAACCGTGGATGCATACGATATGTCGCTAGATATCATCTTAATCTTATGTATTTGGCCGGTCGTTTCTGACATATTTTTTTTTATTTATTTATCCAAATCTTAGGGCTATGAACAAAAAATAAAATGTATTTTACTCGCAAACGAAAACCGCGTACGGTTTATCTGCCGCTGAGTGGTCGCTCGTACAACGAACGTTCTATTATTTCTGTAAAAACATTGTTTTTATTTTATTTTTACACATATCCATTTTGTTTACCAAGTTTTCACATACATCCTGCGGCCAATCATTTAATATATAGGGTAACATATATTCCCAGGTTCTTTTTCCATATGTATTTTTATATGGTGGTAGTATGTATTTAGACAAATAAGGTATGTTTCTCATTTTTTGAGGTCTACATCTATTTCTTAAATTAGGTATATTATTTATTTCATCACATACCAGCATCATTTTAAATTTGTCGTAAATGTTTATAATTTTACAATACTCAAATAATTTCTTCTCATCGTTATTATGCTGTTTTCTAATGGACTTGGGTACAATTATTTTAATTAGGCTTAATTGAAGTTTGTAAATACGTTCTAAATATGTTTTATAAGTTCTGCCATAACTACTAAGACTATAGCTTACAACTGAATCTGCTAGTGACATATATAACATTCTCCTTGTGCTAAGCGGTATCTTATATTTTAAAAGTGACATCTAAATATATAAAAGAAGAAACTGACTGACTGACTGACTGACTGACTGACTGACTGACTGACTGACTGACTGACTGACTGACATATCAACGCACAGCCCAAACCGCTGGTCCTAGAGATTCCAAATTTGGCACGTAGGTTCCTCATAAGGTCTAGGGGTGCACTAAGAAAGGAATTTTCAAAATTCAACCCCTAAGGGGGTGAAATGGGGGTCCGGAGTTTGTATGGGGAAACAAGATTAGTTGGACTATTTTATTCGAAACTTCACAGGAGTATTTCTAACGATAAAAGAGTAAATACGTGTTTTAGGTTTTTTGAGAAATCAACCCCTAAAAGGGGGAAAGGAGGTGACAAATTCTGAAAATCGACATGGGTATTGTTTTTATGATATACCGGGTCGCTGATAACGAAAACAACAATGATTTTTAAAATCTCACGTGGAGGACGTGAAATACCATCCCCCCTGTTGGGGTGCGAGGGGGATGAAATGTCTAAATATTAATATGGGTGTCGTTTTTATGGTTTTTTGGGACGTTAATTACGAAAATAGCATCGGTTTTGAAATTTAATATTGTGGACATGAAAACTTTTGAAAGTTTGTGCCAAATTTCAAGAAATAACTGACTGACTGAGTGACTGACATATCAACGCACAGCGCAAACTGCTGGTTCTAGAGATTCCAAATTTAGTATGCAGGTTCCATATAAGGTCTTGAGGTGCATTAAGAAAGGACTTTTCAAAATTCAACCCCTAAGGGGGTGAAATGGGGGTCCGAAGTTTGTATGGGGAATCAAGATTAGTTGGATTATTTTATTCGAAACTTCACAGGAGTATTTCTAACGATAAATGAGTAAACATGTGTTTCAGGTTTTTTGAGAAATCAACCCCTAAAAGGGGGAAATCTGGTGACAAATTCAGGAAATCGATATGGGTGTTGTTTCTATGGTTTATCGGGTCGCTGATTACGAAAACAACAATGATTTTAAAATCCCACGTGGAGGACGTGAAATATCATCCCCTCTGTTGGGGTCCGAGGGGGTTGGAATGTCTCAATATTAATATGGGTGTGATTTTTATGATTTTTTGGGTCGTTAAATTCGAAAATGGCATTGATTTTGAAATTTAACATTGCGGGCATGAAAACTTAAAAGTAGGTGCCAAATTGCAAGAAGAAACTGACTGAGTGAGTGAGTGACATATCAACGCACAGCCCAAACTGCTGGTTCGAGAGATAACTAATTTGGCATGTAAGTTCCTTATAAGGTCTAAAGGTGCATGAAGTGCCGTGAGTTCCCTATGAAGATACGACCTTTTTTGATTCAATGTGTTGTAAGTGGTTTTATTAATCAGTGCCGTCCGATACGATTTCGAAATAAATAGATATTTGAGCGTCCGAGAGGACTCCTAATAGGAATCCGAGGTACCTAAACTTTAAATAAAGTAACGGCCATATTGATTTCCTTCATATCCGTCCCAATTTCGTTTAAAATCGATATATGAGCGTCCGAGAGGTCCCCTAATACGACTCCGATGTAAAATTTGGAAAAAAAGGCGACCATATTGCTTTTATTCATTTTCGTCCCAATTGGGTACCTTAAGTTTTCTAAAGTGGTCTATATTATATTTTTTATTGTTAGTAGACACAAAATGAAGTCCAAAACTGCAGCTGATATTTTTTTATTGCTTGTCGTTTTTTAGAAATATTTTTTGGAATATGTGTTTTGACATACCACGAGTTTGGTTGGATTAATAGAGTTTGTGCCTTAGTCTGCCACAACAAAAAAAATACGTGGAGTTGACAGCTGGCACTGACAGTTGGCAGTTGTCAAATTTAGCCGTCACATCTACGAGTTTGTACGCTGTGCTTCCTAATTTCTACTGTTCTCCAGTTTTTACCATCGAATTCTGCCTGACCCTGGATTTTGTAGTATCGATATCTCACGACGACCACCGTATTGCTATTTTACGGAAATAAAAACGACGACTTGTGCACGTATTTTTGCACAACGATACTTCTGCCCTCGACGACTTGCGCTGCCCTACTGCTTACTTGCTAAACCTAACTTAGCAAGGAAAATGAGTTCCTCAGAAGACTTTGTACGAGCAGACTCCGGAAATTTGCCAGACATGGACATGGTGGTTATTTTATTATGGAATATTTAAGGACATATAACACCAAATGCTTTGTTAGAGCGAAAGTTGTTCCTAAACACAAGAACACCAAAACATATTACCTATCTCGTAACAGTGCATATAAATGAAATAGAAAGCACCATAATAGATACAGAATTTGATGGATGTCCAGCACAAGCAGGAATTTTTAAAGATATGTCTTACTTGTTACTTAGTTCTTCGAACTGGCAACTTATCCACCCCTTTATGCAGATTAGTGTCACATTTGTATACTATATCACTAAAACAGTTAAAATTCATGTGTGAACTATCACTCCCGGTGACATATGTGGACAAATTTAATATGTGGAGCCTGATGGCATGACAAATGATTATATCATTGAGATTAAATGTCCAAGCACTGCAAAAGCCCTGAAATCATATGTAGTTGATAACAAAATACAAGAAAAGTTTAAAGCTCAGTGCCATATTCAGATGTTAGGAAGTGGTTTTAAAAAGTGTTCATTTTGTGTTGCTGATCCAGAATTTGAACAAAAAAAAAATTCAAATCCTATGGCTGACCTTCGACTCTGCTTATGCTAACAGCTTAATGATGAAATCGGAAATATTTTAGAAGAATATTATCACAAACATTTTGGCAAAATGCAGTCTTAAGAGTCCACAGTAAGCTCAGTTCTCCATACAAACATAATCTTGCTCTCATTTTAAAATGGCATGCTCGTATAATTTGATACTTTATATACACAAGGGGATCCGGTATATCTAGGTAAGGAATTAGTTTCTGTTGCTTGAAATTATAATGGAGAAAAAATATAGTGATTATTAAGGTTTTCATACAAGATCAAAAAAATTAAAAAAACTTGCTTTTTTTTTTTTCATTCCAATTTCTAGCAACAGAAACTAATTCCTTACCTAGATATACCGGATTGTGTATATAAAGTTTCAAATTATTCGAGCATGCCATTTTAAAATGAGAGCGAAACTATGTTTGTATGGAGAACTGAGCTTACTGCGGACTCTTAAGACTTAGCGGATCCCATTGTGTATACAAAGTTTTATGTTATTTCAGCATGGCGTTTTAAAATGAAAACGAAACTACATTTGTACGGAGAATTGAGTTCAATCAAGCGTATGGGGTACTCTTAACAGGTTTTCCATATGTTATTGGACTTATAAAACTGCAAACATCCAATTTTTAATGTATATAATTAATAATTATGCAGGGTGATTTATTCCATGTGCATAAAGTACTTTCAGGAACTGTAAATATGTGTTTTATTACCACTAAACACTCAATAGTAACGAAAGGGAATAGTTGAGTGTGAAATTCAATACAAGTTGATGAACTTCAAAATTATCTATGTTCTTAAGTATATTAAGTTCCCTGTGACATTGCATAATGTGTCTAAAATAAATAAACTGCCAACTAATTTTTATATGATATTTGGATTTTCTGAAACATGTATTTAGATCATTGATAATGATATACATATATTTCAAATAAATTGGAGTCCAAAGCCCTGTTTGATTGATTACCTACTTATTTTATGGGTATAGAGACCTGCCCTGCTAGTATGATAGCTTATACTGTCACGTTTTATGTGACGTTTCAGTACATTTTGGCCGTATACGAGGCTTGCACTGAAAGTGGCGGGAATCGAATACTTATTAATTTATTTTTAACATGTATTATACCTTTTTATAATCTCTGAAGTTTCCTTATCTCAACACACTGGCCACTTAGAAAAAAAAAAGTATGGTTCGGTTTCAATTGTTTATTGAAGTCGTCGAGTCACTGCTTAAAATGGAATTGTGCCGTGAAAATTTCAGAGCTATGATTTATTATGACTTTAAAAGTGGACTAACACAAAAACAATGTGAAGAGCGGATGGTTGCTGCTTTTAAAATTGAAGCTCCTTCAAAGACTACAATATACAGGTGGTATTCAGAATTTCAACGTGGCCGTGTATCCCTCACCGACGAAGTGCGTGAAGGTCGACCAAAATCGGCAGTCACGCAAGAAAACGTCGATGTTGTGCGTCGTCTGATAAATGAAGACCGACATGTGACATATCGGGAAATTCAAGAGCACCTGGGTATTGGAATGAGTCAAATACAAATTATTTTAAAAGAAGAATTAGGCGTGAAAAAGTTATTTTCCCGTTGGATACCTCACCTATTGTCTGACGAGCAGAAAATAGTCCGTGTCAATTGGTGCCGCAAAACTTTGAAAAGATTTAACAAGGGACGCTCAAATGCTGTTTTTAGCATAGTATCAGGTGACGAGTCGTGGATATACGCTTATGAGCCTGAAACTAAAAACCAATCCCGAGTATGGGTCTTCGAAGACGAGCTCAAACCCACAAAAGTTGTTCGTTCTCGCAGTACGGCTAAGAAGATGGTGGCTACGTTTATCTCTAAATCTGGTCACGTAGCTACTGTGGCTCTTGAGGATCGTAGAACAGTCAATGCTGATTGGTACACCACTATTTGTTTGCCGAACGTCTTTGCTGAACTCCGAAAAACAAACCCTAGTCGTCGCATCATCCTTCACCACGACAACGCCAGCCCACACACCGCTCGGACAACAACTGAGTACCTGGACGGTGAAAAAGTCGAAATATTGGACCACCCTCCATATAGCCCTGACTTAAGTCCCAACGACTTTTTTACATTCCCCAGAATCAAGGACAAACTGCGTGGTCAGCGGTTTCAGACGCCAGAAGAAGCAGTGGAGGCCTATAAAATAGCCATTTTGTCGACCCCTACTTCAGAGTTCAAAAAGTGCTTTATGGACTGGTTTGAACGCATGCATAAGTGCATGAAATACAAAGGAGAATATTTTGAAAAACAATAAAAATAAATAAACTCACTTATACTGCATATTTTCTTCTATTCCCGAAACTTTCAGTTTTACCCTCGTAACGTGACGGTATAAGCTATCATACTAGCCGGGCTGTTGTTAAGGTTTTAAGGCAATGTCCAGCACTCTACTGTAATAAAACAAGACAGAAAATCATTCTAGCTTTATTTAATTGTCCTGCAAGTTCACCAAAGCACAAGCAATGATAACACTATTATCTAAATACTGCATGTGGCTGTGGTTTGTTACTGAATGAGGCTTAAAAAACCGGAATTCCGTCACTCTTCGTATTAAACGCTCTACATGAATGCGCAGACTGGCGATCACTTGACCAAGCAATACTTCTTTTTTGTTGGGAGTTTCTTTTGATGAGACACTTGGAGGGTGAAGGAGCTTCAACTTTCTTTCCTGTAAATGTGCTTCTATTCCTTTAAAGCCCCGGTCGGAAAAAATAACAGCCCCTGGAGGAAGACGGTTAGTAAGTAGTAAGTTGGGATTATCCCTTCTATATTTTTTGCACGATGATACAAAGTATCTCATTTCATCTGCGTAATACTTTATATCGTGAACTATTGTATTGGAAGTGCTACTTGTACTAGCCATTGTATTACACAAGTGAGAACAGCGGTCGTCGAGGGCAGAAGTATCGTTGTCCAAAAATACTTGCACAAGTCGTCGTGAAGGCATCCGATTCCGTAAAATAGCAACGCGGTGGTCGTCGTGAGATGCAGGTACTACAAAATCCAGGGTCAGGCAGAATTCGATGGTAAAAACTCGAAAACAGTAGAAATTAGGAAGCACAGCGTACAAACTCGTAGATGTGACGGCTATATTTGACAACTGCCAACTGTCTGTCAGCTGTCAACTCCACGTATTTTTTTTTGTTGCGGCAGACTAAGGCACAAGCTCTATTAATCCAACCAAACTCGTGGTATGTCATACCACATATTCAAAAAAATATTTCTAAAAAACCACAAGTAATAAAAAAATATCAGCTGTAGTTTTGGACTTCATTTTGTGTCTACTAACAATAAAAAATATAATATGGACCACATTAGAAAACTTAAGGTACCCAATTTCATTCAAAATCGATATCTGAGCGTCCGAGAGCTCCCCTAATACGACTCCGAGGTAAAATTTGGAAAAAGTCGCAGGCATATTGATTTTTTTTTTTTCGTCCCAATTTCGTTCAAAATCGATATCTGGGCGTCCGAGAGGTCTCGTAATACGAATCCGAGGTAAAATTTGGAAAAAGTGGCAACCATATTGATTTTCTTCAATTCAACCCGATTTCGTTCAAAATCGATATCCGAGCGTCCGAGAGGTCCCCCTAATACGAGTTTGAGGTAAAATTTGAAAAAAGTGGCAGCCATATTGATTTTCTTCATTTTCGTCCCGATTTCGTTCAAAATCGATATCTGAGTGTCCGAGAGGTCTCCTAATACGACTCCGAGGTAAAATTTAGAAAAAGTCGCAGACATATTGATATTCTTTTTTTTCGTCCCAATTTCGTTCAAAATCGATATTTGAGCGTCCGAGAGGTCTCGTAATACGAATCCGAGGTAAAATTTGGAAAAAGTGGCAACCATATTGATTTTCTTCATTTCAACCCGATTTCGTTCAAAATCGATATCCAAGCGTCCGAGAGGTCTCTTAATACGAATCCGAGGTAAAATTTGTGAAAGTGGCAACTATATTGATTTTCTTTTTTTTGTCCTGATTTCGTTCAAAATCGATATCTGAGCGTCCGAGAGGTCTCTTAAAACGAATCTGAGGTAAAATATGGCACTCCATACATGCCTGTATGCAAAAACGTTTAATGTTACTACTTATATAGGCGTGTGAAGTATCTATGGATTTGCTTTTAAAAACGACATAGAGGTTCCGATATTTTTTTCCATTTAAATCAACCTTTAGTTTTTTTTTAATCGTATGGCATTTATTTACGAATCGTGAGATTTTCGAGAGGACAAGTACGGTTGCCAGTTTTTGTTGCACTTTTAGCACCACCCAGGGATCACGTGTAGGGTAACAGTGGGTACTCCCTACGGACGTGGTGCAACTTCGACCCCCCTTTGTCAAGTGAGTGGGCAACTTGACTGTTAGATGTTCGCAAGCCGCTCGAAGGCCTCTTACTTGGCTTAACGATTGCAGCCGCGATCAACGGCTTAGCTTGCCTTCCAAAGCACGAGAGTACGTTAGGAACCACTCAAAGCGGTCACCCATCCAAGAACTGACCTGCGCCCACATTGCTTAACCTCCCACACCGCACGCGGTAGGCGGGTGCCACTGGGCCACGAGCGCTCTAAATTCTTGATAGTTTGTGCCAATTTGCAATTCAATCGGTCCAGTAAAAGCAACTTGGTTGTAACAGACTGACTGACAGTAAGGAGTGCGAATGGAAGTGAGACCAAATTTTCTTTTTAGATGCTCCAATGGGAACTGGCAAAACCTACCAAATAAATTTAATTTTAGGAAAAATAAATGTTACTCGTGATATTGAATTAGCCGTATTTCTGTACTTCAAAGGACCAGAGTTTATGACCGCTGCGCGCTGCTTGGTCGTTTACAGACCTATTGGTGTTAGTGTAGTACACAGATTTTTTACTAAGGGCCATTTAAGACATGCTTTTATTTCATCGGCCCTTTCCCCTTCGGCCTCTCGGAATTGTATGATAATAGTTCTTGATCCTTATTTTTGCCAAAATCTAATGAAATTTAACAGTATGCCGGTTCTCAGAATGTATACTGATTTTTCATCTGTTCATCTGTTTATGAATCACAATCACCAAACTTCGTATACCGAAACCCCCAGAATGTAACAACTACATTTCTGGAGACCACATCTAAATTGGTTCAGCCAAACGCGAGATAATCGTGGACAAACATACGAACCTGTTTTTTGTAAACGGTTAAAAATTTCGTTTAGTACGCGGGCGAAGCCGCGGGCAAATGCGAGTTTTACATAAAATGGATCTCAACTTGTTACAAACATAGTCAATATGCGGGCTCCAGTTGAATTTGTCATCTATAATTACGCCTAGGTATGTATGCTTATCTACCTGCTCCAGGGGCTCGCACGCGCAGCTGCGTGGAGCGGTGAGATGTAAACAAGGGTGATTGTGTGCTTTGACGATTGGTTTAATGACACATTTTTTATAAGCGGAGTGGATGTGCATAACTTTAGTTTTTCCATAGTTTATTACTAAGCCCGCATCATGAGCCCATGCACAGAACAAGTTGATTTTTTTTTGCAATATATGTTCAGCCGCAGAAAAATCGGTATGGGCCGCTAGGAGGCAAGTATCATCAGCGAATTGATATACGGAGCCCTCAGTAAATACATTACACATATCGTTTACGTACAATAAATATTCGGTTGGTCCAAAAATTGACCCCTGTGCTGTGCCTATTTCCGTGGTATATTAATTGTGTTGTTAAACAATGTATTTGAGACTGGTGTATATCCTACGGTGCTTAAAAAAACTAGAGTATGCCCCGTTTCCAAAGGGAAAGGAGACAAGACAGACGTCAGCAACTACAGGCCAATTACCATAATACCAACCATATCAAAAATAGTAGACTCAATACTGTCATCCAGCTTAATGAATCATCTCGAAACAAATGACCTGTTCACTGAAAACCAGTTTGCATATAGGAAAAACATGTCTACAACCACGGCGGCACATAAAATCTTCGAATGCATCGTGACAGGTCTAGATAAAAAATACAAAATGGAGGGTATTATGTGCGACTTATCCAAGGCTTTCGACGTTATCAGTCACAAGTTGATCATGAACAAATTACTTTCTTAAGGTGTAAAAAATGCGGCTCACCGATTGTTCAAGTCATTCTTGTCAGACCGCAGACAGCTGGTGAAACTTACCGCAGGTGATAAAACTCTTGTGTCCGACACTGGTCACATAAGTGTAGGTATTCCACAAGGATCTGCGTTAGGGAACACTATGTTTCTAACATTCGTAAACGATCTGACATCCGCCATTACAACAGGGTTGCCAGTGCTGTTTGCGGATGACACTACCGTCATAGTTAGCGCGCCGACATATGAGCTCAGTGATAAGATCCATGACACTTGCGGGCAGTTGAAACACTGGTTCACAACAAACGGTTTGGTATTGAATGTTGCCAAATCAAACGTTATGATTTTTTCAGGGCGGCACGTTCCACTTCCACCCTTTATAACCCATGTTTCGATGCCACTATGTAGCGAGTGTAGGTTCCTCGGATTTATTTTAGACTCCAACCTAAACGTGAAGTGCCATGTCGACAAACTATGTGATAGGCTGAGTAGTGCCGTCTTCGTGTTGCGGAAATTAAGAATCCTCATATCGAAAGTTTCGTTAAGATCGGTTTATTTTGCAATGTTTCATTCGCTAATGTCGTACGGTACGATAATGTGGGGTAACTCGACACATGCCACTCGAGTTTTAATACTGCGGAAACGTGCCCTACGCATAATGGTTGGAGTGAAAACAAGACACTCATGCAGGGGCATTTTCGTTGAAAACCGTATCACGACGCACGACTCACTTTACTTATTTGAAATCTTAACGTTTGGCAGAAGTCACTTTTCGACATTTTCAAGGATTGAAGTTTTAGACAAAGTGATTCGCTCCAAAGGGCGCCTAAGAACAGTCCCTCGTCGCATGGCACTTGCAGGGAAAAACCAACGTGTCATAGGACCAACTTATTATGAGCGACTGCCATCAAAGCTAAAGAGTGAAACTTCTAACGGAAACTTTAAAAGTCGACTAAGAAACTTTTTGTTGGAAAATCCGCTTTATTGTATAAAAGCGTATTATCACATAACTAAATAGATTTATTGTAAATATTGGATTTTTATTGATATCTGAATTGTACCTAGTATATATATATATATATATATATATATATAATTTTAAGTGACATTGTATATTGTGAAATAAATAAATCTATCTATCTAAAGACTGCTCAAAGTCATCATATTTATGGCCACTACTAGACAAAATTTGCACTGCACACAAATATGAGGGTTCATTTAAGAGGCAATGAATCTGCTGATGTTTTCGCCGATTTGCTACTCAGAATAGGCAATGTAAATTACCCATCACTCGATGGTAAAATCACGCTTCCACAAAATTTATGTACAATAGTTAGGTACACTATGACCCGAACTAACTGCCGCAATACATCCTGATTTACAAAATATTCACAAGAAATCAATAGAATGGTTGTGCGAACGTCCAATCCTTAATACCCAGAAAAATAACAATGCTGCCGCTATTAATCATTTACTACTAAATACTTTTGAAACTGAGAGCGCTCAATACAAATCTTTCGATTCCGTCATACAAAGTGATGACGCCGTACACTATCCCGTGGAGTTCTTAAATAGTTTGAACCCTTCTAGCCTTCCACCTCACATACTAAAGGTCTCTCTCAGGAATCTTAGACCGCCTAAATTATGTAATGTAATGGAACTATATTACAAATAAAAGCTCTCCATAAAAACATTATCGAAGCTACAGTAATCACAGGTAGCGCTCGAGGCGAAATAGTGTATATTCAAGCATAAATAAAAAAAAATGGAAAAGTGAAAAGCACTAGTGCGCGAAAACCAACTTTCCGCACGCTAAACAGCTACGTAAAGTAGCACTTTTTGAGCAACTGTATTAAAAAGGATTTTTCAAAATTCAACCCCTAAGGGGGTGAAATGGGGGGTCCGAAGTTTGTATGGGGGAAACAAGATTAGTTCGACTATTTTATTCGAAACTTCACAGGAGTATTTCTAACGATAAATGAGTAAATACGTGTTTCAGGTTTTTTGAGAAATCAGCCCCTAAAAGGGGAAAAGGTGGTGACAAATTCTGAAAATCGACATGGGTATTGTTTTTATCATATACCGTGTCGCTGATAACGAAAACAACAATGATTTTAAAATCTCACGTTGAGGACGTGAAATACCATCCCCCATGTTGGGGTGCGAGGGGGTTGAAATGTCTAAATATTAATATGGGTGTCGTTTTTATGGTTTTTTGGGACGTTAATTACGAAAATTGCATCGGTTTTGTAATTTTATACTGTGGACATGAAAACTTTTGGAAAATTTTGCCAAATTTCAAGAAATAATTGACTGACTGAGAGACTGACATATTATATACATAATTAATAACATAAATTTAGTATGTAGGTTCCATATAAGGTCTTGAGGTGCATTAAGAAAGGAATTTTCAAAATGCAACCCCTAAGGGGGTGAAATGGGGGTCCGAGGTTTGTATGGGGAATCAAGATTAGTTGGATTATTTTATTCGAAACTTCACAGGAGTATTTGTAACAATTAATGAGTAAACATGTGTTTCAGGTTTTTTGAGAAATCAACCCCTAAAAGGGGGAAATCTGGTGACAAATTCTGAAAATCGATATGGGTGTTGTTTCCATGGTTTATTGGGCCGCTGATTACGAAAACAACAATGATTTTAAAATCCCACGTGGAGGACGTGAAATACCATCCCCTCTGTTGCGTTCCGAGGGGGATGAAATGTCTAAATATTAATATGGGTGTCGTTTTTATGGTTTTTTTAGACTTAAATTACGAAAATGGCATCGGTTTTGAAATTTAATATTGTGGACATGAAAACTTTTGAAAAATTGTGCCAAATATCAAGAAACAACTGACTGACTGAGAGACTGACATATCACCGCACAGCGCAAACTGGTGGTTCAAGAGATACCAAATTTGGCATGTAAGTTCCTTATAAGGTCTAAAGGTGCATGAAGTGCCGTTAGTTGCCTATGAAGATACGACCTTTTTTGATTCAATGTATTGTAAATGGTTTTATTAATCAGTGCCGTCCGATACGGTTTCGACATAAATCGATATTTGAGCATCCGAGAGGACTCTTAATAGGAATCCTAGGTACCTAAACTTTGAACAAAGTAACGGCAATATTGATTTTCTTCATTTCCGTCCCGATTTCGTTCAAAATCGATATCTGAGCGTCCGAGAGGTCCCTAATACGACTCCGTGGTAAAACTTGGAAAAAGTGGCGGCCATATTGCTTTTCTTCATTTCCGTCCCGATTTCGTTCAAAATCGATATCTGAGCGTCCGAGAGGTCTCGTAATATGAATCCGAGGTATAATTTAGAAAAAGTGGCGGCCATATTCATTTTTATCATTTTCGTCCCGATTTCGTTCAAAATCGATATCTGAGCGTCCGAGACAATACTTAATACGAATCCGAGGTAAAATTTGGAAAAAGTGGCAGCCATATTGATTTTCTTCATTTCAACCCGATTTCGTTCAAAATTGATATCTGAGCGTCCGAGAGGTCTCTTAATAAGAATCTGAGGTAAAATTTGGAAAAAGTGGCAGCCATATTGATTTTCTTCATTTCCAACCCGATTTCGTTCAAAATCGATATCTGAGCGTCCGAGAGGTCCCCTAATATGAATTTAAAGTAAATTATTAAAAAAGTGGCCGCCATTTTGATTTTCTTCATTTTCGTCCCGATTTCGTTCAAAATCGATATCTGAGTGTCCGAGAGGTCTCTTAATACGAATCCGAGGTAAAATTTGTGAAAGTGGCGGCCATATTGATTTCTTTTTATCCCGATTTCGTTCAAAATCGATATCTGAGCGTCCGAGAGGTCTCGTAATATGAATCCGAGGTATAATTTAGAAAAAGTGGCGGCCATATTCATTTTTATCATTTCCGTCCCGGTTTCGTTCAAAATCGATATCTGGGCGTCCGAGAGGTCTCTTAATATGAATCCGAGGTAAAAATTTGGAAAAAGTGGCAGCCATATTGATTTTCTTCCTTTCCAACCCGATTTCGTTCAAAATCGATATCTGAGCATCCAAGAGGTTCCCTACTACGAATTTGAGGTAAAATTTGAAAAAAGTGGCGGCCATATTGATTTTCTTCATTTTCGTCCCGATTTCGTTCAAAATCGATATCTGAGTGTCCGAGAGGTCTCTTAATACGAATCCGAGGTAAAATTTGTGAAAGTGGCGGCCATATTGATTTTCTGTATTTTCGTCCCGATTTCGTTCAAAATCGATAATTATATGAGCATCCGAGAGGTCTCTTAATACGAATCTGAGGTAAAACTTGGCACTTCATTCATACCTGTATGCAAAAAAGTTAGGCGTGTGAGGATTTGCTTTTAAAAACGACATAGAGGTTTCGATATTTTTTTCCATTTAAATCAACCTTCAATTTTTTTTAATCGTATGGCAATTATTTACGAATCGTGAGATTTTCGAGAAGACTAGTACGGTTGCCAGTTTTTGTTGCACTTTTAGCACCACCCGGGGGTCCTGTGTAGGGTAACGGTGGGTACTTACTACGGACGCGGTGCAACTTCGACCCCCCTTTGTCAAGTGAGTGGGAAACTTGACTGTTAGAAGTTCGCAAGCCGCTCGAAGGCCTCTAACTTGGCTTAACGATTGCAGCCGCGATCAACGGCTTAGCGTGCCTTCCAAAGCACGAGAGTCAGTTATTAACCACTCAAAGCGGTCACCCATCCAAGAACTGACCTGCGCCCACATTGCTTAACCTCGCACACCGCACGCGGTAGGTGGGTGCCGTTGGGCCACGAGCGCTCTAAATTCGATGTAGTCCGATTTGTCTTACGATTTTGTTCACATCGTAGGACAAACCGGACAAAAAAATCCGTTTTGTCCTACGATTCTTGATAGTTTGTGCCAAATTGCAATTCAATAGGTCCAGTAAAAGCAACTTGGTTGTAACAGACGGACTGACAGTAAGGAGGGCGAATGGAAATGAGGCCAAATTTTCTTTTTGGATGCTCCAATGGTAACTGGTAAAACTTTTTTTTCATACAATTAAATTTATTAGGTACCTAGCCTAATAAATTTAATTGTATGAAAAATAAATGTTACACATGATATTGAATTAGCCGTATTTCTGTACTTCAAAGGATTACTTATTGGTGTTACTGTAGTACACAGATACTTTTACTAAGGGCCATTTAAGACATCCTTTTATTTTATCGGCCCTTTCCCCTTCGACCTCTCGGAAATGTATGATAATAGTTTTCGATCCTTATTTTTGCCAAAATCAAATGAAATTCAACAGTTTGCCGGTTCTCAGAATGTATACTGAATTTTTATCTGTTCATCTGTTAATGAATCACAATCACCAAACTTCGTATAGCGAAACCCCAGAATGTAACAACTACTTTTCTGGAGACAAACATACGAACCTGTTTTTTGTAGACGGTTAAAAATGTCGCTTAGTACGCGGGCGAAGCCGCGGGCAAATGCTAGTAGTCTATAATTGGCAAAACTTTCAACTCCTCGTTTACACAAACGACGTAGGCAAATTGTATTTTCATCTCTCACAATATACGTACGTCAGACAAATATGTTTCTAAATATTTATCTTAATGCAATTTGAACTCACTTATAATATGGATTTGTCGGAAAAGAGGGCGTGAGTTTGAGCACAGCCCTGAAAGCCATGATGTCACTGCTGCTGTTCTGACCCAGGTGATCTGAAACAAGTAATATGAACTTTAATACTACGACTGAGAAGTTCAATTTTATTTGCGTGACTTGTGAAACCAGAACATATCAATATCAATAAGGCACAATATTGCAAAAAGCTATTTGAAAGTAAATCATTTCCTTATCCCATGAGTATTTGTTGATTTAACCCTTTCACGATTTGCATGCAAGCTGTTTGTGACAGTGACAGATAAAGATTACAAATTGTTAAGACGTTCCAATGCGACGCATAATATTGTGCGACGCATTTTAGAAAAGTAATGGAAGTGATAATTACGTTAATCTTATTAGTGCATGCGTTCTCTCTTGCATTAGCGTACCACCAACCATCTATCACCACCAAACCAACCATAACCACCATATCACCGTCTATATTGTATGATATGACACGATATGGTAATAAATTAATGAAAAAGACTAGCGGCTGCCTGCGACTTCTCTTCTTCTCTTCTTGGTCGTTCCCTCACTGCTGAGGATCGTGACGTAACTCTTATTAATCTTGTCAACAAGCCAGCGCCATCGGTTCCGCTCAAACGCCCAGTGGAGTTCAGCGCTGACAGCCATATTCACCTGCTGGGATATCTGGTCGGACCGCCGCATGGGATTTCGGCCTCGTAGTCCTTAACCCGTATCTTCCCAGTCACTATTAGTCTCTCAAGACAATCCACACCTCTACACGTTACATGGCCGAAGTACTGAATGTCGACCGTGATTTAGTTCGGGTGTAAAATATCTCATTTTGATATCTAAGCTACATTACTGAAAAGTTTCCTCAGAATCCTTTCGGTATTTTTGCGATTAAAAGGCGGGACAGAATTTGAGGTTTATAATATTTATTAGGCAGAGATATAAAAATATTATATACTTGACTGAGTTCGACTTTCACAGATACTATTGCTGATTGTACTCCAATGAATGATATTAAGATGAAAATGAATGATATGGTGATGTACCTGCATGGACGATGGCAGCTTTGCTGGGGTCGTATATCTCGTCGTCCACCGCGACAACTGCGTAGTCACCAGTCTGTAGTAGCCCCCTTTGCGCCATTACTTTTACAAAGTCCACCAGCGCTATGTGCTCACCCAAGAACACATACACTGAAAACAATAATATTATTACATTCACAATCATCACCGACCTATCCTCGAAGTATTTTTGCAAGGTTTTATTTAACTTGCAATGCTTGTTTGCATCTTCGGGTCAAATCTTGCAACTGAATTTTAAAGGGAAAAACTTAAAAAAATTGTGTCCGAGCAGGATTCGAACCTGAGATCTCTGCCATATGCCGTAGATCTGCACCTGCGTATCCCAAATGTCGCAGTTACGAATCCTGCTCGGAGCACTACATTTTTATTATTTTCCCTTTAATTTAAAATTAAAAGTTTTCGGTAGCAGCGTTACTGCTTAATACATAATTAGTTTAGTATCGAATGGCGCATCGTTACTAACGCTACCTCAATGTAATAAAATTTGAGACGTTGGTGCCGTTGAAAAGAAAGCCAAAATTTTTTTTTAGGTAGTATCACACGAAAGCAAAGATATTTGCATCTCGTGTCTTTGAGTCCCTCGCTACGCTCATGATTCTAGAATCTAGAATTTTAGAATCTTTCGCTTGCTCGGGAGTCAACATCAACACTCGCAGCAAAAATCTACATTTTCTCTCTTGTTGAACAAATAACTATTTCGAATACAGTCTACTGTCTCTCGTTATCGGGCAACTATTAATGTCATTTTCCAATGACATTTAGCCAACATCAACATTACATATTTGTAAGCAAATAATCTTTTGCCATAATATTTCCGGGATATAAGACTTTTATCTTACAGAATTGTTTTTTTTTTCTCTCAAATGTGTTGTAAAACGTCTTTTGAAACTCCTGGGGCTGGTCCTTACATTAGAAGATTCGATGAACGTACACACTTCTGTCATAATATACCTTAGAAACTAACATACATAATATATCAATATACAGGTTGATTCGGGAGACGTGAGCAAGATCAACACTACGGATTCAGTAGATCATAAGCTACTGCTTCGTACCGCTATTAGTGAAATTAACGTTCATTTATCTTTGGTGATGATAGCAAAATGATTGACGACCTGTTTAGCCTAATTGGTAGTGACACTGCCTCCGAAGCTAGAGGTCCCGGGTTCGAATCCCGGCCAGGGCATTATTTGTACATTTAGCACGGATTTTGTTCTTGGGTCTTGGATGTTCTCTATGTATTTAAGTATTTATTTATATAAGTATGCATATCCTCGCCTAGTACCCATAGTACAAGCTTTGCTTAGTTTGGGACTAGGTCGATTAGTGTAAGATTGTCCCCCAATATTTATTATTTATGTTTTACATTATTTACAACATTCATGGTCACTGTACAATCAGAATACTTCAGTCAAGTGATACGTGTCAAATTGAATGTCATCTGAGGCCAATTACTTTTGAAATATCGTATCTCACTGAATGTGAGAATTTCTTTTCTTCGTAATTAAATTGCTGCCATAACAGTTAGAGGTTTAATCTTTATAAACCAGTTGTTGTAGGGTGACCATGATTGTAGAGAATTAAACTTTAAATTTACAAAAATTAAATGACAGGAAAAAGGTATGGGTGTTTCACTTAAATACAATGGTGAACGATTCATTGCCATTTACTATGTATGTAGCGTTGGTCCAGCTCACGTCTCGTGAATCACCCTGTATATATATATATTATTGACGACCTCTTTGGCTCAGTTGGTAGTGACCCTGCCTACGAAGCCGGCCCGGGTTTGAATCCCAGTCAGGGCATTATTTGTGTACCTAAGTATAACGAATATTTGTTCCTGAGTCTTGTATGTATTCTATGTATTTTTCTATATAAGTATGTATATCTTCGCCTTGAACCACAATCTTTACTTAATTATGGACTAGGTCGATTTGTGTAAGATTTTACCCTAATATTTTTTATTATTTTTCACCTTATTTATTTTGATTTACAAGTTAGGTTTTTTACAATAAATTTATGAAATGTAAAATATAAAAATACAGGTATAAAATATAAAAGCATTACAAAAAACCTAACCTAGAGTGCCGCCGGCAGCGAGGCGGGGCCTGAGCTAGTGATGGTTAGGGCGACAGAGAGAGGAACCTCCTGACTATCCGTGCCGTGTCCAGGAGTACCGCCTTCTGTATCTGACCCTTGACCCATCACCCAACCATCTATCGAGAGTCTCTTAAGATGTTGGTCGAGACTCTTCGCAATTAGACCGTTCGCAGAGACGACTATCGGGACAATGATCGTTAAATCAACATCCCACATGGCGGATACCTCGTGTGCCAGGTCTAGGTACTTTCTAGCCTTGGCCTTCTCGGCCTTCACGAGGTTCTCATCATGGGGGATGGTGATGTCGACGAGCACTGCCTGGCGCTTCAATCGATCTATCAACACGATATCAGGTTTGTTGGCTATAATAGTCCTGTCCGTGATGACAGATCGATCCCAATAGAGCGTGGCACGACCATTTTCGAGAACTGGCGCAGGTGTGTAATTATAGTACGGGCGGCGAGGCATGGAGGGTCAAATGGTCACGGTGCTTGTTTTGATCGACTTCTCCAACGCTTTTAATACTGTTGATCATGATATCCTCCTCGCTCTGCTGAAGCATCTAAGTGTGTCGCTTGCAGCTCTTCACTGGTTCTCTGCCTATCTTGGGGGGTGCAAGCAAGCGGTTCGTGTGGACCGGTGTTTGTCGGACTGGTGTGATCTTGCGACTGGCGTACCTCAAGGAGGAATTCTGTCTCCACTCGTCTTCTCTATTTTCATTAATTTCATCACCCCTGATCTTCGCTGCTCGCACCATCTATATGCCGACGATTTACAACTCTACAACCAGTGTACTGTGACGGACCTTCAGTCTACTATTTACAAATTAAACCTGGACCTCCTACACATTCAGCAGTAGTCCGAGAAGTTTGGCCTCTTTGTCAACCCGTCTAAGTGTCAGACTATTGTCATCGGTAGCTCTCGACAGCTTGCCAAACTAGACTGTAACTCGATTACGCCCGTAAACTTTAATGGTATCCCCATGCCTTTCAGTCAAAGTGTTAAGGACCTGGGTGTACTCTTGGACTATACTCTGAGCTGGAGGGCTCAGGTCACTGAAATTAGTAGGAAAGTCATGAGTTCCTTACATGCTCTTAACAAGCTAAAACATTTCTTGCCCATTAGTACCAAGTCATGTTAGTCAACACCTTAATTCTCCCCATAATTGATTATGGTGATGTGTGCTATCCGGACTTGAGCGGAGAACTTCTTGATAAGCTGGAGCGCCTGCTCAATAACTGTATTCGCTTTGTCTTTTGCCTGAGGAAATATGATCATGTCTCATTGTTCCGATATCAGCTTGGCTGGCCCACGATCCGTCAACGACGTAACATCCGCATCCTTTGCACTGTCTTCTCCATTCTCAAAGATCCACAATGTCCCGAATATCTCAAATCCCTCTTTAAATTTCTTGAGGAAACTCATGAACGCCATCTTCGTTCGTCGGGCACTCTCTCTTTGGCCATAGCGCTTCACCGTTCTGGTTTTATGTCCAATTCTTTTTTCATCCAGGTGGCTCGTCTATGGAACGGTCTTCCACCTAAAATTAAAAATATTTCCAGCAAGTTTGCCTTCTAGTAGGGAGGCCAAGTGGCTAAAATCAAACTTCTGCTGGACTGAACAGGTGCATACCAACAAGTGGTATCGTTGCATTCAGTAATATCTCCCGAGTATGAAAAGTGCGGTTGTCGCTCTTTAAAGAGATGGAGGGGATAACTATGACGTCACAAATATGGCGGCATATGGTATTAAATTTTTACGATTAACTCAATAATTACTCATCCGATTTTAACAAATGAGGTGTCACATGAAATCTGATTAAATAGCAAACAAAATATATTTACAAATTTTATTGCAAGTCATATACCTTTTTTCCTTTTTTGAAAAATAAACAAAAACATAAAATTGACTTTTTTTAAAGTTTAAATTAAGCAGTGAAATAATCCATTTACTCCAAAAATACCTCATAATAAAGAGATAGCTACATTTCTTAACTACATATTACTTTTTGAATTTAAGAAATTGGATCATAAATAACGAAACGACGTTGATTTTTGTCCGTCGAGGGCGCGCCGCGCGTGGCGCTAGCGCGCGCTAGTAGGCCCACACTTTGTCACGTTCGTAGTGATTCCTCAATAACTACTTATCCGATTTTAACATACGAGGTATTATATTAATTGTATTTTGATGCCCAATAAATCTTATTAAAAATCGAAGTGTATATCCTATATCTATACGTTATTTACAAAACATTCAATGGAACAAGTATGTACAATGTTATAAGGGAGAAAATTAATTAAAAATTACTTTTAGATCACATCAATTATACTATTATTAATCAATTGACTTATTACCGTTCTATTAATATACATTTAGAAATTTTGAAAATGATACACAAATACATAAGTTATGATCATTTTTACGCTCGTACTTGTGTTCATCTTCGTACATACATTACGTACCTAAGTTATGTTCATATATACATATGTATTCCGAATGAAGTACCATGCGGTTAAAACAACTATACTGTTTTAATAATGTAATAAATAATAAATCTGACTAGAATTAGTTCAACACAGCATAATTATTGTACACAGTGTTTTAAGTAGGCATTACAAAGGCCTGTGCATAACAGGCGCACCGTGAAATTTACGTACCTCGAGTATAGCAACCTCCACAGGAACCATTGACTCGAACTTAGTTCAAGCATATATTTCACAATCGAGTATATAAGTAGGAACAATGATGAAAGTCCAACTTTAAATAAAATATTGGAATATGATTCCATCATGCGGGATTGTTAATAATGGTAGTCCTCAAATATGGTAGTAGTTATATCATAAAAGTCCTGAATAACTTTCGTCCTTTTAATTAATACTAGTAGATGCAAGCTCACAGAATATAATCTCTCAAGAAACCATAATAGTAAAAAGATTGTATAAGCATAACATACCATGTCTATGTTTAGAAAGAAGAACGGAAAACTTCGACTATTAGCACGTTGTCTGCACACATGAGAGGGAAGTTAGGAACATTATAAAGATGTGCAGACTGCAGAATAATCCTAAAGCTGGTAGAGAGTTGTAACTCGTAAATTTTTTATTCTGTACCGGCTCTAGGTAATGAAAATTGTGTAATTATTATATTCGCGGTCTGTTTAGAAGTGCGGTAAAAATTATCATGTCCAACACCATGTGACTCTTCAAGAAGATAGAAGACTTACGAATCCGACGAGTACCACTATATATAGGTTGATTCACAAGAGCTGGCGCGGAATGTCTATGAAATTATTGTCAGTTTCATACATTTTCCGCGCCAGCTCTTGTGAATCGACCTATACTCGTAATCTTGGAGTATCGATAGGGATTCCACCCTGGTCGAAAGATCTTTATGGAGAAATACATACAAATATGTATTTCTTCTTCCTTCATGTGACGATCTGGTGTTCACTGAGGTCTAAGAGGGTACCAGGAAACTATATCAAAATTTTCCGCGAGGTGCCCTAAATCCGAGTGAAGACTACCCATGTACATGTAAATGGCATCTATTTTGTTATGCGGACGGGAGAAGTCAGGTGCAACGTATGTGTTAAAGGAGATGCTCAAGAGCGGAAGCTAATTATGACTAAGACCGAATTCATACCAGCTAACACTACAGGCCACAAGTCCACAAGGTGTGATATCTTCTTCGGTTATTCTAAAACTTAGTAATCTTTTCTGTAGCTGATCTTATTGCTGCTTTCCTATTAGTCTCAGTTGTTATGATTGTTGAAACCAAGGTTAATGTAGCTCAGGACTAAATCGCGATTTGCAATGACTTTCGTTTCTAGTTGGTCGTATGTCTGTATCATTTTCATATCCGTTATGAGGCCGTTCCTGCAGCTTCACGTCTCGGCGATGATCATGCTTTGGTGGTGATGTGGAGTAATGCGAAAAGATCGCATTAAAATTCCTGTATTTGCGGCAGCTTTCATATCCGTAGCATATACGAGTACTAGGTACCCGTAACTACAGGATAGCTATTTACACTTTAAAAAATCTTATCATTTCAGCCGAAAGACGTCCACTGCTGGACAAAATTCTACACCAAAGATCTCCAATATCACCGGTCGTGCGCCACCCTCATCTAACGGCTTCTTCACACTGCTTAGACAAGTTCTGAGGGGCATTAACTATGTCACAGTGTCAGTGGTAATTGCGTAACATAGAATAATTATTAGCTGTCATTTTTCACATAGATCCACCCACCCAGTCATCACTTTGATCCACAGATCCACTAGTTATGATTGATTTGTTTTTTCACCGTTACCAAAAAGTGGTCTGGGAGATATAGCTTTTTAGCGATAAGAACGCCTGTTGTTAACCTTTGCTTGTATTTGACTATGCTGTTTTGGATCTATTTAAAAAATTTGAGGTGTGTAATAAAGAGTATTTGTACAGTATTATATAGATCTACCTAGCGTATATACAAAGCGTTACGCAATCGACCCTCAGGTCCCGGTAGAAGAACCTGGATATGGTGGCTTGACGATGTGAGCCCATGGACTCAGTTTATGATGATGATGTTGTAGATCGCACAAAGTGCAACCGGGATTACTGCTAGGATCAAAGATTATTCATTAAACCTTAAAACTCGTAAATTGTAAAAAAATAGGTATGTTTAAAATAAACATACTAGCCAAATCGATGAGTGGCATCCTTATTCTTTATATTCACTTTATAATTATGAATTTAGAATACCTACGATCTTAGTAAATATTATTATGGAGGCATTGTCAATAAACTGCTGTACCTGTCCGTGGTGATCTTATTCTAATAGAATTTATTATTATTTACGATATTAAAACTGGCAGAGGTGCGCTGGTGTGTTGTGTGCGCATGGTACTTCATCCGTAATAAATATATAGGTAAGTAATGTACCTACATGTATGAAGATGAAGAAGAGTGCGAACGCGAGCGTAGAAATAATCGTCACTTATGTTACTTCCTTATAACATTGTACATACTTCTTCCCTTTAATGTTTAGTAACTAACGTATAGATATAAGATAATGAAAAATATATATATACAACTATACCTAACTTATTTCGAAATATTATAAAACTAGCTTTTGCCTGCGACTTCGTCTCTCGAACGTTGAACTCGTTCTCGCCTTAGAATTATTTGTTTTCCCATACATTTTTTCTCCAGCTGAGATAGTTGGACGGCGTCGAAAAGGACACCAGGACCTTAGGGGTGTATTCTCTAGAAATCCTATTGTCAAAACGAATGATTAAGTGCTTATTTCGGATAGGTTTTGCCCGCGACTTCGTCCGCGTATAATTCGTTCTCGCCTTAGAATGATTTGTTTTCCCATACAATCTTTCTCAAGCTCAGGTAGACACCAGGAACTTAGGGGTGACATGTTGGAGAAGGAAAGCCACGAATAGATCGGACTGGAGATATTTGCTTGATCAGGCTAGCCTAGGGCCCACCTGCGGCTATAATGCCCCAGATTATGATGATGATACAATCTTTCACCCTTCTTTACACCCCCTTCAGAAATGATTACAGTCAATATGACATTCCCTAGAAAGCCTAATGTCAAAACGAATGATTAAGTGCTTATTTCGGAATAATATATAAAATGTTCATTCTAGACGAATGAATCTCGTCAAAAACATTACATGTACATTGTACAACGGTAAAAGTCTCGCTACGCAGTTCTGCCGTAAAACCCATCCCAACAGACCGAGTTCTTTCTGTAAGTATGATGACCGAAGGCCGGAAGCAGAGATGCGAGACACGCGAGGCTGAAGGCCGAGCCTCCCAACAGAGTAGATTCTTCATGTAAGGTTGATGACTGAAAAGTCGAAGGAAAGTGGCAAGGCATGCGACGCCGAAAGCAGAGCTAAGTCGTAGCCGAAGAATATCCAGTTGCCATATTAATGAGGGTAAATTATACTCCATTCGTTCGTTTTCACGTGATGCCTTGACATATAAACAGACAGACAAACAGACACAAATTCTTAAAACTGTTGAAACGATTTCTGTTATCGATTATAAGTATTCCCAGCCACCTTTTTTTCGAATATCTTCCATGTACAGACTTTCGACCGTCTTCTAAGTGTACATCTAAGATGCTCCAATTGTATATGCTGACGATTGGGCTGCCCAGCTCAAGTGATCTCTTATATCAAACAGTTTTTATGGTGTGAAGGGTCAACAATTACGTAAAAAATAACGAATGACAAAATTAAATGGTACACCGACGATACAAAGTGTGCATTGGAACAGCTGTTTTTGTATTTAAGCATATGAATAAAAACAATGCCAAAGTATCGCAAATGCATTTTGATGTACTTACACGCAAAGTAGAACTAATTGCGAAAAGGTTGTGCTCAAAAATAGCGTCAACAATCAGAAGGAATTATGATACTTCGGTTTTGACTTAATGAATCGAGAACTTGTTTACAATTCTGCTATGCTTTAAGTTAAATTTCTTGACACGCTGTTATACTCCCAATTGGCTGAAACTTAAATCGTAGAATGGCGTATGAGGAATCAATCACCCCGTTTCATAGACCTTAATTGCATCCCCGATTTAATATCCTTTGATGGAAGATCATCGGGATAAAAAGTACACTTATAATATATATAAGTGAATCCAGATTATATACTATTAGCCGTTTTTGCGTGATTCAGTGACAAACATCCAAACATCTAAACTTTCGCATTTATAATATTAAGCAGTGGGATTATGGTATAAAGTGAGTGCACATGAAGTGAACGGCAAAAGTAACATTGTAATTGCATATTTTTATATAGGATTATAGGATATGTAGTTTTTGAATCTAGAAAACGTGACTGAAATTTAGGTTTAGAGTCACAGTTACTTAATGGAATAAATCATAATAGTGTTCAAAATTTGAAGAGACCGTGATGGCTGGCGCGCACACTGGACAGCGCCGCGGCGCAGCGCTTGCGTTTACTTTTTTTTCAGTTTCTATCTTAATATTTCACAAATTTTGAATGAGGATATTTTTCCTTTGTCGTCAAGTATATGCTTACCAATTTTTATACTTGTAACTCATGGATTATAGTATATATTTTCCCCCTTTTAACCCAAATCTGCACAATTTTTATAGCCTAAAACCTGACCGGGTATTTACTCGACAGATTAGTAAAGCTTTCATCAAAATCCGTTCAGCCGTTTTCACGTGATGCGCGTTCATATGAACAGACAAACAGATAAACAGACAAACAGACAAAAAATCTAAAAACTGTTGGAACGTGTTCTGTTATCGATTCTAAGTATCCCCAATCAACTTTTTTTCGAATATCTTCCATGTACAGACTTTCGACCCTCTTCAGCTTTATTATATGTATAGATATATGAATACCCCTCAAAGAGCTCTCTCTGCCTATGCGGCATGGTTCCCATTATGCTGGCGGCATTACCACTCTAATAAATATTATTCAAATATGAATAATAAGTACATTTACATAATTATTTTCACTTTAAACTCGTTTTGTTTCAGCTACAAAAGTTATTCAACTTGAAATTTACCTACTCAACCAATTTAGAAAATATTTTGTTTTAAATTAAGATAATATGATCCTCCGACAGGATTAATATGTACTCGTATATTCAAAAATAAACATGAATTCGCAATAAGCATGTAGGTACACGTTTTAGCGAAAGCAGATAATAAGCTTTAAGTTCTTGTAAACATACAAAGAATCATTGTTGCGTATTTACAAGAATTGATTGTATTTGCAGTTTCCTCAGAATGGTTTTGTAATTTTTGAGGGAATAATGAATATATAAATTATGTCAAATAACGAATGAGCTAAAAACAACAGAATTATAAGTAATAATTAATCCGAGTCAGAGTCGCGCAAGAAAATTCCTTAACTCTCTCGTATGAATTATAGCTGTAATAAAAAAGTCAGCCAAGAGCATGTCAGGCCATGCTCAGTGTAGGGTTCCGTAGTTGCCCACTGAACTCAAGCAAATTATGCAAAAGGGAATATACCTTCGCAGCGTTTCGTACGTCTTTTACTAAGAAAGGAAGACTTTTTACGATAACTCAAAAACAGCTCAACTGATCATATCTGAGTTTTTATTGAAAGTCCTTATTAAGCTTTACATTAATGAAATTTTTCATATTTTTAAGACCCATAGTTCAAATGTTAGAGGGGGGGGACACATTTTTTTTTCTTTTGGTGTGAATATTTCCGAAAATATTCACCGCTTTATCAAAAAGTGTTTAATGAAGATTGAAGACCTCTATTAATTTTGAAAGGCCTATCCAACAACACACCACACCATCGGGTTGAAGCAAAAAAAAATGCATCCCCACAATTTTATTGATTTATATATCCATACCAAATTGCAGGTAGCACTAATAACCACAGAGCAAAGCCTCGGACAGACAGACGGACAGACAGACAGACAGACAGACAGACAGACAGACAGACAGACAAACAAACAGACAGACGGACATGGCGAAACTATAAGGGTTCCTAGTTGACTACGGAACCTCAAAAAAAGAGCATGTCTAGTGTAACGTGAGCTCCACCACCACACCTCTGTTCCATGCCTTTGGAGTTTTCCCTTCCAGTAAGACGGAGTCGAACAACTTCTGTCCACCCGCCTTCAGGAGTTCAGCTGTAATTCCGTCTTCACCTTGTTGTTCTTTAGCTGTTTAAGTTAAATTCAACTAAAAAACAAAGTTAAATTCAACTAAAAATCCGCCGCTTTCGAGCATCAACTTTGACAGTGAATTTGTGTTTCAAAATTGTATGATTTGGCAGCTTAGTGTTGCGAAAAACAGAAAAAGTTATGTTTAAAAATATAATCAAATTACTTTGAGAGCCTGAAAAAAAAGTAGCTACTGAAAAAATAAATTCTGGATTCGCAACCCAACTCCCCCCGCGAACCCTACTCACCCCATTTTACGGTACATAAAATCGCTTCCGTCTTAATTGTTTATTTCTGGCACAATTTAACGGGCTCACCTCTGGTTTTGTCGAAAGTTTGCGCCACGATTCTCTCCATATTTGATATGTTCAAAGGAATGTAGTCGGGAAAGTGGTGCTCGGCTGTTACTGTCATGCCATTTTGTCTGGCCAGCTCCTAGGGACAAAATACCAATAAACAATTAAACAAGTGTATGTTTAAGTGGAAATAATCACAATATAAAACCAGGGTAGATTCTTGCCCCTGCCACCACCGCCCCCACCGAGCACGCAATGCTAAACGAGCCGCCGCTGCGATAAGTCCTCATGGTTAGGGAGCGCGAACCGGTCTGAACGATGTTATTTTAAAGTAATGAACTAGGCTGTTTAGCCTAGTTGGTAGTGCCACTGCCTCCGAAGCTAGAGGTCCCGGGTTCGATTCCCGGTAAGGGCATTTGTTTCTGTGGTGAGCAGAGACATTTGTTCCTGAGACTTGGATGTTTTTCTATGTATTTATGTATATATCTATTAAATATGTCGTCGTCTGGTACCCATAACACAAGCCTTATTGAGCTTACTGTGGGACTAGTTCGATTTGTGTAAAAATTGTCCCAATATATTTATTTATTTTATTTATTTATTTATTTAATGAAATAAATATATATATATTTTAAACTTCTTTTCAGTAACAAATATTTTTATTTATTTATTTTATTTATTTAACAAAATTACATTAATAGACTTACAATATGCACCAAAATGTCTACAATGTTTAAATGTACACAAAGATATGACTTATACTAAACAAAATAAGCTAAGAATACAAATTGCACAAGGTAATTATTTTATTAAGGAGAGTGTGCCAACTATCGGCAAAGACGTCAGCATCCTGCCTCAACACGAGCTCATTGAGTAAGGTTTTTTTTTAAAGAGAGAGTTTAAACGATTTTTAAGAAAGGAGCAGGTTCTCTTCCGTATCCGAAGAGTCCAAATAAAACCCTATTGCATTCACTCACGTGTTCGTCTGTCACGCAATTTATTTCGTAGAATTTTTTAATTTCCCATTGACCTATGGATTTGAGATTTGGTGAATATGTTTATTATTACCACATTATTACGTATATTTTACCAACAAATACTAATATTTTGATAAATCACATTTGTGTGTTAGTTGTACCTTGGCCGGTTTTTTCTAATTTAGTTATGTTCACCGATTACTCTGGAACTACGTATATTAGACTGATTTCGAAAATTCTTTTTTGTTTGAAAGGGTACGTTTTCTACTCGGTCCCATAGTCTAGTCAGGATCTAATGACGGGATCCAGCAGAAATCGAGGAAACTCCGTAATATTTATAGGCATTACCAAAACAATTTTCTTATTATTATCACTGTATTTATTTTCGTACTGAAGCTAGGTTTTTTACAATAACTATATAAAAGTAAAATATATAAACATACATACAAAATATAAAAGCATTATAAAAAACCTAACCTAGGGTGCCGCCGGCAGCGAGGCAGGGCCTAAGCTACCGGTGGTTAGGGCGACAGAGAGAGAAACCTCCGGACTATCCGCGCCGTGTCCAGGAGTACCGCCTTCTGTATCTGACCCTTGGCCCAGCCATCTAACGAGAGTCTCTTGAGATGTTGGTCGAGACTCTTCGCTATTAGACCGTTCGCGGAGACAACTATCGGGACAATGATCGTTGAATCAACATCCCACATGGCGGTTACCTCGTGTGCCAGGTCTAGGTACTTGCTAGATTTGTCCTTCTCAGCCTTCACGAGGTTGTCGTCATGGGGGATTGTGATATTAACGAGTACTGCCTGGCGCTTCAATAGATCTGTCAGCACCATATCAGGCTTGTTGGCTACAATAGTCCTGTCCGTGATGACAGATCGATCCCAATAGAACATTGCACGACCATTCTCGAGAACTGGCGCAGGTGTGTACTTATAGTACGGAACTTCGAAATATACAAGACCGTATAGAAGAGTAAGCTGCTGGTGAATAATCCTGGCCACCAAGTTGTGTCTGTGCAAGTATTATTATTATTATCTCTTTATTAATTTTTTTTTCTTAGATTTGGTTTTTACAATAATATAGTAAAATATAAAACAATATTTACAAAATAAAAAATCATTATAAAAACCTAACCTAGGGTGCCGCCGGCAGCGAGGCAGGGCATAAGCTACCGGTGGTTAGGGCGACAGAGAGAGGAACCTCCTGACTATTCGCGCCGTGTCCAGGAGTACCGCCTTCTGTATCTGACCCTTGACCCAGCCATCTAGCGAGAGTCTCTTAAGATGTTGGTCGACACTCTTCGCAATTAGACCGTTCGCAGAGACGACTATCGGGACAATGATCGTCGAATCAACATCCAACGTGGCGGTTACCTCATGTGCCAGGTCTAGGTACTTGCTAGCCTTATCCTTCTCGGCCTTCACGAGGTTCTCATCATGGGGGATGGTGATATCGACGAGCACTGCCTGGCGCTTCAATCGATCTGTCAGCACAATATCAGGTTTGTTGGCTATAATAGTCCTATCCGTGATGACAGATCGATCCCAATAGAGCGTGGCACGACCATTTTCGAGAACTGGCGCAGGTGTGTACTTATAGTACGGCACTTCGAAGTTCACAAGACCGTACAGAAGAGCAAGCTGCTGGTGAATAATCTGGTAGCCAAGTTATGTCTGTGCAAGTACTCGCCGTTAGCAAGATGACCACAACCGCAAATGATATGTCTGAGTGACTCTCCGGGATGGCGGGATGCCCGACAAATGTCGACCGTACCATCCTTAAGGATATATTTCCGGTAGTTGTTTGTCATAATAACTTCGTCCGCAATTGCACAGACAAAACCTTCGGTTTCCGCAAAGAGATTATTATTATAATTAACACAGTCATGCATTAACTCTCAAAAAAGTATTATGTGGTGAAGTGAAGATTGTGAAGACCAGAACTGAACTGGTCACACGAATTCCTCAGTAAAGAGTTTTTCATGGACAGTGATAGGACATTTCGATTAACATAGTTTTTGACTATTACCAAGTATACATGTTTCGTCATACAGACATAAAAATATAATTTAGTGATGTGTATCGCATGCATTTATATTGGCATGATTCGTTTATTTAACAATCCCGAGAATTGTGTTACCTAATAAGTAACATAAAATTGAGTCCGTTTCCATTGACCAAAGACGTAGACTAGACAGCGCCAAGATGTAAGTAAATATGCATCGGAATTTCCGATCCCGAATTATCACAGACGCTATATGAGCGAAACGCGTTCTTTTCGCTCATATATAAATATATTATTGTGATATAAGTTAGGAACAAGGCAAACAACAGCTACCCCAACTAAGTTTAAGTGCCTAAGGTATTTCTAGCTTACAGTAACGGCCAATAATATATCATATTCGACACTTTCTAGTATATATCTGAAACAACTACCAAATATATACTTTTAAAAAGCTAATTGGCATTGAATTCCGTAAATTACGATGTTTTCCGTAAAAGAAAGACCTACATTTACAACTTTTAAGATATTTTATAACTGTTTTTCTACTCCTGTACTTTTATCTGTCATTTTCATAGTCGCTAACTCGTATACAATTACACCAATAATAAGTCGTTGAAAATTCTATGCTCTCTGGTCTATAAAATCACTGTCTAGCATGCTTTTATAGTTCATAAATTTTTCATAAAAGCATTGTTAACTTTTTTTTAAGTAAGGCTTCGGTCCTAATTATTCTTTAATACTTACAGTAGTACCCACTACAAACAAAATAATACGTATACCTATGGTTTTCAAAACAAGCAGTTGTATATTATATTATTTAATTATTTAATAATATAAATAATCACATTCATAACTATCGCGGTATTCAAAATTCATCATACGTATCGTGATATGAGTGTATCTCGCGATAATAATAACCGTGTAAAAGGCCCCATTTGTACTGTAAAATTTTACAGTACATATGGTGCTACATTACGGCACGAGTGCGGTAATCAGCATATTACGTGCATATGTCGAAACTTTAAAGAGCCATATGTACTGTAAAACGTTGTACGATACACGTGCGAATAGGTAATTCGCAACTCGTGTCGATTTAAAACACTCCCTTCGGTCGTGTTTTCATGTATCATCACTCGTTGTGAATTTCCTGTTCTCTGCACTTGTATCGTAATGAATGTATTGCATTTTAATATTTCTACTGATGAAGGTACTTAAAAATTTAAAATTGTAGCGCAATCCTCCAAAACATCGCGTAAGGTGATATATTATTGGCCGGTACTGTAGGTTCATGTAAAAACTAGGCTAACTAAAGCCTATCATACTACCATAAATCGAGATGACTGAGTTTCCATTTTTAATTGGGTCAGTAATATACAATTACTATATTTACTATACGGCCGATATGATATGCAGACGTAAATGCGTCGGGCCAATTTATGCATTTTACATGGTAACTGTTCAGATAAAACATTTGATACTTACGTTATCAGAAACAAAACAATAATGCTACGTAATCAATAATTCTCAGTCGCTTAATTTATAGATAGTTTATCTATAAAATTAAGAAGTAATCAAATTAAAATGAATCAAGAGCAGTTTTACTTATAAGCAAAAAGTATTATCTATACGTAAGTTCATAAAATCTATTAAAACTATGCATAGGTGAATACGCCATTATTATGTGTATGTCGCCATGTCACAAAATAAGGGGGTAGGCAAATCATATAACCGCTAATATTATATTGCCCTAAATACTGAAAGAATGAAAATATTAAATTTCGATTAAAAGAAAAAATACATCTGTTGCCGAGTTAAAGACTTTCAGGGCCATATATAAACGTTAGTAACTAAATTTTTCCTTAGAGGTGTTGAAAATTTTCCATTATTTTATAGATTTAGGCAATTGGTTATAAAATTGTTTTCCATCAAAAGTCATGTTTTAGCTGCGTTTAGTTCTTACTGAAAGAATACAAAGGGCTTTGGCGTTATTAAGATGCACGTGTTGTAAAGCTTTTTTTTGTTAATTATTCAGCATATATTGCGTAGCAAAGATAAATAAGAAAAAAGAAATGGCGTCTTATTAATTATGCAATAATAAAGTATAAATAATGTTATCATAGAATAAATATAAATACCTCATGAATGTAATTCAATGAGCTGTAACGATGTTATTAATAAAATTTTACTTTACTAAAATCGGTAGAGTTTTGACTCCGGGGCACAATGCCAAATATATGTTTTTATATAGCTTATCGATATTTAAATTTGTAGCAGTGATATCATGCAATTTGGCACGCATTTTAGTAGAATCAAATTATTTTCGGAGAGCCATTTTTCACAATGGTGACCAATTGCCTATATGGTAATGGACGAGCTGCTACATTTCTATTATGTTAGGAGTAGCGTGAATATGATAATATCATAATTTGTATATATTTTTTGTTGTATCCCAGCATTATGAGTAAATATTGCGTTAGGTGTACTCGTAAAAGATGAGATATTTAACGAAAATGGCATTTCTCGAGGAAGAAGTTTATTTCTACGAACCGGTTGTAGTTTATTGACATTCATAGGACTCATAGGTGCATGTAATATGCCTAAATTGAAGGATATGAAAATTAGACTTTGACATTGAAATACCCTTCCTTGAGTCGGTGCAAATATATTGTATATGTATACATTTGTTTTAAGTTTATACATTTTACCTAGATACATAATTCATGAGCAAAATAACAAAAGACAACATCAAATATACATAAGAGCCCTAGGATTGGAGACTTTCCAAGTTATTATCCCTTTACCATATAAGTTTACGAACGTTAAAAGGTTTATTAATATAAGCTTACTGGTTGTTTTAGTTTCAGTGGAGCTAGTAAAAGATTACTTAGAATGGCGACCACGAGACTTTTCTGACTTGGTTAGTAAGTAAACAAATCAAATCACGTTTTACGTTAAAACATGTTGTGCCATATTATGTGCATTTTAAGAAAGCTGTTTCTTTCCAGTGATTATTCTATTAGCATCACCCAGTCTAATACTAGGATATTAAGTGCCTTATTTTACATTTTAATAAGGACTTTACATCATTCATTACGACTCTAAGTCAGTTTTTGTAGTAGTAATGCTTTAATATAAACACTGTATAGAATAAGAGAGAATATGCATTATTTCGCACATACATTTACATTCATATCCAGGGGTTGGCGCACTACGCTTTGCCTGTATCTCGAGGAATCAAATACGAATTTCATATTGGAATTTTGTTATAAATTAAAATTATATTTTAAGAATAACATAGAATATAATGCCAATTATTAATATAAAAAGATAAACTAAAACCGGGCAAGTGCGTGTCAGATCACGCACAAAGAAGGGTTCCGTACCGACCACACATACTTAACTAGTCCACATTTAAAACCACTATACAATGCATTAAATCCAAAAAGGTCGTTTTTTCATAGAGACTCACGGCATTTACGTCCTTTTGTTTGTCACTTTTTTCGACTTCTGACAGCTAATATCTCGCCAAGGAAAAGGTATTTTTAATAACCTCTATACTATTTTTAAAGGCCTATCCATAGATACCACACACGCTTATGTGCATTGTGAGAGTTCAGATGTCATTCATATAAGAAAAAACTCATAATAAACTTTTAATTGAATAAATAAATAAATATATTAGGGGACAATTTTTTACACAAATCGAACTAGTCCCATAATAAGCTCAATAGGGCTTGTGTTAAGGGTACTAGACGAAGATATATATACTTAAATACATAGAAAACACCCAAGTTTCAGGAACAAATGTTTCTGAGGTGAGCAGAGCAGCCTTACCGGGATTCGAACCTGGGACCTGTAGCTTCGAAGGCAGTGTCACTACCAACTAGGCTAAACAGGTCGACTAATGAATAGTTGTCACGCAATGGGGCGCTAGGTCGGGTAACCTCCACGAGTGTCCGGGCTCTTCCAATTCCTACGGGCCCTTTTCACATCAATAACAAAAAAAATCGGCCAAGAGCATGTCGGGCCATGCTCAGTGTAGAGTTTCGTAGTTGCCCAATGAACTTATTTAAAAAAATCAATAACAAGCAAAAGGGAATACTTTTGCAGTGTTTCATACGTCTTTTACTAAGAAGGGAAAACTTTTTACGATAACTCAAAAAAATTACTGATCATGGCCGCTATAGTTTTACGATAACTCAAAAAATTTACTGATCATGGCCGCTATAGTTATCGTTGAAATTCTTTTATTAAGCTTTACTTTCATGTTTTTTTTTTGGGCCTATAGTTCAAAAGTTGAGGAGGGGGGACATTTTTTTTTCTTTTGGACTGAATATTTCCAACGACCTCTATTCATTTTGAAAGACCTATATAACAACACCCCACACTATAGGGTTGAAGCAAAAAAAAACATCCCCACTTTACGTGTGAGAGTGTACACTTTCTTTAGATTTAATTTTACGAGTTTGTCAGTTTTATTGATTTATATATCCATACCAAATTGCTCCTTTCTAGCACTAATAATCACAGAGCAAAGCCTCGAACAGACAGACGGACGGAGAGATAGACAGACGGATATGGCGAAACTATAAGGGTTCCTAGTTGACTACGGAACCCTAAAAAAGGTTATTACGCAATACGCAACGTTATCGAGCATGTTTAGTGTACCTATCGTACGTTCGAAAAGTAACTTGATCACCCTGCCGGTCTCTGCAGTAATTTACTAACACAATAGAAACTCTATTAGGGACTTTCTTAAGAAGTTAGGTAACAAACGTTCCAATTAATGGCACCTTAAGAGTGCGCAGTACGTTCGGTTATCCATACAAACGTATTTACGCTCTCATTTTAAAACGCCATGCTAAAATAACATGAAACTTTAAAATCGGTAAATATAATGTGAATATGACATCAAAAATGAAAATAAGCACTGATATTATAATATAAAAAACCGGCCAAGTGCGTGTCGGACCACGCACAAAGAAGGGTTCCGTACCGACGCCTCCTACCCTACATTTAAAACCACTATACAATACATTAAATCAAAAAAGGTCGTATCTGCATATGAAACTCACGGCACTTAAGCCCTTTTGTTTGGGCAAGACAGCTTTATGAATGTACATCACCTTGATTCTTTTCAGAATTTCAAGCTTCATAGTTTGGAAATTAAGGGGGGGGTGGGGTGGGCGGCGGTATACTTTTTACGACTTTGACAGCTAATATCTCACCAACGGTTGACTGACATAAAAAAGTTTTTTAGTAACCTCTATGTCATTTGAAGGCCTATATCCATAGATAACCCACACGTCTAAGTGCATTGAAAAAATATTTTTGACCCCCCTGTTACCCCATGTATGGGGTACCCCCTCCCCTCTTCTATTTAATATTTTTTTCGTAGTTTCACATCATATTTCTATAGCGGTTCCTAGTATACACCTTCCTACCAAATTTCATAATTGTAGTTCTCATTGTCTCCGAGTAAATCAGCTGTGACATACGGACGGCCGGATAGATATATCAAATCTATAAATCCGTAGCCAAGATAGCGAAAACGGAACCCTAAAAATATATGTTTGTTGAAGTGTCGGTATAAAAGGTGATTGCCAGCTACGGCCTACGAGCGCGTAGCACTAGCCGGCAAATAAAAAACGGTCGAGATCGTTTGGATGGAAAAATATACTTAAATTGACACACTTTTTGTACATAGTCCCCTCTATTATTATGACATAATGTTGACAGTGTATTGGGTTAGTGTCAAGTACTGGGCCGTTTACCTTAAGGCTTTAATTTATTTTTCATTATAAACGTCGTTTTGTTGCGCTTGATGTTTTCAATTATGGTTTCTTTTTGTCATAATTAATTACTTTTTCATGAATACGGATTCATTATTAAACTGATTCTATTGTTTTACAACCCAAGGTCATTATTTGATAGGACAATTTTGAATAATTATTGAATTTATCCTTCACTAATCGACCAGTTACACGGGACTAAGTAAGCGTAACCCCTCGTATGCTTACACACGTCGTGCCGAATCTTTGAACCTATTGTTTTACAACCCAAGGTTATTATTTGATTGGACAATTTTGACTTATGAATGAATAGTCCAGGGCCAGATGGGATTACAAACGAGGCTATTAAAGTAGGTTGCCCGCAACTTGTAAGTCCCATTACACATCTATTCAATATGATATTGGATTGTTCATATTTGCCGAGAGAAGGGAAACCAAGATCACACTTTTATATAAAAAAGGCGACCCAAAGGACATACAGAACTACCGACCAATTAGCCTTCTGCCAACACTTTATAAATTATTTTCATCTATAGTAGAACACAGAATTATTCACTCATTGGAGCGGCTCATACAGAAATGTCAAGAGTTTAGAAGGCCGCTGTATATGGTATTTATCGATTATCAAAAAGCTTTTGATACTATAAGTGACGATTCAATATGGAGAGCTCTAAAGATGCAAAATGTAAATAAGATCTACATAGATATCCTGAAACATTTATACGCTAACAGTGTTAGTAAAGTGAAGCTAGAGAATACTGGACCACCTATACCAATCAAAAGAGGAGTAAGACAAGGCGACCCTCTGTCACCAAGAATATTTATAGCTGTATTAGAATCTATTATACGCAACTTAAAATGGGATAACGTCGGCTTAAGAATAAATAACAAATACATGAGCCACCTGAGATTCGCGGATGACATCGTGTTACTATCAGAAAAAAGCACCGAGTTAGAAAATATGATAGAGTCGTTACAACTAGAAAGCTCAAAAGTGGGTTTAGAAATAAACTTAAGTAAAACGAAACTTATGACAAACAGCATACAAACCGTGATCGCTCTTAAAAACGTACCCTTAGAATACGTTGAAAGCTACATATACCTAGGCAAACAAATCTCTTTCCACAAACATAAGAATGACATAGAAGTAGACAGAAGGATAACTTGTACATGGAAAAAGTTTTGGGCTCGAAAGGAAGTTCTTAAAGGCAATTATGCCTTTCACCATCACTAACAGATGCCAGCCAAACAAGGAAATACACTCGAAGGGTAAAAAATAAAATAACATCTTGCCAGCGGAGTATGGAGAGAAGTATACTGAAATTGAGAAAAAATCATAAAATACGACACACCTCCATACGACAGAAAACAAAAGTCACCGGTGTGTTGTCTTATGCCCAAAAGTTAAAATGGCGATGGGCAGGTCACGTAGCTAGGATAGCCGATGACCGCTGAACAATACGCTTAACATCGTGGGCAGGACCAACAGGTACCAGACAACGCGGCAGACCCGTAACAAGATGGGCAGACGACATTACCCAAGTTGGAGGCAAAGATTGGATGAAAAACGCCAAAGATAGAGAGCATTGGTCATCACTAGACGAGGACCTTCACAGGAGGAGGGGTTCTTGATGAATAGAATGCTAAAAAAATATTATAATAGAAAACCCGAAGAAAAGAAAAACCGGCCAAGTACGTGTCGGGTCACGCGTAGAGAAGGGTTCCGTACCGACAGACACCTCCTAATCTACATTTAAAACCACTATACAATTCAGTAAATCAAAAAAGGTCGTATCTTCATAGGGGAGTCACGGCACTTACGCCTTTTTGTTTGGGCAAGACAGTTTTTCAGCAATAACTCAAAAACCGTTAAATCTATCTTGTTCAAACCAAAAATAGTTGAAAGTATTTATAAAGTACATCATCGTAATATTTTTCAGAATTTTAAGCTTCATAGTTTGGAAATTAGAGGGAGGGGGGGCACACTTTTTATATAGATAGATAGATTGACTTACTACTAACGGTTGACTTAAATGGAAAAGTTTTTGAGAAACCTCTATATAATTTTTGAAGGCCAATCCATTGATACCCCACACGTCTATGTGCGTTTAAAAAAAAACCCTTTCGACCCCCCTGTTACATGTATGGGGTGCCTCCCCAGTTTAATATTTTTTTCGTAATTTCACATCATATTTCTGTAGTGGTTCATAGCATACACCTTCCTACCAAATTTCATAAATGTAGTGCTCATAGTCTTTGAGTAGGCTGTGACATACGGACGGACGGACGGACGGACAGACACGACGAATCTATAAGGGTTCCGTTTTAGCCATTTTGGCTACGGAACCCTAAACAGCAAGCAACTATTTTAAGATGCTATATTTATTTTTGTAGTTTGCATGAAATAAAAAGGCTTTTTTATTTTATTTATTTATACTCGTATGCGCATCCCGCGGGATTAAGCCATTCTCGAATGAAATATGAGTTTTCATTGAAATTTCAAAACGAGACTGTTTCTAATACAGTCCATTCGGGCTCTTAGAAAAGATGACATACAGACCCATATCCTGAGGGATCATTACGTAACCATCAGTGTTCGGAAAGGTTGTGCTACTCTTGTGTCATTATAACGTCATGAGTAGATAGATATTCGTATTAATATAGGTATGTCACAGAGATATGATCATTGCTCATAACTAAGATTTCATTCAATCCCTAAGGGATATGATCAGATCACGCAGGATGTTAAAATTGCTACTCCATATCAGGATTTTCCTAAAAAATTTAGTGATTTCATCAAACCGACTTGGTTTAAAAAATGATAAAGTCACCTGAACCAGTCAACTATTTTTCCACTAAGTAATCACTTTCATAATTTCCTTCAAAAAATCCAGTGATTTGATCGAATCCGTAGGTCAGTTTAATACCTAACGAGCTTATTTGATCTACTCACTGACGTGATTTAGGGATTTTGTCAAATCACTAGATTAGTCTAGTGTAAAGCAAAAAAAGTGTCGACGTATTTCACATTTTGAAATCAAAGTTGATCAAACCTCGTAGCAAAAAGACAGCATAAGCAAAATAATTTGATTAGGAATACATTGAACAACTACAATTAAATGATAGGTTATGTCCATGTTATATAAGCTCTTAAAACAGCATACCCTTTCCGAGCTGTGGCAGGGAATTACATCTCATGATTTTCGAGCGAGTGTGCGTGAGGTTAACCTAAATGTAATTTTCCAAACAAAAAATGACTAGATCTGCCTTATTTTCTATTCGATACTCAAGGAACTCGACATTAGGATGAGACTCTCCAACATCTGTCTCCGGAGGAAGTTTTAGTTTTTTGGCCAGGTTACCAGGAAAAGTGAGTATCTCGAGCGACTCGTTGTGATGTGACAGGCAAATTAAGGGAAAACGATCGAAAGGACGCAGCCCCATCCGTTGTACCTATCAGAGGGCCTACTCCGAACTTCGAAAATCGAACTTCGTTTCGTGCCATCCCTTCCACTCTCGTGTTATACAATATAAGACGAAAAGGGACGGCACGATACGAAGTTCGATTTTCGAAGTTCGGAGTACTTATGCCCTCTGCTGATTCGCACAGCCCTATATAGCAAGTTCTACGAAGCGGAACGCACGTCGCCGAAATCAGAAAGAGTCCTTAATTAAAGAGAAAGTGATGACAAAAGGTCACGGACACGACAGGTCAGTTTTGCTCTGGTGTTGCCTAAGGGCCTGTTTACACAATGCGAAATTTATATGTAAAGAAAAACATTATTTTCTTTATTTTACATATTTCCACGGATGTCTCTTGATCGTGTGACGGAACGCACCCGATATTGGTTTTAGAATCTATGGTGATATTTTTTTTGATAACCTATGTTCTGTCATGAGAAAGCGATTTATCAAATATTTTATTTGTTAATAGAAAGCTAATTGTGATTTTGGAATCGACATTGAGATTAATAACATTAAATCTCGTTTCTTTTCTTACAGGTAAAGTTTGTTTTGTTACTTGTTTAATTCATACTGTTTATTCATGTTAATCTTAGGTACATGTAGACTAATGTAATAAATCTTTTCTTACAGAGAAACTCAGTTGTGTATTGATTAACTGTGTCATCCAAATCAAAACTAATATCTTATAAAACGACATTTATTGTCATAAAATGGAAAAGCGAAGTTTACGTTTCAAGTTAAAGCAACAACAGACGGAAAGTCTAACTATATTGCCATAACCTCAATTGCCACACAAAATGACAAAGTATTTCTTATTCCGGAGGAATATCAAGCAGTATCACAATATCACAACCATATCCAAACCTCTAAAGCTTTTGCTACAGTGAAAAATACATTAAAGAAAAGACATCAAAGCAGAAGTGTATGGATAAAAATGACAGATAGTTTATTAGAAACATATTGTGATGAGGATGAAAACATAATTTTCCAGAACCAATTTCTCGAGGAAATTACCCAAGAACAGTCAGCTATTGTCAGCAAACAGAAATCAGAAGAGCCTTTAGTGAAGATATTGCAAAAATTAATAGAAAGTCAACAAAACAAGGAGAAACAAAGTATAAAGAAGTTAGCTGAGAGATTTGTAATTGAAAAATTTGATGGAAAATGTGTAAGTGCATGTTGTTGCGATCTATATTTTATATTTAATATTGCAACATTAATTTTATATGGCAACTATTTATATTTCGATTGTTTTCAATATTAAAAATTCTCTCTTCTTCTGAATACAGCAAAACGATAACACGTCAGATCTGCATTTTATTTATTTCATAAAATAATTACTCGCCGAGCAGAAACCTTAACATGGTCCATAACCTGAAGAAGCAAGAAATTTCGTTGGTGAGGCTATCGATATCCATTATAGCAAATGTCAGTTGCGCCGCCATTGCGCTACGACGAACCACCAAACGCGAAGATTAACGCAGCATTCGCGACTTGAGAAGCCGGTCAAGCTACATCCAGCCGACAACTCGTCGTGCTAGGCGCATTCAACGGCTGCAATATTTTATCCGTACTTTGGGTCGAGTGTGTACAGAACCTTATTGTTACTGGCTGATTTTACGCTTCAAGTGAAAAATTTCATTTTGATCATTTTTTGACTTTGACACACGATTTTTTCAAAACATTTTACAAATTTTACAGATTTTGTGCAAATATTGGTTTTTATATGGTTTTGTAATGGATTTTAAGTTGGGAGTGATTTAGTGATTTTATGCTGGTATAATACGTACGTGTATGTAAGGAAATATCACGTAAGTATCTATATATATTTACGTTTTGATCTCCCTAAGTTATTGTACTCATGTATTAACTATAGCACTAACTTACCTTTGCTTCTCTTGAACCATTAGCTATTCAAAAAAAAAAAACCATGGCGCCTCCAAGGACTCCGGAGGAAGAGCGCAAACATCTGGTCGCGTGTCGAGGGGCAAGAAAAGCGGTTCTTACCAGACTAAGGCAAAAAATAGATGGAGAAGACATAGACTCCATAAGAATGCTGCAGTTAATGGTGGAAAAGGCGATGACAGCATTTAGTGAGTATGAAAGTATCACTATAGAGATAGGCGATGACGAGGATCCTACGGACACAGAAACGTGCTTCTATGAGTGCGTTGCCGCTATGCGTACGCGAATTGACATACTAACAGCTGCTGCCGCGCCTGCACCTGCGCCCACGTCCACGCTGGTGCCGACTCCATCTTCTCTTACAATTTCGAGATTGAAACTGCCAGACATTCATTTAGAGCCATTTGATGGCAAATATACTGATTATAACGCCTTCATAGAAATGTTTAATGCGCTTGTGCACAATAATGAAGGGTTTGACAGTATTCAAAAATTTTTCTACTTGCGAAGTTTTGTTAAGGCTGAGCCTTACGATTTAATTAAGAACTTGCCTGTCATTGGTGCTAGCTATATTGAAGCATTAAAAATTTTGGCAGATCGGTACGACAATAAATACAAAATCATTAACGAACACATTAATGCACTATTTGAATTACCGGTTCTCACAAAATCTAGCGTTTCGGCATTGCGTTCATTGATTTCTGTCACAAAACAACACTTGGCTGCCTTAAAAAACTTAGGTGAGTCGGTTGATAAGTGGGACAGTATACTTATTTGTCTTCTTACTAAAAAACTTGACCCACTTACTAGCCGAGCTTATCACTTGGATAGGGATAACACAAAAGAGCCAAAATTTAATGACTTTATGAAATTCTTAGAGGATCGCACCCTCGCTATGGAGAATAGTGAGGTAAGAGAGCCGAGCCATGCTGCTAGTAGAGCTGCTTCCACGAGTGCTAAGGTGGCGAATGTCGTAGCTAAGACCATCACTTGCCTGTTCTGCGGTAAGTTAAATCATAAATTGTTTGCCTGCCCCAAATTTACATTGGCCTCTGTAATGGAGCGCTTAGCTTTTGTAAAGGACAGAGATTTGTGCAAGATTTGTCTTGGCTCTCATCCTGGTAGATGCAAGTTCCATTTTAAATGTAAACAATGTAAGGAATCTCATAACTCTCTGCTTCACGTAGACGAAGAGCGAGCTACAGTGTCGCTAAGTAGCGTCAGCAATAAAAATCAAGTTTTGTTGCCAACGGCAAAGGTTAAACTTGTCTCTAAAAAGGGAGAAGAAGTAATTGTCAAGGCTTTATTGGACTCGGCAAGTCAAAGTTCATTCTTGACTTCTAAGGTTGCCAAGAAACTAGGATATCCACTTTTGCCCAATACTACAGATATTATAGGCATAGCCAACACAGAGAAATCTGTCAAACACCGTTTGCGATTGGATGTATTATCATGTGTTTATCCATATAAAACGCAAACCAATTTCTTAGTGGTAGACAACATAACCACAAAGCTACCACAGAATCCGATTGATATGTCAAAAAATGTCATTCCAAAAAATATTAAACTAGCCGATGAGTCATTCCACATGTCAAGTGATATAGATATGTTATTGGCTGCCGATATATTTTTCCAGGCCCTGCTACCGCAACCTGAGCAGCTACAAAGTGATGCCGCACAAGTTAACTTGGTACATACACAGTTCGGTTATGTCGTAGGAGGTAATGTCCCCGCTTCAGTTCTCAAACAACCTGCTGTGACTCTTTTCTGTCAAGACTGTCAAACAGAAATTCGCGATACGATTTCCAGTTTTTGGCAAACTGAAAAAGTACCTGAAATATTTGCAGAGCATACGTCTGAGCAACAATATTGTGAAAAATTATTCACAGAAACTGTAAAACTAGAAGACAACAAGTTTACAGTTTCATTGCCACTAAAAATACCTATATATGACGTCAACAATACATTGGGTGATTCATTTGGCCTAGCTTTGAAAAGATTCATTAATCTCGAGAAGAGGTTACAAAGGGATCAGAAATTACGTTCTGATTACAAAGATTTCATACACGAATACTTGGACTTAGATCATGGAGCATACATAGACATTTCCTCATATGATCTTTCAAGGGATCCTGTCCATTTTCTGCCTCATCACGCTGTTGTCAGACCTGATGCTGTATCTACAAAGCTTAGAACGGTATTTGACGCCTCTATGAAGGCTAGCAACAAATTGTCATTGAATGACATTTTATTAAACGGCCCAATAGTCCAACAGGAGCTATTTGACATTTTGTTGTCATTTCGAGTGCACAAATATTTCTTTGCTTGTGACATTAGACGTATGTTCCGCAATATATTAATTCAGGAAGATCAACGCCCTTTGCAGAACATTCTTTGGCGAGACAACCCTGATGAGTCCATAAAATGTATTCAATTGAAGACTATCAGCTATGGAATGAAATGTTCATCATATCTATCCACGAGATGTTTAAAAGAGCTAGCAATAAGGTTTGAGAGTCAATACCCTCTGGCTAGTTCAGCTCTGTTAAATTCTACATATGTTGATGACATTATTTATACAGATGAGAGTTTGATAAGGATCGTTGAGGCACAAGCTCAATTGATAGAGTTGCTTGGAAAGGGTAGTCTTGACTTGCATAAATGGGCTGCGAATGACCGTTTGATTTTGGCAAATATTCCGGCAGATAAACGTGTTGTTGGAGAACTAGAGTTAAACAAAGACATCAAAACCTTAGGTATAAAGTTTGACATTAGTTCAGATTCATTCAAACTTACATGTCCAGCGTCAAAGCAAGTACCCATGACAAAAAGACAAATATTGAGTTTTATAAGTCAGTTTTATGACCCATTGGGAATCGCTGGACCCGTTTTCGTTCAAGCCAAAATTATTATGCAGAAATTTTGGGAATCAGCTACGGCTTGGGACGCTGTGCCCTCGCCAGTGCTACAAAAGGAATGGCTTCAATTTTATAATGATTTGATAGCTATGAACGAAATTAAAATAAAACGAGAAGTTACTGTTGACGATTTTCAATCTGCACAACTCGTTTCATTTGCAGATGCTTCTATTTCTGCATTTGGAACAGCGATCTATCTAAGAATCACTGACAAGCAAGGCAAAGTAACAATGTCGCTACTGTGCTCAAAGTCAAGGATAGCACCCAAGGACAAAAAATTGACTGTGCCTCGGTTAGAGTTGAACGCATCACTTTTGATGGCAAAATTATGCTTAAGAGCATACAATACATTATGTAAAAAGATTTCTATTGAAAGTGTGCATCTTTTCAGTGATTCTCAAGTTGTATTGGCATGGCAAAAAACGGATCCAACAAAGTTAAATGCTTATGTTGCTAATAGAGTCAAGTTAATAAATGAATACACAAAAGGTTTCCAATGGTTATATATAAGAACTGACCTCAACCCTGCTGATTGTTTGAGCAGAGGTGTCAACCCAAGTGAACTGCAAAAAAATCGATTATGGTGGTATGGACCTCCATATATGTCGAATCCCGATTATAGTTTCATAGATTATAGTCACGATGTACCTAAAGACTTACCGGAAGTCAAGCGTACAGATAGTGCCAGGATGGTATGTGCGGCATTACAATCGGTTTCACTTGCGAATTATTTGTTGGATAGATACTCTCACATTAACAAAGTGGTTAACGTACTCGCTTACATACAAAGATTTTGTAAAAATGCTAGACCAGGTTCTCAAAAGACAAAACTCAACTTTGTTTCATTTAGCGAGGCAAGCCAAGCATTACATTTCCTTATAAAGGAGGAACAGGCAAAGTACTTTGATAAAGACCTAGCCTCATTGAGAGCAGGTAGGCAAGTGTCATCATACTTACAATCTGTCAACCCCTTCATTGATGCTAATGGCATGTTCAGAGTGGGTGGCCGATTGCAACACTCGGCCTTACCTTACAGTCAAAGACACCAAATCATTCTACCTAAAGATTCTAGGGTAACTTACCTCATTATTGAAAATGAGCACTTAAAATTGTTGCATGCCAGTCAAAAGGAAGTACTCAGCAGCATAAGTCAGCGCTATTGGATAGTTAATGGTTTAAGATTGGTAAAAAGGTTTGTCAGTAAGTGCCTAACTTGTTTTAGATTAAAAGGTGAGACAGCTAAACAGCTGATGGGTTCACTGCCCGCCGGTAGGGTCAATATAGACCGCGTGTTTGCTAAGGTCGGAATAGATTTCGCAGGACCAATAATGATAAAGCAATCCAGAGTCCGAGGCGTTATCACTACAAAGGGTTATATTGCTGTGTACGTATGCTTTGTCACAAAGGCCATACACTTAGAGTTGGTCTCAGACTTGACAACAGACACTTTCTTGGCTAGCTTCAAGCGATTTATTTCGAGACGTAATGTTCCTACTGAAGTATTTTGTGACAATGCAGCCACGTTCAAGTCAGCAAACACTCAGTTATCTGAACTGTATAAGTTAAATAACAACAAATGTCATCAAATGCAGGTTCAAAATGTTACTGCGAAGTTAGGAACAACATTTCATTTCATACCGAGTTATTCACCGGTATTTGGTGCTCTATGGGAGGCCGCTGTAAAAAGTGTTAAATACCACTTAAAAAGAGTATTGTGCTCTCATATTTTAACATATGAAGAACTGTATACTGTATTAGTTCAGATAGAAGGTATCTTAAACTCGAGACCAATAACGCCAATGTCATCAGACATCGAAGATATGTCTTTTTTGACACCAGGACATTTTCTTACTGGTGCACCCCTAACTTGCTACCCTGAGCAGGATCTTACTAACCTACCTGAAAATAGACTAAAGTTTTGGCGAAGATGTACTGCACTACAGCAGCACTTTTGGCGATATTGGTCCAAACAATACTTGAATGTACTACAAAATCGTCCTAAATGGAAGACGTCTGTACCTAATGTAAAGGAAGGTGCTCTTGTTATTTTGCGCGAGTTAGATACTCCACCTATGACATGGCTTATGGCTAGGGTAACTAAAACCTTTCCAGGTAGCGATGGCATGGTCAGAGCGCTAGAAGTTAAAAAGTCTAATGGCAAAGTTCATACTACTTCCATTACCAAGGTTTGTGTTTTACCTTTAGATGAATAATTTATGCAAGGATTAACTGATTTAGTTGTCACAGAGTTCATTATATGAACTATGTGAAATTTTGTTTGTACTTACGTGATTTTTAATTATATGTAGGTATGAATTCATGTACTTGTTTGTACATGTTTATGCCTTTTATAGTACGTTAAATGTTAAATTAAATAGCTTAGGTTCATATACTTACTTCATGTTACTAAATTCACATTAGCCTTGTAAGCTTGGTCACACAATTACTTATTAAGTTTTTAATAAGAATTAAGTTAATTAATTACTAAACAGCCTTAAAAGATTACAGTCCACTTTCGATAACATATAATAATATTATGTGAGACAAGTATACAAGCTAATTATACAGTGTGATTCTATGTTATGCCTAGAAGAATAACGTTTATTTCCTGTTTGTGGAATATGTTGCGATCTATATTTTATATTTAATATTGCAACATTAATTTTATATGGCAACTATTTATATTTCGATTGTTTTCAATATTAAAAATTCTCTCTTCTTCTGAATACAGCAAACGATAACACGTCAAATCTGCATTTTATTTATTTCATAAAATAATTACTCGCCGAGCAGAAACCTTAACACATGTAACTGGATGGAAATATTTGAAAAGGAGTGTGTGAGGTTTAACATAGTAGCAGATGAAGAAAAAATTGAAATTTTCAGATTATTTCTTGAAAAATCCTGCGTAGATTGGTACTCTTCCATGATGATCAAGCATAGTTTACAATCGGAGTGGTCCGAGTGGAAATCGAACTTTTTGCAAACCTATGCTTATAAAGGTTGGACTACAAGCAAGTATGCTTTATTTTTCAAGTATCAGTCAGGATCTTTATTAGATTATGCTATCAAGAAAGAAAAACTTCTATTAGAATTAAGAAAAACAATAGATCAAGGAACCCTGGTTGTTATTATTGCCGCCGGCTTGCCAGATTTCATAACAGATAGAATCAATAGAGAGGAAATTGTACAAACAAAAGACTTATTTAATGAACTTGGCAAGTTAGATCATTTGGTTGGAAAGAAGAAATTTATTAAAAAGAAAGATGACACCAAGCAACTGAAACAAAAGTGTGGTATTTGTGAAAGTTTACAAAAAGGTGTGCGCTATCATCTAGAAGATTCCTGTTGGTTTAAAACAAAAATGGATAGTGGAAAAGAAATAAATAATAAACAAATAAAGCACATTAACAATTCAGAGTTGGAATGTGAACTTCAGTGTGAAGATCCAAAAAACTGATTGTGCCGCCATTAATTAAAATAAAATTAGTATTGAATAAAAATACTGAAGTATTTCGAATCTATGACTCTGGCTCTAATGTCTCATTGATAAATTCAAGGTTATTAAATATAAATAATAAAGAATCGAGTTACTCAAGCAATACTAGTTTAAAAACAATTAATGGCGTTAAAAAGGCAAATGGCATGATAACAGTCGATATAAACATTTTTAATGTGGAGAAAAAAATGAATGTTTTTGTAATCGACAAAGAAGATTTTAATTACGATTTTTTTATCGGATTAGATTGTATAAAAGAATTTTTCTTGATTCAAAATGAAAACTTAGAAATCACTCAGAACGTTCCTATACAAAGAAGTGAACTAGTTTCTACGGGAACAAAAAAGTCGGATATTGACATTTCCAAGGAAATTAAAACTGATAATTTAATAAACTTCAATGAGAACTTCAGTGAAGAAAACTTCAAAATTTGGATAAATCATCTAACCTCTCAACAACAGGCAGTGATTGATGACTTAATATCGAACAATAAATCAGTATTTGCAAAAGACAAATATGACATAAGAATGGTAACAGATTATGAAGCACATATTGATCTTTCGATAGAAAAATATTGCAGTTAAAGGCCATTTCGTTGCTCAATTGAAGACAAAAAGGAGATTGAAAATCAAATTGGAAAATTATTGGAAAAAAAAGATAATAGAAGAATCATATAGCCCGTTTGCAGCTCCTGTTACATTGGCTTATAAAAGAGATGAAAATAAAAAATCAAGATTGTGCATAGATTTTCGAGACCTAAATAAAATCGTTGTCCCTCAATCGCAGCCGTTTCTACTTATCGAGGATCTAATAGTGAAAACTAGAGACTGCAAGTTTTTCTCGACACTAGACCTGAATTCAGCTTTTTGGTCAATACCTCTGCGTGTCACAGACAGACACAAAACTGCATTCGTCACCCAAGAGGGCCCTCTTGGGTGACGAAAAAAAAAATTTTCAATGGACTTGCTTACCTTTCGGATTAAAGACCTCACCGGCTATATTTCAGAGAATAATGTGTAATATAATACGAAAACACAAGCTTGGAGATTTCACAGTATGTTACATCGATGACATCTTATTATTCTCAAAAACATTTTCTGATCATGTCGGACATCTGGAACAGCTATATAAAGCAATTACAAGTGAAGGTTTAAGACTTAAATTTTCTAAATGTATGTTCGCTGCCGACTCAGTTAAGTACTTAGGTCACATAATACAGAATAACTCGGTTAGACCTCTGAAAGACAACTTAATATCAATAAAAAGTCCAAGTCCGGTCTGGCATGGAGTATGGTAGTCACCTTTGGGATGGCTCGGCTAAGTACCAACTTTTTATTTGTTAATAGAAAGCTAATTGTGATTTAGGAATCGACATTGAGATTAATAACATTAAATGTCGTTTCTTTTCTTACAGGTAAAGTTTGTTTTGTTACTTGTTTAATTCATACTGTTTATTCATGTTAATCTTAGGTACATGTAAACTAATGTAATAAATCTTTTCTTACAGAGAAACTCAGTTGTGTATTGATTAACTGTGTCATCCAAATCACAACTAATAGAAACTAATATCTTATAACTTGACAACAAATTATAGACTTCGAACTTGCACTTCGCCATTTGTAAACAGGGTCTAAATTCCTCACGCTGAGTGTGTTGTTTTGTCTATTTAATGTATAAGGAATATTAGTCGGAATGAAATAAGTACAAGGTGTATGCCAATTTATCTTATCCTAATAGCGCTGAACAACATTATAGAATAACATTATTACACATCGCTAGCGACATCGATAAACTCAATCTTACTAGAAAATTATCTTAAAATAATAATGAAACAGGTCACTCGCACCTTTAAGGTAGAATATCGCTCGAAATGTTTCAAACCGGTACGCAGTCATTAATCACGAGCACTACGTGCCCGCGTTGTTTATTAATATGGCGATAATGGACGGCAAGATAAAATCTCCATTACAGTCTGACACCAACTAGATAAGTGATAAACGCGTTGTCTGGTTGTTTGCTACAACTAAAATATCCGATAAATTTTGTATTTTAAAAATCCCATCAAAAACATAAATGTGAAAATGGGAGCCATGTCCAATATTAAGAATATGCGATGCTTGCTTGTCGTCTTCACCGACAAAAGAATTGAGATTTAAATGGGTGCCAAGTTCCGTAGATTCTCTGAAACGGTGCCAAGCCCGGCACTACATTGTTTACAGTAAAACTAATTTACTGCGGATGCAACTGTACTAAGAATAACGCTAGGATTTGGCAGTCTTAAATATAAATAAATAAATAAAATAAATGAATATTTGGAAACAATCTTACACAAATCGACCTAGTCCCAAACTAAGCAAAGCTTGTACCTACTATGGGTACTAGACGACGATATACATAATTATACAGGTAAACACATACTTCAATACATAGAAAACATCCAAGACCCAAGAACAAATATCCGTGAAAAATGCACAAATAAATGCCATCAAACAGCTTTTATGGTATTATAACTACTGCATAGAAAACTGCTAAGTTAAGGCTCAAGATACATTAAGCCGCAGTAAATTAGTTTTACTGTAAACAATGTAGTGCCAGACTTGGCACCATTTCAGAGAATCTACGGAACTTGGCACCCATTCAGATCTCAGTTCTGTTGTCGGTGAAGACGACAACCAAGCATTGCATATTCTTAATATTGAACTTGGCTCCTATTTTCACATTTATGTTTTTGATGGAATATCATTACTTTTTGTCAATCTTCACGAAATGGTGCTTTTTAAGAACGAATGCACGAGTTACGAGTACTATACAAAATACCCAAATCGCTATAGGTGCCCCTCAAATATTTGAAGAGTTTCCTCGATTTATTCAGGACACTATGATCAGATTCTTATACTTGATAACTATGGGACCACCCCTGAAGTGTACCGTTTCAAACAAAAAAGATTTTTCCAAATCGGTTAATAAATGACGGAATTCTGGGGTAGCTATCATAAATAATAATAATAGAAGAAGAAGAAGAAGAAAAACCATTTATTCCATAAAGCACACAGAACAGGACTTAAACATAAATAAAAATAAATGAAAAACGATAACATGAAGACGCACAGAGGTGTGCACAATGGGTCCAGCAATGTGTGCGATTAAGAAAAGGCTGAGACTCAGCATGTGTTGCTATTCGCAGGTCGTGCGAACTGCAACGCTGTTATTCTGCCACAGCCTATGAGTCTAAATCGAAGTCGAGTCAGTTGTCATAGCGCCATGCAATTAATGTTGTTGACATTTTTGAAAATACCAGAGTATACCTGTTCTTAAAGTTTCCGAAAGGATTGAATAGAATTTAAAAAACAAAAAAAAGTCAGTTGGAGAATAATGAAATATAAATGTATATGTAAATAAATAAATAAATGAATGTAAAGCCCAATAATAATAAATACGAGTATGTGTATACGTAAGTAAACCAGAAGTATTTGTATAAGATTATGATATATGCGTACGAATATAGATTAGGAAGATATGAGGTCAGCGGTTCCAGCTTTTTGAGCAGCACATAATAGTTCTCTCAATTTTCGCTGAAAACTAAACTTCGATGTGCAATTCCTAATCGGGGGAGGCAGATCGTTCCAACATTTAGTAGCCTGGAACCGAAAGCTGCCACGGAATGCTGCACATTTGTATTTTTGCACAATGAGCGGTTTGTGATTGGCTATTGTACGTTCCGCCCGCCGCTGCTCTCGCCAGGCGATTTTAGACAGCAGATAGGAAGGTTTGCCCCACTTGATGCATCCAAAAAGAAGTGAAGCTAGATGGAGGCGTTGTCTGTGTTTCATATTAAGTAGATTTGCACTGGCCAGGTAAGGTGATACTGAGGTCCGCGGTGGTATTTTGAAACAAAAACGGGCGCAAGCATTCTGTACTCTTTGAATCAGCTTTTGGGTTTTACTATATAGACATGGACTTATAACTGTGTCGCAATAGTTAAATTTAGATAGAATGAGTGATTCGCAAAGTTTAATTCTCATTTCTACTGAGATGAATTGCCGGATGTTGTAAAGCACCTTTAACCTATAAAAGCAGTTGCGGACGGTGTCAAGAACATGTTCCTCAAACCGCAAATTTAATAAAAAAACAAAAAAAAAATAACTGTTATCTGATTTTTTGTGGTGTACATACACTATTACCAAGCTGCATGCCAAATTTCAGCTTTCTAGGTCACCTGGAAGTGGGTTACGCTTTTGATTACTAGTTAGTCAGTGGTAAAAATGCCGTTTTTTGGAATTTCATATCTCAATAACTATTAAACCTATATTTATGAAATTTGGGGTCCTAGTTGTTGTAAAGGATCTTCTTCTTGATTTTTTTATGTTAGATAGATTTGGAGTTATTGGGGGGTCAAAAGGGGCTCCAAACGGTTCGTGTGAAATAACACATGGCTGCTGTCCGCCAGTTTCTGGGGTGAACTTGGCTGGACACGCTACCGCGTGTCTAGATGGTAGTCTAATTTGTTTTACAATAATCTATAACCACCTTTTACCCGCATGGCTACTTAGGGGGTGAGCAATGTTGGAAAATTTGGTTGCAAAGACTAAAAGATGATTCCCATTACACCGTTCCATTTCCGGGCCGGGCCGAGACCGGGCTGGTTCCGAGCCTCGGCCGTAGCTTAATCGTCACTAAACCTTTCTGTTGACTTAAATGCGGCTCCGCTGGGCCAATTTCGAGCGTCACCGGACGAGGCCTGGCCGAGCCACGGCGGCTTCTTGCACTCATAAACAACGGGCCGGCCAGACACGGAACGGCCAACTGTGAATAATTCTTAAGAGAGCGGAAATGTGGCCGGGTCTCTATACAGACGGAGAAACTAACCTTGATAGCATCTTTTTGCTGAGCCGCAGCACTGAGCGCATCCCCAGCTACTATGGCAAACTTGTCCCAATTGAAAGCCTTCAATAATGCCATGACGGACTTGCTGATCTTGAAGGCGGGGGGCAGAGTCCGGGCGAACGTGGCACCGAGGCCGGCGCCGGCCTCGGGTTTGGAGCCACGGGCACCGGCGCATTTCTGGAACAAATGGGTCAATTAACGTGGTGAAATTACCTAGAATATACTAGATCTACAATGCAGTTTGCTGGTTGCAAATGTTGAGCTGAGCGCGTCTACCCGGCCTCAAACTCCCTTTATTTTCCATTGATTACATCAATTTTGCGCGTGCACGACATTTTACATTGAATTATACGGAAATTCAGTTTTTCGGTGATTATTCCTCCGTGTTAGAGGTTGAATTTTGAAAAATCCTTTCTTAATGCACCTCTAGACCTTATATGGAACCTACACACTAAATTTGGAATCTCTAGAACCAACAGTGCGTTGATATGTCACTCACTCAGTCAGTCAGTTATTTCTTGTAATTTGACACAAACTTTCAAAAGATTTCATGTCCACAAAGTTAAATTTCAAAATTGATTCCATTTTCGAAATTAGTATCCCAAAAAACAGACAGACATTTCATCCTCCTCGCACCCCAACAGGGGGGTATTTCACGTCCTCCACGTGGGATTTTAAAATTCATTGTTGTTTTCGTTATCAGCGACCCGATAAACCATATAAACAATACCCATGTCGATCTTCAGAATTTGTCACCACATTTCCCCCTTTTAGGGGTTGATTTCTCAAAAAACCTGAAACACGTGTTTACTCATATGTCGTTAGAAATACTCCTGTGAAGTTTCGAATAAAATAGTCCAACTAATCTTGTTTCCCCATACAAACTTCAGACCCCCATTTCACCCCCTTAGGGGTTGAATTTTGAAAAATCCTTTCTTAGTGCACCCCTAGACTTTATAAGAAACCTACTTGCCAAATTTGGAATCTCTAGGACCAGCGGTTTGGGCTGTGCGTTGATATGTCAGTCAGTCAGTCAGTCACACAGTTTCTTCTTTTATATATTTGGACTAGCAATTGCCCGCGGCTTCGCCCGCGTACTAAGCGAATTTTTTAACCGTCTACAAAAAACAGGTTCGTAAGTTTGTCCACGATTATCTCGCGTTTGGCTGAACCGATTTAGATGCGGTCTCCAGAAAAGTAGTTGTTACATTCTGGGGTTTCGCTATACGAAGTTTGACGATTGTGATTCATTAACAGATGAACAGGTGAAAAGTCAGTATACATTCTGAGAACCGGCAAATTGTTGAATTTCATTTGATTTTGGCAAAAATAAGGATCGAAAACTATTATCATACATTTCCGAGAGGCCGAAGGGGAAAGGGCCGATGAAATAAAAGCATGTCTTAAATGGCCCTTAGTAAAAGTATCTGTGTACTACAGTAACACCAATAGGTCTGTAAACGACCAAGCAGCGCGCAGCGGCCATAAACTCTGGTCCTTTGAAGTACAGAAATACGGCTAATTCAATATCATGTGTAACATTTATTTTTCCCACAATTAAATTTATTAGGTAGGTTTTGCCAGTTACCATTGGAGCATCCAAAAAGAAAATTTGGCCTCACTTCCATTCGCACTCCTTACTGTCAGTCCGTCTGTTACAACCAAGTTGCTTTTACTGGACCTATTGAACAGGGGTTGTAACCGGTTAATCTCAAAAACCCCGAAATAGCCAAATAATTTTAAATAGTTTATGCTCCTTATGTAGGTCTGTGTAATGTATTTGGGTTATGACTTCGTATTATTAGATTGCCTTATTAAACATTGTAGCGATGCTACTTAGATTTTAAAACATGATTATAGGCATAGTTGAGCTTAAGGTTAAGGCATGTTCTGTAACATAGATTTTCGTGCGAAATAACATTATCTGCACATAGTAGTATGAAAGAACTGATTACTGACCTTATAAATTATTAGTCTAACGCCTTTTCAACAACCAGCAAAGCATACAATTGCCGCTGGAGCCCTAGAAATTCCATGCACTTTCGACAAACTTCACTGGCTGATTTAGACACTTCGCCAACACTAAAACATAGGTTGTGGCACATCAAAATGTTCGTCGTGACACGGCCCATTCATTTATATTAGTAAATACGCTCATTAACGCGAATTGGAAGAAATCCACTTAAGAATAATAACACGGTTAATAATAAATAGTTATGACATATGCCAGTCGGTAGATTAAAAACAAATGTCAAGTGACAGTTCCGATTCGCGCAAGCGACACAATTTGATTTCGTTTACGTCGCAGTTTAAAAAGTCGTAATATTAAATCACGAATAGCTGAAAAAGTTCATTGCTTGAAGAAGTTTATATTTAAAGTAATTTAAAAACTAATCGAATGTGCGTCGATTTGCGACACTGAAATACGGTAGCAGCGTTTACGCGTGAGCGTGTTTCGGAACGACGCCTTGTACTTTTTTTCTTTTTTTTAGACACTGATCGACGAAACTGAGAGATCGATACGAGCATTATTAGAGGACAGACGCTGTGATTTGGCGTTCTCGCCGAACGCGCGCGCGCGTCGCGCGCGCAATTAAAAACGTTGTAGCTTGTCCGCCATGGTTGCCAAATAAGCATTCTTTTAGAATTGTTCCTATTAAACTGTGCCAGTGAGGTGATCCATATGACGATGTGCAAGGTGTTTGTGCGCGCCACCGTAATGGCGCAGTGATCGTGCGTTTTAGTCACCGTAGGCTACAAGCTTGAGAGCTCGTGGGCTTGTGACTCGTCCACGCGCTTGCTTTGGAGGTGGCCCGTCGACAGCGCGCCTTCGGAGCGACCCGCGTGGGCCAGCAGGCCGAGGTGCTTCACACGAGCTCCCCCAAACTTCGGGTACCGAAGAACCCGTGAGTTCGTCTCCGGCTCCGGGCGCGGCTCGGTGCAGTTGCGACGGGGCAGCACCGTTGCATCGCCGCCTGGCCGCAATTGCGTCGGCCGTGACATCAAGGTCCCACAATACAGGACAGCATAGGAACGCGACGCTTCCCGCCATTTTTATTGCCTCCTGTCAGTTCGGCGAACTGACAAGCGATGACACCACCACCGGTTTCGGCGTATTGATGGACTGATGTGAGTGACGTGCGATCTGGTCGCGACGGACTTCCTGCGTAAGTGACTTTCTTTATACGTCTTGGCCAAGATTATTTCGCGCTGCGTTTATCGTGTTCATCGATTAATATCGGGAGCTCCCACGTTCGTATGCGTTGTGGTTGACTATTTGTAGTCCTGTCATAAGTAGTCGTTTATAGAGCCTCTGCGCGGGCTAATAAGATGCAAAGTAGAGACATTATAAGTATTGCATGTTAAATTCTTTGCCTTTTTAATTCATTCCTTACAAATACACCAACCCAAGGCGAAACCAAGAGGACCCTTGAACTAATGGTTCAACGACTTGGTCCGGCTGAAATCCGAGCAACTTTCTTTAATACTTTGTAACGACATAACACGAACATCACACATTTTATTCGTTACAACATGAAATAGTAAACGAAAGAGCGCGAAATTCCTAACCGGTTTTTTGTATAGAGAAATTAACCGGTTACAAGCCCTGCTATTGAATTGCAATTTGGCACAAACTATCAAGAATTTAGAGCGCTCGTGGCCCAACAGCACCCGCCTACCGCGTGCGGTGTGCGAGGTTAAGCAATGTAGGCGCAGGTCAGTTCTTGGATGGGTGACCGCCTTGAGTGGTTACTAACTGACTCTCGTGCTTTGGAAGGCACGCTAAGCCGTTGATCCCGGCTGCAATCGTTAAGCCAAGTTAGAGGCCTTCGAGCGGCTTGCGAACTTCTAACAGTCAAGTTGCCCACTCACTTGAGAAAGGGGGGTCGAAGTTGCAGCGCGTCCGTAGGGAGTACCCACCGTTACCCTACACAGGACCCCTGGGTGGTGCTAAAAGTGCAACAAAAACTGGCAACCGTACTAGTCTTCTCGAAAATCTCACGGTTATCGGTCACGGTAAATAAATGCCATACGATAAAAAAAAAATCGTAGGTTGATTTAAATGAAAAAAAATATCGAAACCTCTATGTCGTTTTTAAAAGCAAATCCATAGATACCCCACACGCCTATATAGTAACATTAAACTTTTTTGCATACAGGTATGAATGGAGTGCCAAATTTTACAATGTTCAGATATCGATTTCGAACGAAATCGGGACGAAAAAAAAAGAAAATCAATATGGCCGCCACTTTCACAAATTTTACCTCGGGTTCGTATTAAGAGACCTCTCGGACACTCAGATATCGATTTTGAACGAAATCGGGACGAAAATGAAGAAAATCAATATGGCCGCCACTTTTTTCAAATTTTACCTCAAATTCGTATTAGGGGACCTCTCGGACGCTCAGATATCGATTTTGAACGAAATCGGGTTGGAAATGAAGAAAATCAATATGGCTCTTACTTTTTCTAAATTTTACCTCGGATTCATATTAAGAGACCTCTCGGACGCTCAGATATCGATTTTGAACGAAATCGGGACGAAAATGAAAAAAATCAATATGGCCGCCACTTTTTTCAAATTTTACCTCAAATTCGTATTAGGGGACCTCTCGGACGCTCAGATATCGATTTTTAACGAAATCGGGTTGGAAATGAAGAAAATCAATATGGCTCCCACTTTTTCCAAATTTTACTTCGGATTCATATTAAGAGACCTCTCGGACGCTCAGATATCGATTTTGAACGAAATCGGGACGGAAATGATGAAAATCAATATGGCGGACACTTTTTTCAAATTTTACCTCAAATTCGTATTAAGAATTCTCTCGGACGCTAAGATATCGATTTTGAACGAAATCGGGACGGAAATTATAAAAATGAATATGGCCGCCATTTTTTCCAAATTTTACCTCGGATTCGTATTAAGAATTGTTTCGGACGCTAAGATATCGATTTTGAACGAAATCGGGACGGAAATTATAAAAATGAATATGGCCGCCACTTTTTCTAAATTATACCTCGGATTCGTATTACGAGACCTCTCGGTCGCTCAGATATCGACTTTGAACGAAATCGGGACGAAAAAAAAAGGAAATCAATATGACTGCGACTTTTTCCAAATTTTATCTCGGAGTCGTATTAGGGGAGCTCTCGGACGTTCAGATATCGATTTGAACGAAATCGGGACGAAAATGAAGAAAACAATATGGCCGCCACTTTTTCCAAAATTTACCACGGAGTCGTATTAGGGACCTCTCGGACGCTCAGATATCGATTTTGAACGAAATCGGGACGGAAATGAAGAAAATATGGCCGTTACTTTATTCAAAGTTTAGGTACCTCGGATTCCTATTAAGAGTCCTCTCGGTCGCTCAAATATCGATTTATGTCGAAATCGTATCGGACGGCACTGATTAATAAAACCATTTACAATACATTGAATCAAAAAAGGTCGTATCTTCATAGGGAACTCACGGCACTTCATGCAACTTTAGACCCTATAAGGAACTTACATGCCAAATTTGGTATCTCTCGAACCACCAGTTTGTGCTGTGCGGTGATATGTCAGTCTCTCAGTCAGTCAGTTATTTCTTAATATTTGGCACAATTTTTCCAAAGTTTTCATGTCCACAATATTAAATTTCAAAACCGATGCCATTTTCGTAATTAACGTCCCAAAAAACCATAAAAACGACACCCATATTAATATTTAGACATTTCATCCTCTTCGGACCCATATCCATTTTCAGAATTTGTCACCAGATTTCCCCCTTTTAGGGGTTGATTTCTCAGAAAACCTGAAACACATGTTTACTCATTTATCGTTAGAAATAGTCCTGTGGAGTTTCGAATAAAATAATCCAACTAATCTTGATTCCCCATACAAACTTCGGACCCCCATTTCACCCCCTTAGGGGTTGAATTTTGAAAAATCCTTTCTTAATGCACCTCAAGACCTTATATGAAACCTACTGTAACGGAACACAATTAGGCTACAAAAACACGTGTTATTAAAATACCTATATGAAGGAAAAGTAGTTTTAATAAGCTGGATGAGCATAGTAACGTTTACCCTACTAGCTTCGGCCTCATATGTCGTGGATTTGTCGTGTATTTGTCCGTCATATGTCGTAGATTTGTCGTGCATTTGTCGGGGATTTGTCCGACATATGTCGTGGATTTGTCGTAGATGTGTCGGGGATTTGTCCGATATTTGTCGGACATATGTCGTGCATTTGTCTGAGATATTAGAGTATATAAAGGGGCGCGAAGTTTTATTGACGGCACTTAGAATTCGACATTCAGACTGACAAGGTCTCTGGTCTTCGCAATAATATATACTTGGTGGGTTATTCTATTGATTTAAAAGTGGTTCTTCTTCGTGAGGGGACTCTCTTCATGTTGAGGAATCAGTTTTTAAGTAAAATATTGAATATTTCCTCGGGGTTTAAGAGTTTATTTAATTTGATTTAAATGACCAGAATCTTGTCCAGGCACCAGTTTTGCCTGAGGGGTCTTGCTCGCCTAACGGTGCCAATGAGCAGGGTTCAGAGTCTTTAGTTACCAGATCTAAGGGTGGTCTGGCGTCTACCTTTTACCTACATGGAGACGAATCAAATCCCTTACGTTCCTTCAATGCCCAGCTGACAACGTAGACATGGCTGCCAATATGGGGTCTCAGCATAGAGGTGTATACCTCGCTTGTCGAAATTGTTCAGTATTTGAGGAACGGTCTTGTTAAATATATTTATATATAAAACTTATATACACAATAGGGCGTCTTACTCACTGTATCCTAGCCTGCGGGCGCAGTGGGGGGAGACAACCAACACAGGCCTTTAGCATTGCAATTCTCAGTTTAGCCGACTGAACTTTCGCTGCATAGGTTAGGGATTCGCAGTCAAAAGAGCTGGTTCTGGTAAGGGATTTAAGCTCTTTCAGTTTAGCAAGTTTCCTGGGGAACAGTAGGGTAGCTTCACACACATTTATTAGGGAAGTAGGGTTTAATAATTTATTTTAGGTTTGTCGTTAATTTGGAGTATTGGGAATAGTTGTGATAAAATTAGTCATGTTTGGTATAAAAGGGACAGTATCTTTAAAGTTGCGATTTCTAGTTAAATGATTAAAATTTACTCAGAATAAGCTAATTTAATGACTAGCTGAGCCGTTCGTTGAATTAAGCCCTTCAAGTGAAGAGCAGAGCGGTTCACTTGATAGACTATTCGGTGACAAGCTGAGCAGTTCATTGAATCAGGCATCTTAAGTGACGAGCCGAGCTGTTCACTTCTTTTAGTAAAGGTCTGGCAGAGTAGTTCATAGGTATTAGGGAACGAGGACTAGGAGTAGGGTAGGTTATTCAGGGTCAGGGCCAGATTCTGGCGAGGAATCACCAGGATTTCGCCCGCTTCCGATGATGAGGCCTTGCGGCGATTCTCCTCATCATACGGCGCGTCTTCCGAAGCGCTAGTAGATTCATTTGCTAGGTAGAACCATATTCTTATGGTTTAGTCTCTTTTACAAACTGATTTTATCCCGAGCGCTCCTAAAGGCCATCCGAACGAATTGATCGGATAAGCCTAGCAGAGTACTCCTGTTAAAGTAACTTAGGTCATTTGGACGAAATTGTCTTACACTCCGCATAGTGAAATAAAAGATTGGCGGGGGCTTGTCCATGTCTAAGGTCGAGAGCCACGGGTCTCTGGTTAGTACCGGAGGGGGATAGCAATCCCTAGGGCGGCTGGAGGAGCCCTACCTTACACCAATCAATAAAATTGATTATATTTATACGAACCTGTAATAAGCAATACATAACAGGATATGAGCTATTCGGAAGTTAGGTACATAGAGCTTGTAGGGATGGCAAATCTCTTAAGGATCTTATATAATTGGTTACTATTTTATCATTAATAATTCCTATAAATTTATATTTCTCTCAACTTTAGTATTAACGTAATTTCATTGAGGTGTAGGCTAAGTAAGGTACTAGGTAACGATAGTAGTGTATCAGCAAAGGGGAGAGGAGTTCAATACCTGACAAATATTCGCATTAAAGATTCAGGGTTTCTTACGGTTCACAACTCTTCGGGGTCCTACCTAGACGATTCACTTTGGCCAATACGTAATTTTATCCTGGATTTTAACAGTCATTAGTTTTAATATTTTAATTTATTAATTAATTAATATAAAGAAGGTATTGGGGGTTTATTTATATTAAGAGAGAGGGGGGGATCGTTACACTACATACTAAATTTGGAATCTCTAGAACCACCAGTTTGAGCTGTGCGGTGATATGTCAGTCTCTCAGTCAGTCAGTTATTTCTTGAAATTTGGCACAATTTTTCAAAAATTTTCATGTCCGCAATATTAAATTTAAAAACCGATGCCATTTTCGTAATTAACGTCCCAAAAAAACATTAAAACGACACCTATAGACATTTCATCCCTCACGTACTTCACGTCCTCCACGTGAGATTTTAAAATCATTGTTGTTTTCGTTATCAGCGACCCGGTATATCATAAAAACAATACCCATGTCGATTTTCAGAATTTGTCACCACCCTTCCCCCTTTTAGGGGTTGATTTTTCAAAAAACCTGAAACACGTATTTACTCATTTATCGTTAGAAATACTCCTGCGAAGTTTCGAATAAAATAGTCCAACTAATCTTGTTTCCCCATACAAACTTTGGATCCCCATTTCACCCCCTTAGGGGTTGAATTTTGAAAAATCCTTTCTTAGTGCACTCCTAGACCTTATAAGGAACCTACGTGCAAAATTTGGAATCTCTAGGACCAGCGGTTTGGGCTGTGCGTTGATATGTCAGTCAGTCAGTCAGTCAGTCAGTTTCTTCTTTTATATATTTGGATATCGCGGCAACATGTCTTAAGGCATTGACTGCCGGCAACGGATATACGTATGTATATGTACAATTGTACATGTACGCGATTACGTCCACACTATTTTGTTCCTAGGGGGCCCGGCTTAGCATGTTGACTAATCCGACGATTAAATGTCTGCGCTCATGCTGTTGCAGATTGTGTGTGAGCTTCGGAATTAGAGATTGTAAAGGTAAATAAATAAATAAATACGAGTTTAGAACTGTGGTATAAATAAATATTAGGGGACATCATCATCATCATATCAGCCGAAAGACGTCCACTGCTGGACATAGGCCTCCCCAAAAGAGTGCCACAATGACCGATCCTGCGCCACCCGCATCCAGTGGACTCCTGCGACCTTTACCAGGTCATCAGTCCGCCTTGTGGCCTACCCACGCTGCGCCTTCCAGTACGTAGTCGCCACGCGTGAACCTTTCCGCCCCAACGGCCATCGATTCTACGTGCAATGTGCCCCGCCCACTGCCACTTAAGTTTAGCGATTCGAAGGGCTATGTCGGTCACTTTGGTTCTACTACGGATGGCCTCATTTCTGATGCGGTCGCGCAGAGATACTCCATTACTATCCACTACATAGGGGACAGTCTTACTACAAATCGAATTGTTAGTAGCTTTATTAAGCTTATTTTAAAACTAATTCCATTCACCCACTCGACGATGATATATGTAATACATAGAAAACATCCAACACAGTAAAAAGTCTTGATGGAGTGTTGAATCGAGATAGACATCAAGCTAGTTCTGAGACGAACACACCACGATTCTAACCTAAAGTAATCTAATCCAATTACATCCTTGTAATCGTTTAAGTTTTGGACTGCTTGTTATTGTCCATCGAAATTACACACCTGAACTACAATTACCTACCGCTTCTTATTTCGTCGTTACCGCTATGCACGGACCTCAAGTAAATGTACCTCCAGAAAAGGACCCGACATATAATAACAATCAACTGTTGTCAGTATTTTTACTTGTCAAAAAATACAAACTTAGAATCGGTTACAACCTAGTCTTCATAGATGTCAATTAATTAAATTCATATTGTAAAATACCTAAACAGTAGGTACGAGTATAGGTAGTGTTCTGAGTCCATTCTAACAGTAGCACATGTTTGCTGACTTAGAGGCGATAAAGCAGCATAGTTTTAGTTACCTACTCATACCTAAATACCAGGGACCGGTCAACCTCTTCCCAGACAAAATCCATTGAACGACTTAGCCGTTCATTAAATAGCCCAAATCACATGCCTACCACTTGAATAGCTTTCCCATTCATTTGACTTAGCTGTAGGAAGGGGATTCCCTTACGCGGTCACTTGATTGTAGGAAGGGGTTTCCCTTACGCGGTCACTTGAATGTAGGAAGGGGCTTCCCTTTCTTTAAATAAGCTTTTGGAACGACTTAATTGTATTTTGGATAGCCGACAAGCCTTGCTTAGCTTCAGGAACGGGTTTCCCTTTGCTTCCCTAACCTTGAGATCTATAAGTACCTATTTCGGTCTGATTTCGTCAGGCAGGGCATTTTTTGAGTTAGTTGCTGACTATTGTCGGTCCGTAGAAGTCGTATAGCACTTATATAGTTTGTCTGGTGTACGTACGATAAAGTGTCTGATATAATAGTGATAACATGAGGTAAGTATTTTTAAAAATAAGAGAATATTTTTACAGTTTTAATCTGAAAAATCATGCCGGTAAAACGGGATGACAGCGTCGACGCGCGTGTGCGCAGACTTAAAATAAAAAAAGCTACCAATAATTTCGGTATACTTACGAATTTCATTTATTTTTTAGTACTAGGAGGAGTAGGAGGGGAATATATGTCCTAGAAACAGAGGATGATAACGACGACAATAAGACACAATGTTCTGATCCTTCTAGTGAATGTCAAACAAGCTCATTGCCAGATGCACAGGATTTTAATCCCTACTTGGAAGAGGACAATGAAGGTAAAATATATGTTGGTATATGAGGTGTTCAAAATTTGTGAATACTGAAGTGATTAATTTTATTGTCTGTCAGAACATGACTTAGCTATAGTAATGTTCTGACAGACAATTAGTTTAGTGTGCATTACGAGTTTATTGACTATAACACTTTCGCTGCCGGGAACCCGCTAGGTGGGTTCATTTTATATAGGATTTTGGGAGCTTGGCACTCATTATGAAAGGAGGTGTAAATATGTGATAGTTTACAATTCTACGTCAAAATGTACCATATAGCGGCCGGTGTTTACGCTTTTATTGCTCGAATATACATATATTACGAATCCATCCTTACTTGTCTTACCACGTAAAAAAACGTGTGTCAATCTAAATTATACACACTACACATCAAAATGTCTGCTATTTTCGCGGGTATTCGTTCGTTCCTCTGACAGTGATTACTTAGTCGAAATAATTATCACTACTATAACTATCTTTGCGAGTTCCTTTAATATCTGTAATTTCTGTGATAAGTATTTGTTCACATGAAGACAAGTAAAGTCGAACTCGGTATATAAGTAAGAGTAACTGTTTTTATTCATCATCATCACCTATTTGCGTTCACTGCTGAACATAGGCCTCTCACATTGCACGCCATAGCACGCGATCCCTGGGCCACTCTGGCCCAATCATGTGTGGGGGAGGGAGGGGTTGCCATAATCGCTTGGCAGGCGGGTTGGCGATCGCAGTAAGTTTGAAAGGACACTATCGCCTGTCCTCCGGTGGTTATTGGTCGCAGTTTAAGGACAGTACCCGGGTCCTTGAAAGGACGCTGCTGCCCATCCTCCGCTGAAGATACTGTTTTTATTAACTAGTTGCATATTCCTAATCGTACCACAAGAAGGTGCCTGCCTTCTAGTACATAATTAAAGTAACATGCGCAATAAAATTTAATTTTTTATCATATTTTTTAGAAATTGAAAATGCTAATGCTCGCTCTACTTTACATTCACCGGATCTTTTTGACAGAAATAGTGATATGGGCATAACAAACCGATCACCTTTAAAAGAATTATCAGGTAAAATTACGTGTACTATTTGTAATATTTGTATAGACGCTGTCCTGTATCTCTTGGTACGGTACGGTCACAGACATTAATTGTGGAACCATTTCATCCTCAGCCTATACATATACGTCCCACTGCTGGGCAGTATCCTATCTACGATATAAAGGTATTTTCCCTTGATGTCCCATATTCTTGGAACGCCCTGTATAATATAATAACTGGACTGATAACGTCTATACAAAACCGTGTACTTAATTTCGTTGTACATTGCTACTGCGTTCGTTGGTTGGCTACACTATATCGATTATCGACACAATAAGGGAATCTTACATTTTTTCAAGAACATTTACTTTCGCTAGCTGTTACTGATACATTTTTGATAAAGGCAAATAATAATATGTACTCTTTAAGGCGAGTATAGCCGCGAAACTAGCGCCACTCCAGACATGTTCTTTTATCTCCTAAATCAGATCAATTTTCATTAATTTCCGCTATAGATACTAGGAAAACACCTATAATATGTATTAAACCACTGTAGACACTTTGTCGTTCTGTAGTTGTTCCCAAAAACTTGCACAACAAAAAGCGGCCATTTTATTTTTGTGCCAGTTTTTGGGGACAACTACAGAATGACAAAGTGTATACAGTGATTTAATACATATTATTGGTGGTTCCCTAGTATCTAACGAGCGAAAACCATTGAAAATTGATCTAATTTAGAAGATATAAGAACATTTCTGAAGTGGCACTAGTTTCGCGGCTATACTCGCCTTAATACTTCACAACATTAATTTGAATTAAAATTTCCAGATATACCAAATAAAAGGAAAGCAGAAATCATCGGTGATATAAATGAATCTCAGTTATTGGTCGCATCAAAAATACGACGTGGTGAAGATGAAACATTCGAAAATTTCGGAGGTGGCACTAGAAATAATACTGAAAATGAGAGGCATGAAGATAAAAGTAATAGTGCAGATAGAGTACCTGATTCGCTGTCAGAAAGTGAGGATAAGGATCGAACACCAAAATGTGCTAAATGTCTATTTGAGAAGGAATTGGATAAAAGAAATTATTACTTTGGAAATTTACTAACTGGAGAGCTACAGTTCGTACCTCCTTGCATGCGATCTGTAGCTTACATTGAGATACTTAAATATATAGATTCTTTAAAACAGAGGCACCGGAATGAATAAAAATGAAACAGAGTGTTAATTGTTTTTTTTTATTAATATTAACCTTACACTTATTCACTTGCCACCTAGTATTTATTTGTAAACTAAATTAACAATGTTTAAGTACTCTTAGCAAATTCTGTTTTAATTTATGTCCTCGTGTTACTATTCATGTTATTAACAATAAAATATAAACAAAATTATCCTGATTCTGATTTCTGATTTCTGAAGGCGCTTACTTAAAAATATTCAATCTAACTTAGCCGAAACAACATAGTTAACATAGGCAGGACGATATAAAACATTTGAATACTGAGCTTTGGCAATAGATAAAACGTAGGCCGCAGGCAACCCTACCTCCAAGAGTAGCAGGATTTAGCCTATCTAGGGCACTGCACAGTAAAAACTTGTACGCATTTTAATTCTTAGCAGCCTGAGAAAATAGGGTGTTTTTTTTCAATCGACTTCAAAGGTAAGTAAATAGGCCGAATCCTGTTACTCGATGAGGTAGGGTTGCCTAATACGGCTGACTCTCCTTCTGTACAAAACTTAATTCCATTAATTTACAAATCTGTCTCCAGTAAATCTTTGTTTGATCTGATGAACAGCATGTTTTGCAGCAAAACGGAATCTAAATTGCTTCTTAAAGGGTTAAGTAAAAATTTTAATGCTGAAAACATCCTCTCAACTGATACTTGAGTAGCTGGTGCAGCTAGAACAGCTTTAGCAACCCCTGCTAGCTCTGAACTTATGAATGTTTTTGTACACCAATGATTTACAATTTTTGTGTCCAATGGTAATCTGGATGTAGTTCTCAATTCGGCCAGGCACGCATCGATTGAAGCCATCGTACCTGTGCATTGAAGACCTCGTAACAATTCTGTCCTCGCCAATATTTGTTCGATGGGCAACAAATCAGCGCTCAATCTAATGCCTGTACTAGGGCCGGGTTCTCCTTCAATGATCGGGATCGGAGAGGGAGCATTTCGGGGTCCGTTTCCTAAATATTGTGTATTTTGAAAGTTTGTTTTAAAAGAGCTCTGGCCTTAATGCATTGTTCATCAGATAATACCACGTTTATACGCCCGTCTAGGTATAAACCTTCTAAAACAACATCTGTCTCTAAAAGGTTTTGTTGTCGATTTTGCATTGCTGCACGTAAGCTGCAAGCAAATGCGTTATAAATGGAATCCATCTTTGACTTACACTTAATCCATGATATATAAAAATCACCTATGGTGAGCTGCTCTGTTTGTAACTCCATGGTACAGATATGAAAAGGTTCCAAGCAAGTCAACATATCTGAAATTTCCTCCCAAAATGCGGCTGACACCAACCTTGCTACGGACTCCATGCTGTCACAAAAAGTTCTTAGATCTTGTAAACGCAGAAGCATATTGTATTTAGATGTCCACCGAGTAGCACAGTCTATAATTGGGACTTTAAAGTTAGCCAACTTCAATAAAATTCTATTAGAAGGTGTGCGCAAGGTTCTAGCAATTTTCCTTGCTAAATCCAACGTTGTTTGGGCCTCTACATTGTCTTCAATGGCGTCTTTTATTGCTAGTTGCAAGGTATGTGCCGCACACAGCATCCCTCGAATTTTAAAATTTGGCTCAGTATTATCTGATAGAGCACTTTGAAAAGCTGAAAGTTCCACGTCTGTTAATTCATTTAATGCAATTAGCTCTTCATCAGCGTTTTCGGCTTCATCGCTATTGTCTTCTTCGTCATTTTCAAGATTAAGGTCATCGTCGTCTGTCCAAAAGTTACCTTTCATCAGTTTCGTCATTTTTTTCATATTACCACCATTATCAGTAGTAATTGAATATATTTGTTCGGTGGGAATGAGAAATTCGTTTAAAACGTCTTTTAATTTTTCTTTCAAAAATTCTGCTGTTTGACTTTCAAATACTTCTAGAACTGCTAAATTTCTGACCTTAATATTATTTTCGTAGATATATTGGATATTTATTCCTAAAAATCTTCGCTCGGCGCATGTAGCCGAATCAATTTTGAGTGATATTAAGGTTTTAGATATTTCGGCTGCGATTTTGAATTTAATCTTATAGGCAGCTTCGGAAATCATTATTTTTACATTCTTTTCATTAATTTCTTTTGACCGAGGACTAAATGCAGCTGCTATGTTCAATATTATTTGGAACGGTTTATCATTTAACAATGCTAGAGGGCGTCCATGCACTGCAATTAACTGCATCGATAATTCTTTTAAAGTTGATATGGTTTTATCAGTTTTGCTGGTGTTACTTCCTGTGTCTTCTGATTGTTTAATGTTTTCATTGATGGTTGTAACATCAATGTATTCACTGGTATGTTTCGCAGCTAAATGGACCTTTAAGTTACTGGTGTGTTTTCCCTGTAACAAAAGAGTTGAACGAAAAAATAATAAAAATAGATAAATAGGTAAAACCCGGAATTTCCGTCTGGAGTGTTAACGTACCAAGTGCCAATTAGATAAAATGTCAAAATAATAAAAAAGACATACTAAACGTATTAACCAAATAAAAGAAACTGACTATGAAACTGGTGCGCCCACCAAGTGGGCGCTCGGCGTACAGTACTGAATTCATATGGCCGCGCGAACCCGCCTAGCGAGCCCTTATAGATATTGCCCGGTTTCTGAAGTAGTACGACATTTTCCGTCTGGCAGTGAATGTGTTATAACTGTATTACCTATATCCATAGAAGAAAATGACTAACTTCCCATTCAATGCTGCAGCAACGAATACTTAATTTAGCCTTGAATTTACAGAACCGAAAAATTATAAGTACCTAAGTTTTAGGTAAATACCAACGACCATGTAATTGTATGGCCAGTCCAGGAATTGTATGGTCCGTGGTATTCACCTATAGGTATATATTTTAGTATTAAAACAATCACGGATTTTGTGTAACCCACAGCCCGCTAATAGTTATATACCTACGTAGGTAGCAGAAATTCATTTATACAAAATAGAGAACTCTAAAATTAAAGTCGTGAATCTCGTGATTCAAGGTCAAGGGTTAGATAGACTAATTTTTGCTTAATGATCAACTCATTTAATTATAAGTACCCGGGCGACCGAGCTTTGCTCGGTTTGTTCCAGTTTTGCTATGAGGATCTTAAAATACAACAAACTATCTAAGTACGAAGTTTGAGCCAAATCGTTAGAGCCGTTTTTGAGATACCGATTACAAATATATAAATATACAAGAATTGCTCGTTTAAAGTAATGGGATAGGATATAAATGATGATGATGATAAACTCATATGCGAGCGTGCGGCGCATGCGAGAATAGGTAATAGCGGGCGGGATCGCGACGCACTTAATTAACGTTTCGTTCGTCTACCCTACGACTGACCGTGCGAAGTCGTACTTCAGTTCTACAGGGTATCAGAATCAACAATTTACTTAAAATTTAAATTTTCGTTGGCCATCTTCGCCGTCGGCGGCGACGACCTAACGCCAATTATAAGTAGGTAACTACAAAGAATACACCAACTTAACTTTATCCTAAAATTCCTAAGTAAATACTAAATAGATCCATGTGTAGGTATAATTCACAGAGTTAACTTCGTATTTATAATAAGCAGTTAGGAAGGTACCTACTAGGAGTACTAGGTGAATAACTACCTACACAGGTATTTAACTATTTTCAAAGGTAGGTATTTAATTAAAGTAGATTAACTGCTTCACTTACCTTGATTTTGTTTCCACAGACATTACATGTGCTTTTATTACTCTCAGCATCAAATGTAAAATATCGATGCACGGCATCACGTTTTCGCTGTGGCATACCTAGTAGGTACCCAAGTACTAAATGTGTATATAAAACACTTTTGAAGCGCACACGCACGATAGTTTTCTAAATCTGTAAGAACTTAATTAATGCACTTGTTGTCGATGTTGATACTTTGCTGATCCGGACAGAAATGGCAAAATAATATAAACAAACGCAACACGGACACGGAACAAAACGAAGTAACATACACGCGCCCTTTGCCACACAAAAATTAAACCTTATTACGATTGGATAAGATACTTTCGATCGCAAGCGACGGCGGCTAGCGGCATTATCAAAGAACGTCAAAGCGCGTGCCGATACACCGCGCTTAAACGCTTACAACGTAAATACTGAAATATTGCTCTTATTTTTATGGTAACAAGGATCAAAATGGCACACGCGTTATAAGGGAAACCCCTTCAAGAAGTAAGCAGTTCGAACGACTTTTTAAGCGCTTAGCAAAGGGTATCAAGTATCCGTTTGGTATACAGATATCCGTATTAAAAGTCGTTTAAAAAGCCTTATGAAGGGGTTTTAAACGGGAACGGCTTTGGTTAGCAAAGTCGAACGAAATACCCCTGTAAAAACCCTCGAAGGGGATACGGGACTGGTCCCTGCTAAATACCGTTCTCAGAATACCTACACGTACAAACACGTTTATACCAAGAAGTTGGAATCCCTTTATTATTCCTACAGGAGAGAAAAGATAAACGAGCAGGAAATATCTCATATTTTCAATTAACGACTTGAGAGTAATTTGATTAAGTAAACCATATTCGTTTAGCGAAAGCAAAATTAAATTATTAGAATTTCATAAATTTTTACAATGAATTTTAACAGGAAAAGATGCGGCGTCTTAAGCATCTGAAATGAATATTATTCCAAGCCCTTTCTAGTGGTTACGTAGCATAAAGTTTAAATACACCATTGCTATGTTCAAACAATGCCAGTTCATTACAATGCTTCGAAGACGGTAGTTTAGGAACGAAAGCTTTTTTATTGTTTATTATTTAATTTCTAAAACTGACATGCATCTAAAAGAAAATATCCAATATATAATCATCATCATATCAGCCGAAGGACGTCCACAGTTGGATATAGGCCTCCCTCAAAGAGTGCCACAATGACCGATCCGGCGCCACCCGCATCCAGCGGACATCCGCGACCTTTACTACGTCTTCAGTCCACCTTGCCTACCCACACTGATATTTTTACTATATTTCCCTTTTAGCGTAAGTATAGTTTTCTATAATTAGTCAACTAGCCTATTGTGATGCTGAAGATGAAGTAGGTATGGTATATTCATTAGTTTCATTACGTATTACGGCGACAAAGTCACGCTGACCTCAGAAACTAACCTTCTGAATAACTCGTTTAATGCTCACAAGGGCATCTAAACAATCGGAGACGTATTCTCTACCCCGAAAATTATGTAGCGTCCCAATACGAATAACCTAATAATTACACTCGTATTTATGAAACAATTGTATGTCTGACCTCAACGTGTCTTCAAAGAAGCGGGTAAAGTGGCCTGACTTCATTCGACATGTCGTTCGACGCGACGCTATGAATTAAAATCTGAAGAGTTGTGTCTCTCTTCAGAGTCAATTCTCAAACTGGTAATATTATCCGAAATGTAGGTACACTACCACACACAAACTCTCATTGCAAAAAGAAGACTACCATTTTAAAAGAGAGGTCTCTGAAAATGCAAAATGCACGCAAAACTGTCAAGAGACTCTGAGCTGGCAGTGTATTTCTGAAAGTGATTTTTGTATACAGATGTATGGAAAAAGGTATGGGTGCCTAAATACTTATGAGCGGTAGTGTATATCTACATAGTGTCTTTATACAAGTAAATACATGTAATGAGGGCTAACGTTTTTGTGCTCACCAGTCGGCGCCACTATCGAGTAAGGTTCGGTACCGCTACCATGAGATGCTATCGAAAACATACATTACTTTACTACAGTCGCTATCGAATAAACGCGTTTCGAGTAGATTTAGATCGTGTTCGTACCATGAGACAACCGCGCGTTCACTGCGCCCGCCAGACGCTAACGTAATATTCGCTAGCGACTAACGTTTTGTAGCGGTTGCCGTAGATCAGTACCATGAGTCACCAATTTGACAGTCGCTATCGAAAAATACCGTATAGACTGTAGTAAACTATTTCACTAGCAAATTGGAGCGTGAAAGCGTATTAGAGATATCGTTTCATAAATTATTATAATAATTATTTATCTAAATAATATCGACAAGGCGTTATTTAGTGTGGAATATGTTAGCGATGGCTGCGTAAGAAGATGAACGACAAATAACAGGGATAAATTCAGACTGATATGAGAAATAAATAAAATAAAATCCACTTCAACATATTATAAAATGAGATTAGGTTTATTAAATATATATAATCTATGTACATCTAATCACATGAACCAAAAAATTAATATTTCATCATAAAAACTGGAAATACTGCATCACTCAGTTTATAGGTATGGCAATAATAACCAAAAATAACCAAAGCAAATACAAGATTCACTAACATTTGAAGTTGTGCTACTGTTCTATGACACTTATTTAAATTAGCAGGTTTAATTCTATACTTTTGAAAGAAAGCCTTGAGTACTTAGCCTTCTGTCCAATATCGTCCTTGCTCTTTCTTTACAGTATAGTTAGAAAGAGAGTTTTGTATGCTGTGAAGTTAGGCACGTCACTCCCTATCGTAACGTAAACTACTCGATGAATCGAGTTAACGTTAGCGAGTATAGTAAACGTGTAATTGACTCATGGTACGAGTACCGATCCGTAGTTCTATGAGTGACCATCAGAGGCGCTGTACTTATTCTCCATACTAATTGTTTACGCAGTCGCTAGCGAGTACGGTCACTGCAAACTCATGGTAATGCTACTGCTGTCAAAGTTCGTTCTTAGATATTACGGGCACGAAAACAAAGTTTACATATAAATCAAGTACAGGGTGTTTTTATTCATGTCCGTTCCTTCAAGCATATAGCCGTGTACGAGCTCGTATAGCCATAGAAAATACATAGCTATTTAGGTTTTAAAAATTGAAGACAAAAATATATTATTAAATTTCTTACAATTCAATTATATCTTCAAGGGTGAATGAAAACCGGCCTTAAGAGTTAAAGTAAAGTTAACTGTTAAGGAAGTAAAGTTAACATTGTTTAACTGTTCTTTTATACTATACTAGGGGTGTTAATGAACGAAAATAAATTCTTGAATATCTTCGAAATGGTGCGAATTGGGATACTAGCCACATCATACTGATAAACCCGCTTATCCCACTCAGAAACAGTGACATTTAACATTTCTCCCTCACGCTGTACTGGCGTCTCTAGAGGGCGCCGCCAGCGGTGAATTCATACTCGATAGCCCTTACTGATAGCTTCATAAGTAAGAAAAATTGCTAACAATAAAGAAATATGTTTGCGATACCTCTAACGCTTGTCAGACTATCGTATCACGCGATGTTAACAGACAAGACATGTTAAGCGTGGTTGCACGATTTCCCTCATCTTTCAGCCAACTGAATAACTCATTTTATAATCACAACTCATTTATTTGTATGAACCTATTTATTACTCTGCTTCAAATTACATTAGCACAGTAAATATACGTATTAGCTAAAGCCCTCTGGGGTGGATTAGCCAAAGTATCGGAATGTCCAAGGGACCATAAATGTCTAAGTTCCAGTATTACCAAAGGTTCATAATGTGCAGATGCTAGAATGATGCCTTGCCAGTTCAAGTGTCAAAAACAATTACATAACTTTCATAATTCGATCGTTTCGGCGGAGCCCCGTCGCGACGCTCCTATTACTACGTAGTTTTCTCTTCGGACATCTTAGTACTGCTAATTAACGAACCTAACCTACCCAGAGTGTTTCGCGACCACAACGCGGCTAAAGTTTATTTGAATTACTATTCTAACCCGGCACCACCCCTTTTTTTATCGTGGGTGTCGTAAGAGTCCACTATGGGAACCACGTTGAAGTGTGTTATGGGTAGTGGGCGATGGGTTAGCCACCTGCCACTGCAATATCACATTTTTTACATCTATGAACATACATTAGCTAAAGCCTAACAGTGGCACTGCAAAATTTTCGTGTGCTCTGCCTACCCCTTTTGGGAATATAGGCGTGAGTGTATGTAGTATTTATGTGTATTATAACCTATATTTTGAAACAAATATTCCTATTTTAGTTATTATCTATATTATTATATATTTTAAATATATAATTTTAAAACTTTATCTTCAACTACACTCCCATACAAATGTGACGCCTAATTTTAATGACTATTTATTTATAGACTCGCATAGATCGCGCAGAGATACATTTACTTAAACAGTAATACTCGTACTGTAGTGCAGTCTGCATACGGCTAGCTAGACCAATGATATTTTGACGGCCCACATTCCAGCTCACATACTCTCGGAAGGTACTCGGAATATCTATTTTTTTACCAGTTCAAGTACCGTATAGCAATTTTGCATTTTATTTTTTCCTGTGTCAATGCTTATTTCTTTTTATTGAAATTATTATAATTATGTTCTTTTATTAAGGTAGAAGATGGCCAGTTTGGTAGCCAATATCCGGTTGTACTCCCATGGATACTGTAGTATCCAAAAAAGTAGCGACTTACGCCTATAATATATGTTTTAGATTTTCGCTGCAAAAGTGTCAAGATTATGTACTCGCGCTATACGATAAACGATAACCTGTTACCGTATACAAAGCTATATTGGCTGATATCATTGTAGACCTTATTGCATCGTATCAAAGTTCAAATTTAAATGAATAGTTTTATACGTCGTGTTGTTTATATATATTTATACGTTGCGTACACCATGTGCAGTACTCCTTTGTGTGTCGCGGAAAACGTCAAGAAATACCAACTTTTGTCTTGCGCGGTGCGTGATATATACTCTGTGAAATTAGAATCCAATTTAAATTCAAAGGATTCAGCAATGAATATTTACTGATACTAGTTACCCGCGCGGCTTCGCCGCGTCGACGTACTACGAAGAATGCAAGCGAAGCCACGGGATAGAATATACGTATTCGGAAGGTCGATTACAAAGTCGATTTAAAAACATTCGTGCTTGATCATCACGGCTAGTCGTCAAATTTACAGTAAATGTCAGCCTTATTTCAAGAAATAAGATCTACCTATGAAAATTTCTATGAAAAATATGCATCTTAGCAACTTCAGTCAATTTGGCCATCTGATAATAATCAGATAATTTTAGTGTTTTGAATGTGTGTGCGTTGATTGTTTCAGTGTAATGGTGCGTAGTAATAGGAAAATATTTTGAATGTGTGGTTTTTTATGTGTGTGTTACCTCCCCCAATTTACAAAATATTTTGTTCGGTAATGTGCGGTGATGGCGTCTCTTGCCTAAATAAGGCTCTAATAAGGTACGCAAACTCAGAGTACCCCAGAGAAGACGTCTAATAATAATACCGTTAGCGAGCGATATGATCATATCATATAGTTACTAAATTGAATAAGAGCGACTGTGAGGGATAATTCATTTGTTGTCTTTGTCATAGTTCCGCAATTAAGAATGTTCTCTGATATGACTCCTATTCTACCCTCCCTTAGAGTATCCCTGAGAAATTTTCAAATAATAATACCACTACCGAAGTCATGTACTAAATGGAATAAGAGCAACAGAGAGAGATACATCATTTGTAGTCTTTGTCATACTTCCACTTTTTAACCGACTTCAAAATTTCAAAAGAGGAGGTTATCAATTCGGTTGTATGTTTTTTTTTTAATGTTTGTTACTCCATAACTCCGTCATTTCTTAACCGATTTGGAAAATTCTTTTTTTGATTGTAAGTATATATAGTTGGTCCCGTTTATGTCAAAACGCAGTTCTGATGATGGGATCCACGAGGAATTGAGGGAACTCCTCAAATCTTTAAGGCAAACACATAGTGATTTTTTGTTTTTATCAACAAGTCAAGCATTTGCATCCACAAATGTGACATTGGATGAAGTGGAACTGCTGATGATGATCAGAACAGAACTCTTCAACAACGAAAAGTTCACGTTTGGCGATTTGTCCTCCTAGCTGTGTTTGTTAAGCAAGTTCTATTTTCACGATTAATTTTTGTCATGCTTGATTTCTGATGATGGGATCCATGAGGAATTGAGGGAACTCCTCAAATTTTAAAGGCAAACATATAGTGATGTTTGTGTTTTTATCAACAAATCGAGCATTGTCATACAAAAATGTGACATTTGATGAAGTGGAACTGCTGATGATGATCAGAACAGAACTCTTCAACGACGAAAAGTTCACGTTTGGCAATTTGTCCTTCTAGCTGTGTTTGTTAAGCAAGTTCGATTTTCACGATTGATTTTTGTCATGCTCGAGTTCTGATGATGGGATCCATCGATGGAATTCCTCAAATGTGAAAGGCACACAAATAGTGATTTTAGTATTTTCATGAACTACTCAAGCATTTTCATTCATAAAAGTAACATTTGATGAAGTGGAACTGCTGGTGATGATAGAACGGAACTCTTCAACGACGCGTAGTTCACTTTTGGCGATTTGTTCTCTTCGTTTTGTTTGTCAAGCAAGCAAGGTTTTTCCACGATTCCATGAGGAATTGAGGGTACTTAGTCTTCTACCATTATAAACATACTTATAGCCATTTTTATTTTATTGTATGGAATCTAAGAGTGCACCATCTAAGTATAATAATCTTTCACTGGCCTCCCCCATTAAAGTCGGTTTTTTTTCTTAAAAATTATTTATTTGCCTCATTATCATGTCCACGTCATACCCGCCCAAATTAAAGAGGTTGTTTATAATAAGGCGCCAGCCGTTTAAGACAAATTCTCGATTTAGGTGGGTAAGAGCTTTTCCGTCCCCCTTGGTGGAACTCGTACTCGTATAGGATCTCTTTAGAAATGCTCTAAGTATCCTCATAACCTATTCTATCTCATCTAGAAAAAAAAAACAATGCATGCGACATTGGCAATATTGGTATTAACATTTGATGCCAGAACCACACAATGGGCCATTATGGGCCAACGTATAGGTCGCAGTTATGCATTAAAGGATGAAAGGCCATCGCTTTCCATCAGGTGAGACTAAGGCCAATCGCCAGTCAGTCAATCATAAAAAAACATATTTGCATCTCGTTCCACCGCGTAACTGCGTCTTGTACGTGGCCCATCATGGTCCATCGTGTGGTTTTGGCATGACAGTTGTGAGGTCTATTTTGTCAAGTGAAGTAACTGGGTTAAAATCTTTCGTTATATCTATCTCTATAACACTTGCTTATTGGTGTGATAGAGAAGGAAATATAATGAACTTCGATCTTCGGGTGAAAACCGGCACTGTCACTGTTGCAGGTGACACTGATACAGTATAATTTTAACTTTTAATTGAACATGTTACCAATAGCGGTAATCTTATTCATCCTTTCAATGTACCTACGCCGTTTTAGAACGTGGCAGTTTAACGTGACCATTATCCCCCTTATTTCGGACATGTTTACTAAAACGTGCCCGTGTGGTGCCGGGTTAGAATAGCAATAGCACTACCCGCTTTCATCCCTTGAGTGTCGTAAGAGTCGAAAATGGTTGAAGGGTGTTGTGGGCGATGGGCTAGCAACCATTCACTTCAATATCATATTTTTAACCGACTTCAAGATTTCAAAATAGGAGGTTATCCTCCAGAACTCCGAATCAGGAACCAATATTAAAAATTATTATAAGATTTATTTACAATATTAAAAGTATATATAGGTATCCAAGTTAGTCGCATTTTTGTCAAGCTCAAGTTCTGATGATGGGATCCATGAGAAATCGAGGGAACTCCTCAAATCTTAAAGGCAAACATATAGTGATTATCAACAAATCGATCATTTTCATACAAAAATGTGACAGTTGATGAAGTGGAACTGCTGATGAAGATCAGAACAGAACTCTTTAACGACTAAAAGTTTACGTTTGGCGATTTGTCCTCCTAGCTGTGTTTGTTAAGCAAGTTCTATTTTCACGATTAATTTTTGTCATGCTCAAGTTCTGAAGATGGGATCCATGAGGAAGCGAGGGAACTCCTCAAATGTGAAAGGCACACATATAGTAATTTTAGTTATATATTAGAGCACAATAAAAAAAAAGTTGTCACAATACGTCTGTCATTTATGTAAACTGTAAATACTTAGACCGAATATTATGTATTGTCTTGTAAACAAATTAGTAATTTTACTTTCGTTTATAGTTAATAATATTGAGTATTTCTCGACTCAAAAGTTTTATATTGTAATGCTGTACCAGATATTTCTTACAGGAACATTTTAGTTCATATTTAATTTTATGTCATCCGGAATCATACCATAGCCAGTTCCCAAGTCACGTGGAGGTCACGTGTTAACCAAGCTAAATTTTGACACCTCGTACAATTCTACCAAGGTAAGCTGACCCCTCGCTTGTATGCGGCGTCATCGAATACTATTTTGAGGCTTATATTTGTCCGGGCATCCAGGATTTTTCGTAAATATCATTTTATTAATTTTCCAGGACAAAAATAAAAAAAAACTAAGACCTTATTGCACATCTGCAGGATGGGACGAATCCTATGGTATATAATTTATCAAAATCGGTCCATAACTGTAGATCTGATGGGCATTATAACTAAAGATCGGCTTCGCGTAATATATATATATATAGATAGATAGATAGATAGATATATAGATAGATAGATAGATAGATATATAGATAGATAGATAGATAGATAGACATAGACATAGACATAGACATCATTTATTGGTAATGAAGTGTACATTACAAGTCAAAATTTAATTTTAAAAATAAATAAATTAATTAATTTTTAAATTTAATTTAATTTTTTATTTTTATTTAATTTAATTTAATTTTAGATAGATAGAAGATAGATAGATAGATAGAAAGATGTAGAATTTGTTGAAGTTAGGGTCGGTAGAGTTAGGCCGTGTAGATTCCCCCTCAAGGGTGCCCGCCTTGTCGGGGCGGGGGGGCTTAGTAACCGTGGACTGGTCATCCACGGTGAAGCTAAGAGGCACCCAGGGCCGGCCTGTTTGGGCTGCCGGCTGGCCCGAGGAGGGCGCTCCCAGCGGGCTTGGGTAGCCCGCTGAGGATGCGTTGAGGAGGGGCCGCAGAAGAAAAGGAGTGCCGGTATTGCGGTTCGCCGTTCTGCCTATCTTCTGTGGCCGAGGCGGGATCGCAGGGGGAGAGCCGTGTTGGTATTTCGGTGCGCCACTCTCCCTACCCCCTGCGAACTTAGCGGGGCCGTTCCGCGGAAACGGTGTTGGTGGGGCCGCAGAGGAAGAGAAATGCTTTCCCTATCCTCTGCGGCCGAGGTGTGGTTCGTGGCGGAACCACCGACCTGCTCCGCCACCGGGTGCCGGAAGTTTTTCGGCACCCATGACCTCCTCGTAGCGGACTCAGGGGGGTCCGCTACTGTACAAGATGGAGGTCGAGGAGGAAGGCACGCCAAAACATCTGGCGTGCCTCACGTGGAGGACCTCCGGGCATCCGCGGTGGAGCCGCTTGGGAGCGGCTGTCTCCGGCGGGGTCGCGGATGTGTGCGCAAGCGTTCTCGTGACCTCGCCACAAGGCGACGAGGCGGCAAATGGGGGGGTTTTTAGTGGGTATACCGTGGGTCTCATCAGCCTATACGGGAGTCCCACATAACCACTCGGGTCACCCCCTGCACCCGGTATGCGTAACGCATTTTCCCCTCCTAAACAAAAAAAAAAAAAGGCTGTAGATTCAGAAGCTTGGCTCTACATGAGATCTGATATATTTTTCACATGGCAAACCTTATGTGGTCGTCTTGGCAACATTTTACATGAAATGTTTTTGGTGGGCCCATCTTTAAGTACGAAACTGTCGACTGTCGATTACTGCTAAGATGCTTCATATGTCACACGTGCCGCCTCCACTACGCTATCCCGCGCGAATACCGCGCGGTTTTTTGGTGCGACGTGCCCCGACCGCGTTAACTTTACCGCAAAACCGCCTTCGCCCCGCAACAACGCTACGCCGCGCTGTATGCGTTTAAGCTTTAGAACCTAAATGGTCGCGTATTTATGGTACGGTTTCAGAGGAATTTCCTTCCTCGAACCGGACGCTGCGGTTGTGGAATGAGCTCCCTGCCGAGGTTTTCTCGAGGGACTACAGTATGGGGTTCTTCAAGAAAGGAGTGTATATTTTTTTCACTTCTCCTATTCGAAAAAAAGTGTTGTCTAGCCCGTTTAGAGAGAGGAAAAGTCGAATTGGCTCCCTATGTTTTTTTTTTTTCATTTCTGTCTTGCCGACAAGCAAACACGAGTTTTGCTCCCTTTAAAAGGGCTAGAAAAGACTTTCTTTTTTTATTTATGCAACGATGGTGGCAAATAAGCTTACGGCCTACCTGATGGTAAGCAGACACCATAGCCTATGGATACTTGCGTCTCCAGAAAAATCAGCCCAAGTGCGGAGCCGATCCTTTATTGACTTGAGGATTCGTTTAATTGACAGCTTGAGATGCAGGTCCCTGCCAGCACACCGTATCCTCGGGAGCCAGAAGGCGACCTTACTTGCCACCAGGAACACAACACCACAAAAGAAAGAGACACATTCTACAACGTCAAATTGTGTCTATTTCTAATCTATTAGATATACGTATTACACATAATAATAATAAATAAATACAGAGAATAATAATAATAATAATATTGGGGGACAATCTTACACAAATCGACCTAGTCCCAAACTAAGCAAAGCTTGTACTATGGGTACTAGACGACGAGATACATACTTATATAGATAAATACATACTTAAATACATAGAAAACATCCAAGACCCAAGAACAAATATCCGTGAAAAATGCACAAATAAATGCCCTGGCCGGGATTCGAACCCGGGACCTCTAGCTTCGGAGGCAGAGTCACTACCAACTAGGCTAAACAGGTCGTAATAATAATAATAATGGCGTAGGGATGTAACGATCCCATCGCCCACTGGGTTTCCAGTGCAATCAGTCAACGTTGGGCAGCTTGTGGCAAGCTGTTAGGGAGTAGCGAACCCTACACCTGACCCTACGCCTGGGGGTGTTCTGTGGGTTGGTTGTTTGAACAGACCCCCCTCGCCTCTGGCTTGTTTTAACCAGCTGTCCAAAGTAGAGTCGCTGGAGCTGTTGCTCGGTGGTGGATGTGGTCATCTAAGTGGCGAGTTGGCTACATGTTTAAAGTCTAGTGCCACCTCTCTATCCCCAGGCCTCTGCATCGGTGTTGCCCTTACGCCATTTTTAATGTCGTTATTTATAGGGGCCCATCTAGCAGGGGGCGAGTCACCGTCTGCCTGAGATAAAACTGAGAGACAATTTTATTAAGCAGATGTCCGTTTATCTCACTCAATAGCCCAGCCATGAGTCCATCATATTCACCCAGTAATTCGTTTCATTTAGATTCCATCAACCAGCAATAGTCCCTGTACACCCTAGCGAGTGCTGTCTCTGTGTGAGTCCCATGACACGGGCAGGGAGAGCATCCGCTCGGTATATAGTCGAGTTCATAAATATATGTACGTTTTCAAAGGTTCAAAAATATCTATACAACCTTATGCCCTTAACAATAAAGTCGTGTTCACATTTTTTGATCATTTTTCTGTACACATATTTTAGAACTCGACTGTACCCCTTGCATTTCATTAAATTGTCAAAAGGGCCTCTACGTGTTGGCTATGTGGTACTCGGTTGGTACGTCGGTACCTCGGTACTTCGGTTACGCGCACGCCTTCCCAAGGCCCGGAACACCATTGTCACAGTATATATATATATATATATAGTAGCTTAAGGCAATAACTCAGCATAGAGTCGCTTAAGATTTTTTTCGCTCTGGGCTTTGTTAGAGCGATAGGGTTGCACCTCTCAATTTATGTAAATTTGAATGAGATTATTATATTTACTAAAACATTGATTTGTATTCTTTTTTTTTTAATCGTATGGCATTTATTTACGAGCCGTGAGATCTTCGAGAAGACAAGTACGGTTGCCAGTTTTTGTTGCACTTTTAGCACCACCCAGGGGTCACGTGTAGGGTAACGGTGGGTACTCCCTACGGACGTAGTGCAACTTCGACCCTCCTTTGTCAAGTGAGTGGGCAACTTGACTGCTAGAAGTTCTCAAGTCGCCTGAAGGCCTCTAACTTGGCTTAACGACTGCTGTCGTAGACAGCAGCCGAGATTAACGGCTTAACGTGCCTTCCAAAGCACGAGAGCGCTCAGTTAGTAACCACATTGCTTAACCTCGCATACCGCACGCGGTACGCGGGCGCCACTGGGCCACGAGTGCTCTATTCTACTCCGTAGATACTCAAATGATATTGAGCGGGTGATCTAGATATACTAATAGTGTTTGTATGTGGGGACGTAATCTCCGAAACTACTTAAAATAGGCTATATTTTCAATCCCCGACGCAACGAAAAAGAGGGGTGTTAGAAGTTCAACCTGGGTATCTGTGTATTTTTAATATTTGTATGTTGCATCGTAGCTCCCTAACAGTTAAACCGAAAACAAAACCGGTTCTTAAATATATTTCGTCAAAATCGGTTAAGGCGTTTTTGAGATATTGAACTTTGAAATGAAAATGCCGGGGTTTTTCAACTTTTCTAAGTTGGTTATATGCCGCGGCTTTGCTTACGTTCTCTGTAATACACGGGCGGAGCAGCGCAACAGACAACATTAAATTAAGTATTCTTATTTATATTAACATTTATGCATCACCTTCGATACATTTTGTATTATCAGACGAAAATACTTCTAAGGCCACAACTTAAACCGCCAAACCGATTGAGGAAGTATTTCGCATGGAGATAGTTTGAGGCGATCCCGGAAACTGATCCGTTAAGGAAGTGAAAGGAAGGGTGGAAGTTTGTACGGGAGAGCGATATAGCGATTAAACGAGTTCCACGCGGGCGAAGTCGCGGGAGAAACTAATAATTCATTAAACATAAACAACACAATATTACATAAGTATGTCTAAATTGTATATTTAATCGCGTTTTCATCCAATCATTTCTTCACATTATGTCACGTCAAATCAAAATAGTGGCCAGCACGCGCTAGTTTATTAAAAACTTCTTCAACTATTCTACGCGATATGTGCGTGGCACACGTGATCAAAACACCCCGAGATCTCCTTAAGTTTACTGTAATGACGTGTGTCTGTGTGGGTGCGTCAAATCAGACATTTGTATGGATTTGTTTTACTGCTATAGGCTATATATCTACTGTGCCATTGTCCCGTGAGCGGAAAAGACAATAAAATACAATAATAATAATATATGTAGTTTATTTGTCTAAAAGCAGGAAATGTCACAGACAGGTGTTGCAGGCATAGCCTCATTTATTTTAGTAAGTGAGAAATCCCCCTTACGGGAATTTTACTGAAATAAATAAGAAAATAAAAATAAATACAATCGAAACGATTCGTAGGAAACCAATAGGAAAGGTCAAATTAAATTTGATAGATGTCCCCGGCAGCTACACATTTCTGCCATGGTGAGCGCTGCGATCGCTTAGCTTACCCCCACCACCTACTTCGCACACAGCCAATAGGTAATCTGAAGGTAATAGACTATTTTCTACATTTTATTCAGAATTTTAGGCCCAGCAGCTTCCCAAATAAAGGAGGGAAGCGACGGTCAATATTCACCTATTGTTTTATATAATTTCAAACATCAAAAATATATTTGAGTTTGTTACAACGTGCCCTTTTATGTGAGTTTGCAAAACTTTTTTTTTTTCATTTTTATAACTGACCCCTAAGAGTGGCCCCCATGTTTAAAATTCATTCATTTACGTTACATGGCCGTCTTTGGGTCACCGACTTACATATTTGCACGAAATTTCAACTCAATCGGTCAAGTAGTCTTGGAGCAAATTGTTTGTGACAGAGGGACGGACAGACAGACATACGAGTAACTATAAGAGTTCCGTTTTGTTCCGTAGCTTTGCGTTTTTGATCTAGGGAACCCTAAAAATATCTTTCGCATGTACTGTCTTTATCATGTCTTTATATCACGAAAAATATATATGGTCGATTTTGATAAAGAAATGAAACCAAGTTGAAATAATGTGTTATTAGACAAATGATATTTTTTACCAAAAGCACTTTCTTCGTAGTAGTGAATTTTCATAATCCTAATTTTACTTAGTCAGGATTTTTTGGAAGTAGCGATTATTCATAAGTATTGTGACAATGTTTTAATGAACATCATAATTTGCAAATTTTTACTCATAGGTATACTTACCACCAATAATACAATAGTTCTCTTTCAAAATCTCGTTTATCCTATAAGTTTTATCTCGAAACCGGGACAATTACCTACATAACAAACCAAAGATATCTTAAATCTTCAAATAACTCCAAAATGTCTTCAGTTAGGTACCCATATATTTTATGAGACGGGTTTACATGATGCACGTGTCAGTACAGTTAGTAGGTATACATATGTAGATAGTATTATGTGTAAACATAGGCTAGACACACTGACTTTACTATTCACACAGGGATTGTGAATTTACGCTAGGCGCGTGACGTCCATCCTGATGGGAATAAAAGTAATATTTAACCATATATTCCTAAAAAACCCTTTTTAAAAATTATTTATTTAATAAGTCCACAACGTAAGACAACCTATAAAGAAAAAAGAAAACAAAACAAACTTAAAGATAAAAATTTGTCCTGGTCGTCATCAGCGGGTAAAGTGCCCAGAAGGCAGGCCGCATTGCCACGCTCTGGATGGCAATGCTTATTTTTTGTGCGAAAAATCCATCTTGTACATTAATATTTATATGCTTCTTTATGTAAAGCAACCTTAAAACTAGCTGAAAATTAAATAACTAAGGTAACTACCCCGGTGTCCTAAATCAATTTAATTTTATCTGTCAATAATTGTCATGTCTAGACATAGCGGCAACAATCAAAATGACATCGCAATCAAAGGGGCTTTCTTCAATGTGGAAAAATAATACGAAGTTATTTACCACTTTTGCTGCATTTTATACGGAGTGAAACAGTGTGATGAAATCATGAATAGTGTGATTGAGAAACATTGAAAAACGTAAGTTAATATACTACTTATGCTATGTTTGGTTATATTGAAAATATAATTTAGTAAAGAAATATTAAAATGGTGGTTGTATGCGTAAACGTTGGATGAATACCTAGGAGAAGCGAATGTTCTTAGATAGAAAAAAATGATCAAGTAAAAAAAAAATCAATATTATTATTCTTCAATTTAGGCATATTATATGCACATATAGTCAATAAACTATCTCCGCTTTGGAAAATAATAGTCGGGGAAAGAAAAATTTTTACTCACATTAATTCCTACAGTTTTGGAAGCTTTTTCTATTCATTAAATAAGGTCTTCAGATTATCATCGTGCGTTTATCCCCAGTGCAGCAATTGAGCATTTCAGTAAATTGAAGATATTAATGTCAATCACTGGCACAATGTGTTCACCAATTCCTACACTCGGGATTATTTATCAATTATATATGTTCAAATAAGTTATGACTAATGATAAAATTATCCCCTGTTTGTCCATCGAGTTTATCAAAATAAACTCAGTTTTCTGTTTTTTTTTTTCTATAATTGCTCTAAATGGATCTTACAAATTCATACAGAATTCGAAAATTTGGTAGTAGGCTACAAATATGAATCTAAACATATTAGTAATTTTTCACCAAGGTGACTTAGTTGGATCTATTTATTACGATGAATTTTGGTTTTTATTTGCTTATACTATATTTGCATTAAAACCTACATTCGAGATTAAAATATTTCTTCAATTGTCTGTTTATTTAACACGTGTACTCAAAAAATCTCCGCAAAATATCAAGTGCTTCAAGAGTAATCGAAATAAACAGCGAATCATTTGCGGCTCACTTTTTAAAAACACCGCTTTCGCGCGAATTTGCCTACTATTATGTGTCTAGCCTATGCCGTCTATATTGGTGCGACGCGTTCCGATGATGTGAGTGAAAAGGTGTTCGGCGCTGTCTGTAGTTTAATCGTGTGCGCCAAAACGCCTATTGCGTGTAGCTTCGGTTGGGGCCCGCAACTAGTGCGGGCTTGCAGCCGAACGACGAAACGCGCGCAGCCGCTTTGAAGCGCGGTCTGCTGTAGGGGCGCGTAGCGTCGCAGTGGAGAGTTGTGCGAGAGTGACGGCGAGCTCTTCCGTCTCTCTCACACGGTAGTGGATCCAGGTGGTGAAGAAACAAAAAATGCACGGTGAAAGAGAAGGCTTGATGGTGAAGCTGGTGGCTTGAGTGAGACGGGTAGATGTTTCTTGCTTGGATCTTTGCGTAGAATGAGAACATTTTCGGCAAGTACATCCCCTCTTATATAGCGACCAACTTTACCGTAACGTGAGCCACTTTTATTTTCCAAAATCACAAGTTTTTTACATTGGTTTTTTCACTATCGATTTAGCTTAAATATTTATTTCTTAATTAAGTTTATTTTATACTGTATGACAAATTATGTTTTATTTATACAGAATTACGAGTGGATTAATAAAACATGTACCAAATGCGTGTTTGAAGAACCGCTTTGGAGTTATCCTTAATTAACTAACAAACTTGGCTAAGCTGTAATAAACTAGTGGCTTTATTTTTCGCCTGATACAAAAAATGGTGTTTACAATTATATGTTACTTATGTTGTTGGTAAAGAACCTTTATGCAGAATTACGAATACAATAATATCTATTGGGTTAAAGCTATAATTAAATGAGTATGGCTAAGTGAATATAAACTAGGTAATGAATTCTGAGCTTTACATACAAAGTTGTGGTATGGAATCTATGCGAAAATATGTTTACGCTTAAAAAATCTTAATCTACGGTTGGCGCAGTGCCATTGTTGCAGAACTACTGTAAAAAAAGACAAGGTTGTATAAACTAATAGTAAATTAAGTTAAGAAAAGTGAATTTGCAATGTGGACAACCTTGTTACCTTATATCAAAATGAATCCGTTCTTAAGATTTGTGCGGAGCCCACGTTGGGGCAAAGAACGACACGCCTAGCAGGGTAGGTGCGCCGTTGTAGGCCTCAACGAGGGACACGTAGTGGTCGGTCACCACCCGATTTAGTCTAGTCAGGTAAATCAGTTTCAATAACTAAATACGTGGGGCTATTCAAACACTTTATGTGTGACCCCTTGCGATACACCATTTCAAAAAAGAAAATTATCCTAAGATAAGTTATTTGGGTTCGCATTTATATATCGTCAAATCTGGTAGTTGAGTGGCAAGCATATTACTTAAACCAACTCTCTCATAAAGATGTTATTTAGTAAAATGACCTACTTGACAAGTATGAAATTATTGTCGGAAGACAGCTATTCTGTATGGTAACAAAGAAAGGAACTTAACGTTTGCTTTTGCATCGAGTGGTGTTTGTTACTCGGCCGCAAGTCTACACTAAGTGCGGGCCTCTAGATATACCCCCGAGCAAAAGGAATTGACGTCTGCCTTAAACAAAAGGAGAGGTATACTTTCGTTGTAAGTACGAGTATACCGCGCGCGCGCGGCGCGTCCGGCCGGCGTCGGACGACAGTGTTGGTAATAATTAGTTATATAGTCGTTGCATTTGTTTTACATTTGTAAACAGTGCGCAAAATAATGTAGCATAATTTTGAGCGTGATTATAATTAAGTATTTATGTACCTAACATAAAAGCAACAATAGGCGTTAATGTTAACAGTGTCACATAAATTAAAACACATGCACACGAAGGGTTCCGTACTATTATCTATACAACATTAGACACTGTATTATAATCTTTTTTAATTTAATTTAAATAATAATATATTTTATCCGTAATAAATAATATCAAGTAGAATTTTGGTCAAGTGCGAGTCGGATATTAGTTTTCCCATACATTTTGAGACCCAGTGCCTGATGAATACAATGAGCAACTTTTTGTATTTTTTTTGGATGGGAGCTCCCTTAAATATTTATTTTATTTTGGCTTTAGTATTTGTTGTTGTAGCGGCAACAGAAATACATCATCTGTGAAAATTTCAACTGTCTAACTATCACGGTTCATGAGATACAGCCTGGTGACAGACGGACAGACATAGAGACAAACGGACGGACAGCGGAGTCTGAGTAATAAGGTCCCGTTTGACGCCCCCTTTGGGTACGGAACCCTAAAAAAATACAAAAAGTAACAAAATGCAAAGTAGCAAAAGTCCAAAGGAAGGTACCTACTTATATATTCATATGTACCAGAAATATCGTAATTGTTAAAACTCCTGTATTTTTATGTGTGTCAATGATATTCGTAAGTATACTTTCATATAAATTATGTTTAAATCGGTTTATGTTCCTCATCATCAAACTTAAAGTATTTTTTAAGTGTGATGATGATAAACCAATGTGATGGCGCCTTTACGTTACCTTTATGGTCAGTTCTTTATGTAAGAGTGTCTTACGTAAAAAACTAACCAGAAGTGCTACATACGTTTCATAAAAGTTTGATAAAAGCGTTACATAGCTACATAAAAGTGACGAAAACAATTCCCAAAGGAATACAAACTCATAACTTGAGACATCCCAATGAATATAATTATTTTCATATTTATTTATATAACAAAACAACACAAAACAACGACCCTGATCTGCAATCACCCTTATTGGAGCGCCAAACAAAGTAACACTCGATTTAAGTGCTTGAATGCTGCTCTTGCTGTCTAAACTTAAACTGTGGTGTAAGAGAACAAATTTGGTGAAAGCGTCAACTGTAACAAATGCATACTCCTTTAAATCATTTTTGCCACTCAATTTTCCGGATGCATCCAAATGGATGGTATGCCACGGAATCGCAACTTTAGGAATGGGATGAAGTTCTGCCTGAACACGACCTGACTGAGGTTTCGATACTTTGCAAGTGATGCAATTTTCCACAAACTTTCTGACATATTTGGACATACCAGGAAACCAGTAAAGGTCATAAACTTTTTCCAAGGTACGTTCCCACCCAACATGAACGAGAGACTCGTGAACGTTGTTGATGATAGACCATCTGAAGGATCGAGGAACGACGGGCAACGCGCGAGTTCGACCATTACGCTGAATCTTTCTGTGAAGAACGTTTGCGCGGATTTCGTAAGTCTTACGGATATCCTCTGGTAATATTTCGTTCTTGTAGTCTGAAATGATCTTGCTAATTTCCTCATCTTTTTCCTGTTCTACCTGAAGCCAGTTAGGGGATAACTCTGTTAAGTTTACACGCTTCTGAACGCAACGAGAGGACGCAGGCTGCAAAGATTCTCTCGCAGGAGGATTTCTGGAGAGAAAGTCGACATGACTCATCGCTTTCCTTCGCGATAGATGACATCAAATTCGAAAGACTGAAGATACGACCACCATCTGTATATTCGTGGAGAAAGATCGATTTTTTTTGAGAATCCTTTAGAGATTTACAGTCTGTGACGACGATGAATTTTCGACCATGAAGATACTGTCTGAAGTGCTTAATGGCATTGTAAACAGCTAATGTTTCAAGATCGTACGAATGGTACCTAGATTCAGTTGGAGAAGTACGTCGACTATAATATGCCACAACACGTTGCTTGCCGTCTACTTTCTGAACCAACATACCACCATATCCCTCGGAACTGGCATCTGCATGAATTTCGACAGGGAGGTCGGGATTAAAAATCATCAAGATGGGTTCACTTGTCAGATGGGTTATAAGTTTTTGACGAATCTCTTCATGCTCGGATTGCCAATGTATCTTGCCTTTACCACTGGTTAACTTGTATAGGGGGCTGAGCATTTTAGAGCACTGAGGTATGAATTGGCGAAAATAGGAAACCAGACCTATGAATTGTCGGAGTTGAGTGACGGTTTCTGGAGGAGGTAATTTGGTTAGAGCAGAGATTTTTGCTGGATTGGGACGGACTTGACCACTCTCGACAACGTAGCCTAGGTATTCAACCCTACTTTTAAGAAATGAGCACTTAGCTGGATTGAGAGAAAATCCCGCTTTCTTAAGAACATCTAAGACCAATTCTAACCTTTCTAGCCCTTCTTCCACAGTTTCAGACAGGATTAGCAAATCGTCAACATAACACACAACGAACGTATGGGCAAGATCACCTAAAGCATTCATCACAGCTCGCTGATACACAGATGTTGCATTTTTTAAACCAAAAGGCATCGTGAGGTATTCCCATTGACCGTCGGGGGTAACAAAAGCAGTTTTTTCAATCGAATCTGGATGAACAGGAATTTGATGATACCCGGAAAGCATATCAAGACAAGTAAACCATTTGGCTTTACCTAATCTAGCAATTTGATCTTCGATTAGAGGTATTGGGTACTATTTAATCGCTCACAGTATTGGCATTCAATTCCCTATAATCGATGCAAAGACGATCATTCCCATCTTTCTTTTTTACTAAAACAGCAGGACTAGCAAACGGGGAGGAACTTGGTCTAATGATGCCGGCCTGAAGGAGTTCATCAACTCGTTCTCTAACGACTTGCTTCTCAATTGGGCTCAAACGATGCGGACGACGTTGGACAAACCGATTGGGGTCAGCAAGACGTATCTGCAGCTGACCTGTAGTGACACGAGACTGGGGCAGACCTTCAGCAAAAGAAGCACTGGACTTTTTCAGGATCGTTGCCAATTGTTGCTTGTAGTTATTGGGAATGTCAGTGTTTACATCATCAAAATTGTACTCTTTGCAAAGGTTAATATTACAAGCCTCTATTTGTTGACAAGGCGATCGGGAAAAAGTTATAGAATCGGATGTCATGAAAACATCAAGACCTTGAAGTAGGATTTCCCTACCGAGAATGACTTTGTCCTTTAAATAATAATCTGGCAACACATGAAAGAGAATTTCAAGTTTCAAGTCACCGATTTTAACTTCGGAGAGGATTTGAACGACGCTATTAACTCTCGTCTGCCCTATGCCAACTAAACTAATTACGTTATTGATTCGTTTACCAGACACTTTAGAAGCAATAGACTCTGCAATAAGGGAGCACTCAGCACCAGAATCATAGTAAAATACAATTTTCTCACCGTTATTTTCTAACATGCCGAATGGATTGCTGATGACGCAGGCGTCGACGTGACGCTGGTTTCCATTGCTTGAGGTGCTGCTGAAGTTGCTGGTACTCGCAGAGCTGCCACTGGCTTCAGTTCTTCGACCAACGCTGCTGGTGCATTTTGCCGCAAAATGGCCAGTTGTGCCACATCGGAAACAGATGACCTCATTGGATATACGATGCTTGCTGGGTTCTGATCGATTAGAGGTCGTAGCTGGTGCCAGACTGAATTTCAATTTCTCATTGCGCACCAAATTGAACCGACATTCTGAAGACCTGTGTCCCAATCTTCCACAGGAGTGACACTTAATCGAGGTCTTAAATCGCTTTGCGTCAGTGTTATCTAAAGGAAATGTGCTCGAAGATTTCCTTTTCAATAGAGAGAAAGCTTGTAATTGTCGTTGCAAGCTCTCCCGAGAGGTTATTTCTTCCGTATATGCAATTCTATGGAGCCTGTCATCAAACTGAGCGACATGCGCAAGAATGGTTGAAGCGATAATCTCTTCAGTTGTTTTATTTTGCCATTTTGATGACAGGGTTGTCATCAGGCGTGCTGCATAGGATGCCAAGTTTTCATCATTGTTTGGCCGGCTACTCAGAATGTTGATGAGCTTAGCAGCTGAAGTCTCACTTCCGTGATATCTAGCCACAAAAAGGTCCTTAAATGTGGCCCATGTCATGTCCGGGTATGAAATTTGCGACAGCCATCTTGAAGCGCTGCCCTTCAAGGCTTTGCTCAATTTCATCACCAAATCGCCACCGCGTAGATCAAGTTTGGACAAACACATCTCGACAGTTGTAGACCAAGCTTGAGCGTCCATATCGCCTACCTCTGGGTTGAATTCCGGTAGGTAAACATCTTTCGGGCTTGAGGCTGACTTGACAGCATTAATGAGGTTCGCTAAGCCACGGCTCTGGGCTTCCATTAACATGCGAAGTATTCTTTCTGTCGAGGCATTGTCTTCAGCTCAAGGAATCCCACTTCTGATGTCGGAGCAGGGTTAAAGACTGGCGACCCAGGGGCCTCATTACTATTTTCTCCGTTGGGCATGGTGTGGGTATGCTCGAGCAATAAGACGTCACAGGTAACGCGTAACGTAATTTATTGGAGTGTAATGAGTACAGTACAGACAGCAAGTCCACAAGTGGCGGAGGAGATGTGCTCTGTCCGGCGATCCAAAGTTAAGTGCCAATACTCTGAGGTATCCGAGTATTTAAAGGCAGTCGCTCCATCCCCACAAATGGCCATGCTCGTGCAGCTGCAGTCAACACCTGCAGCTTGCACGTGTCCGGTGTCTTGCCACGGCGAAACCTGCAGCCCACAGGTGTCAGGTGCTCTGTCGTCAACGTGGCGCTATCATGATGTCAGAGAATGCATGCGTCATGATAGCGCCACGTTGACGACAGAGCACCTGACACCTGTGGGCTGCAGGTTTCGCCGTGGCAAGACACCGGACACGTGCAAGCTGCAGGTGTTGACTGCAGCTGCACGAGCATGGCCATTTGTGGGGATGGAGCGACTGCCTTTAAATACTCGGATACCTCAGAGTATTGGCACTTAACTTTGGATCGCCGGACAGAGCACATCTCCTCCGCCACTTGTGGACTTGCTGTCTGTACTGTACTCATTACACTCCAATAAATTACGTTACGCGTTACCTGTGACGTCTTATTGCTCGAGCATACCCACACCATGCCCAACGGAGAAAATAGTAATGAGGCCCCTGGGTCGCCAGTCTTTAACCCTGCTCCGACATCAGAAGTGGGATTCCTTGAGCTGAAGACAATGCCTCGACAGAAAGAATACTTCGCATGTTAATGGAAGCCCAGAGCCGTGGCTTAGCGAACCTCATTAATGCTGTCAAGTCAGCCTCAAGCCCGAAAGATGTTTACCTACCGGAATTCAACCCAGAGGTAGGCGATATGGACGCTCAAGCTTGGTCTACAACTGTCGAGATGTGTTTGTCCAAACTTGATCTACGCGGTGGCGATTTGGTGATGAAATTGAGCAAAGCCTTGAAGGGCAGCGCTTCAAGATGGCTGTCGCAAATTTCATACCCGGACATGACATGGGCCACATTTAAGGACCTTTTTGTGGCTAGATATCACGGAAGTGAGACTTCAGCTGCTAAGCTCATCAACATTCTGAGTAGCCGGCCAAACAATGATGAAAACTTGGCATCCTATGCAGCACGCCTGATGACAACCCTGTCATCAAAATGGCAAAATAAAACAACTGAAGAGATTATCGCTTCAACCATTCTTGCGCATGTCGCTCAGTTTGATGACAGGCTCCATAGAATTGCATATACGGAAGAAATAACCTCTCGGGAGAGCTTGCAACGACAATTACAAGCTTTCTCTCTATTGAAAAGGAAATCTTCGAGCACATTTCCTTTAGATAACACTGACGCAAAGCGATTTAAGACCTCGATTAAGTGTCACTCCTGTGGAAGATTGGGACACAGGTCTTCAGAATGTCGGTTCAATTTGGTGCGCAATGAGAAATTGAAATTCAGTCTGGCACCAGCTACGACCTCTAATCGATCAGAACCCAGCAAGCATCGTATATCCAATGAGGTCATCTGTTTCCGATGTGGCACAACTGGCCATTTTGCGGCAAAATGCACCAGCAGCGTTGGTCGAAGAACTGAAGCCAGTGGCAGCTCTGCGAGTACCAGCAACTTCAGCAGCACCTCAAGCAATGGAAACCAGCGTCACGTCGACGCCTGCGTCATCAGCAATCCATTCGGCATGTTAGAAAATAACGGTGAGAAAATTGTATTTTACTATGATTCTGGTGCTGAGTGCTCCCTTATTGCAGAGTCTATTGCTTCTAAAGTGTCTGGTAAACGAATCAATAACGTAATTAGTTTAGTTGGCATAGGGCAGACGAGAGTTAATAGCGTCGTTCAAATCCTCTCCGAAGTTAAAATCGGTGACTTGAAACTTGAAATTCTCTTTCATGTGTTGCCAGATTATTATTTAAAGGACAAAGTCATTCTCGGTAGGGAAATCCTACTTCAAGGTCTTGATGTTTTCATGACATCCGATTCTATAACTTTTTCCCGATCGCCTTGTCAACAAATAGAGGCTTGTAATATTAACCTTTGCAAAGAGTACAATTTTGATGATGTAAACACTGACATTCCCAATAACTACAAGCAACAATTGGCAACGATCCTGAAAAAGTCCAGTGCTTCTTTTGCTGAAGGTCTGCCCCAGTCTCGTGTCACTACAGGTCAGCTGCAGATACGTCTTGCTGACCCCAATCGGTTTGTCCAACGTCGTCCGCATCGTTTGAGCCCAATTGAGAAGCAAGTCGTTAGAGAACGAGTTGATGAACTCCTTCAGGCCGGCATCATTAGACCAAGTTCCTCCCCGTTTGCTAGTCCTGCTGTTTTTGTAAAAAAGAAAGATGGGAATGATCGTCTTTGCATCGATTATAGGGAATTGAATGCCAATACTGTGAGCGATAAGTACCCAATACCTCTAATCGAAGATCAATTTGCTAGATTAGGTAAAGCCAAATGGTTTACTTGTCTTGATATGCTTTCCGGGTATCATCAAATTCCTGTTCATCCAGATTCGATTGAAAAAACTGCTTTTGTTACCCCCGACGGTCAATGGGAATACCTCACGATGCCTTTTGGTTTAAAAAATGCAACATCTGTGTATCAGCGAGCTGTGATGAATGCTTTAGGTGATCTTGCCCATACGTTCGTTGTGTGTTATGTTGACGATTTGCTAATCCTGTCTGAAACTGTGGAAGAAGGGCTAGAAAGGTTAGAATTGGTCTTAGATGTTCTTAAGAAAGCGGGATTTTCTCTCAATCCAGCTAAGTGCTCATTTCTTAAAAGTAGGGTTGAATACCTAGGCTACGTTGTCGAGAGTGGTCAAGTCCGTCCCAATCCAGCAAAAATCTCTGCTCTAACCAAATTACCTCCTCCAGAAACCGTCACTCAACTCCGACAATTCATAGGTCTGGTTTCCTATTTTCGCCAATTCATACCTCAGTGCTCTAAAATGCTCAGCCCCCTATACAAGTTAACCAGTGGTAAAGGCAAGATACATTGGCAATCCGAGCATGAAGAGATTCGTCAAAAACTTATAACCCATCTGACAAGTGAACCCATCTTGATGATTTTTAATCCCGACCTCCCTGTCGAAATTCATGCAGATGCCAGTTCCGAGGGATATGGTGGTATGTTGGTTCAGAAAGTAGACGGCAAGCAACGTGTTGTGGCATATTATAGTCGACGTACTTCTCCAACTGAATCTAGGTACCATTCGTACGATCTTGAAACATTAGCTGTTTACAATGCCATTAAGCACTTCAGACAGTATCTTCATGGTCGAAAATTCATCGTCGTCACAGACTGTAAATCTCTAAAGGATTCTCAAAAAAAATCGATCTTTCTCCACGAATATACAGATGGTGGTCGTATCTTCAGTCTTTCGAATTTGATGTCATCTATCGCGAAGGAAAGCGATGAGTCATGTCGACTTTCTCTCCAGAAATCCTCCTGCGAGAGAATCTTTGCAGCCTGCGTCCTCTCGTTGCGTTCAGAAGCGTGTAAACTTAACAGAGTTATCCCCTAACTGGCTTCAGGTAGAACAGGAAAAAGATGAGGAAATTAGCAAGATCATTTCAGACTACAAGAACGAAATATTACCAGAGGATATCCGTAAGACTTACGAAATCCGCGCAAACGTTCTTCACAGAAAGATTCAGCGTAATGGTCGAACTCGCGCGTTGCCCGTCGTTCCTCGATCCTTCAGATGGTCTATCATCAACAACGTTCACGAGTCTCTCGTTCATGTTGGGTGGGAACGTACCTTGGAAAAAGTTTATGACCTTTACTGGTTTCCTGGTATGTCCAAATATGTCAGAAAGTTTGTGGAAAATTGCATCACTTGCAAAGTATCGAAACCTCAGTCAGGTCGTGTTCAGGCAGAACTTCATCCCATTCCTAAAGTTGCGATTCCGTGGCATACCATCCATTTGGATGCATCCGGAAAATTGAGTGGCAAAAATGATTTAAAGGAGTACGCATTTGTTACAGTTGACGCTTTCACCAAATTTGTTCTCTTACACCACAGTTTAAGTTTAGACAGCAAGAGCAGCATTCAAGCACTTAAATCGAGTGTTGCTTTGTTTGGCGCTCCAATAAGGGTGATTGCAGATCAGGGTCGTTGTTTTGCTTCGAAGGAGTTTGCAGACTTCTGCGCGTCGCATAATATTCAGCTTCACTTGATTGCTACCGGCGGCAGTAGAGCAAATGGGCAAGTTGAACGTGTCATGAGTTCCCTTAAAGCTATGCTTACTGCTGTCGAGGTCGGAAGGGATTGTTCTTGGCAGGATGCACTAGGAGATATTCAGCTGGCATTAAATTCAACTATTAACAAGGTTACCAAAGCTAGTCCTTTAGAACTAATGATAGGGAGAGTTGCTAGGCCCCTGAACTTAGTATCTATAACCGACGACGAAGCTATTGTTGATTTAGCGCAAGTGAGGGAGCACGCATCACAGAACATTAAAAATAATGCCATTTACGACAAAAGTAGATTTGATCAGAGTAAAGCAGCTGTTTGTAGATTTTCAGTTGGAGATTTTGTCCTTATTAAAAATGAAGAAAGGAATCAAATCAAACTTGATCCTAAATTCAAAGGTCCATTCAGAGTTGTGGAAGTCCTTGATGGTGATCGTTATCTCTTAAAAGCGCTAAACTCAAATCGAACCTACAAATACCCGCATGATAGGTTAAGGAAAGCCCCTGAGCACGGACCTCCAGAGGAATTACAGTTCAGTGGTTGCGAATCTGATTAAGCACACAATCACCATTGAAACATCCGTTGGTGCGGATAATATTGTCTATGAGCCGTTGAGACGGACACATCCAGTAGCATAGGATCGTCCGTTGGTGCGGATGAGAATGAGGATACGCCGTGGTAGCGGACATATCCAGTAGCTTAGGGCCATCCGTTGGTGCGGATGGGATGGTGGATGTGCCGTTGTAGCGGACATATCCAGCAGATTAGGGCCATCCGTTGGTGCGGATGGGATGGTGGATGTGCCGTTGTAGCGGACATATCCAGCAGATTAGGGCCATCCGTTGGTGCGGATGGGATGGTGGATGAGCCGTTGAAGCGGACATATCCAGCAGATTAGGGCCATCCGTTGGTGCGGATGGGATGGTAGATGAGCCGTTGTAGCGGCCCACTCTCTCTTTTGTACTTCAGGGCCGTCCGTTGGTACGGATAAGAATTTGGATGTGCCGTCGACGCGGACTCAGTAAGCTCTAATAGTATTACTCAGCCTTATGTAATGCGACCAGTACTCACTGCAATGCAGCGACGAAGCCGCAGTTTATCAAATGTCACATTTGTCAACGATTAATTAGTGTGTGTGCCTGATTAGCTATCATTCAACTGTAGATTGAAGTAAAACTTGTAATCCTTTTTTCGCAATAAAGATTTTTTTAAAGAGATTAAAGGCCTAGTTTCAATTGCCCTTCTAACGCCTCATGTAATGTTGTCAGGATGAACGAGCGAAAGATACTCGGTATTCTTTTTGTCTACAGGTAAACCAGACGAGGACGTCTGAACGGCAGGATGGCCGTGTCAGAGAATGCATGCGTCATGATAGCGCCACGTTGACGACAGAGCACCTGACACCTGTGGGCTGCAGGTTTCGCCGTGGCAAGACACCGGACACGTGCAAGCTGCAGGTGTTGACTGCAGCTGCACGAGCATGGCCATTTGTGGGGATGGAGCGACTGCCTTTAAATACTCGGATACCTCAGAGTATTGGCACTTAACTTTGGATCGCCGGACAGAGCACATCTCCTCCGCCACTTGTGGACTTGCTGTCTGTACTGTACTCATTACACTCCAATAAATTACGTTACGCGTTACCTGTGACGTCTTATTGCTCGAGCATACCCACACCATGCCCAACGGAGAAAATAGTAATGAGGCCCCTGGGTCGCCAGTCTTTAACTCTGCTCCGACATATATGTGTATTCATATTTAGTTATATGTGTAGGAATGTATCTATTTATGTTAATTAGTATGATTTATGTATGTGTGCTTTAATATTTACGTGATTGTATATAAGTTTGAATTCAGTAATTTTTTTGTTGCCACCCACTCTTAATACGTTTGTTGCTATTTTTGCGCTAGGTTGTCTGGAAGAGATTACTCTTTAGCAATAAGACTGCCTGATGTTTACCTCTAGTTTTAAGTTTAATACGCTGTTATAATAATAAATAAATAAATAAATATTAGGGGACAATTTTTACACAAATCGAACTAGTCCCATAGTAAGCTCAATAAGGCTTGTGTTATGTGTACTAGACGACGATATATTTAATAGATATATACTTAAATATATAGAAACATCCAAGTCTCAGGAACAAATGTCTCTGCTCACCACAGAAACAAAAGCCCTTACCAGGATTCGAACCCGAGACCTCTAGCTTCGGAGGCAGTTACACTACCAACTAGGCTAAACAGGCCGACAATAACATAATAATAAGTATAATAAGCTATGTAATTTATTGACGTGTGCAATAAAGAGATTTTATATAGTATTGTATTGAATATATTCTTTTATTATTTCATACGATTCATACACGAGACCTAAATCATACACCAGACATAACATTTTCAAGATATATATAATTTGTATACATTATAAAACAAACCTGCAATTGCTAAAAAGGGCACAGAAAAATAATTTTCATGTGCTCTGCCTATCCCTTTTGGGAATATAGGCGTGAGTTTATGTATGTATAAAACAAATGAATGCAAAGTAAGCTTTACAATGACCAAATAATACTGTGTTACATAAACTGGATACACTCATAAACGTTCACTTCAAATGTTGGTATACAAGTTATTATGGTCAACAGCAGGTGGGGTATCCATAGATATACTAATAAGAAAACAGTATTGCCAATTGAATAAAAACAATGTTTAAAAAATGGCGTATATTAATGAAAAATATTTGAGTTTATGTAACGAAATTCGGGACACGAAATCTCTTCTCGAGTGTTGAAGAGAGCGCGTATATTAAACATAGTGATTTGTAGAAGGATATTATAGTTAATGTTTAATAAATTATCAATCAACCACATTTGGTTTTTACATCTGCAATTATTATGTTGTAAAGGCATGAAATAATGCTTTTAACCACACTAAACACACCATTTTCACATGTTTATCTTGGATAGGAGTGTAAGTTGAACTTTATCCGAATCCAGCTAAAGTAATTAATTAGGTTTCGAAATAACTATTGAAAAGCTTTCATTTGATGAGGTGTAAGTTTGTTTGCTTCTCGGGTCTTACTACTATAAGCATGACTGGTAAAAATAACTTCTTTTAATGCCGCAGCATAAACCAATATGAATTACCTGTATTTTTCTAATATACCTGCCATACAGGTCCCGCTGATTTGTGGGCAAGGCCCAAAAATTGGACTTCGTTACATACAAAATGTGCTCTGATGTTTTATAAAAACTATTCATAATAGTATCATGTCTGTCCTTGTATGTCACAAAATAGTATTTTAAGCAATTTTTTAAATCCTCAACTATCAACAAAAGGAAGATTTAAAATATATTTTTTTTGGATTTTATAATTGATGGTGAAGACGCTTTTCCATACAAATTGTAAATGTGCTTTCGTGCAATTTTTTTTAATCTCATCATTTTAGATCATATTTGATGTACTTTTCAGTATTTTACTTAGACTTAAAATAGTTTTATTACGCTCTCAGCTTAATTAAGCGTTGAAAAACTCCCAATTTTATCAAAAAAACTTTGTGTGCCCTGAATCCACGCTTTTATGGAACAAAACTTTTGCTACCATATTTTTTCACTAAAATCTACCAATTATTTGGTAGAAATAGATGAAGTACATTGGAAACGCAGTCTATTATCTACCGCATAAACATAGCTTTTCTTATTGGCCATATTTAGTCGTTTACGGGCGGTCAAAACGAGTGGACGCTGCTTCGTCATGTTTATGATGAATGTAAAATTAAGTTTGCATTATACATTTAATCTATGCAATAAAGCTGTGTGTGTGGTCTTCTTTTCGTTGTAATGTCATAAAATTTCAACTTTTGTATCGATTTGGAGTGTGTGAGGGTCGGTATTATATGACGTATGTAACGTTTTTTGCCGGTTTCTGATGTAGCGTTACTTATTAGTGGTATAAGGTCAATTCCACATTGGTCAACAAAAATTAAAACCTTTTTTAAGGGTTCCGTACTTCCGTAGTCAAGCAGGAACCCGTATAGTTTCGCCATGTCCGTCTGTCTATTTGTCTGTTTGAGGCTTTGCCCTGTGATTGTTAGTGCTAGAAAGCTGCAATTTAGCATAGATATATAAAACTGGCGCAGGACCGGTCATTGTGGAAGTCTTTGGGGGAGGCCTATGTCCAGCAGTGGACGTCATTCGGCTGAAATGATGATGATGATATAAAACTGACAACGTGGTAAAATAAAATCTAAAAAATATATATTCTAAGGGTTCCCTACACGTAAAGTGGGGATGATTTTTTTTGCTTTGAGCCTACGGTGTGGGGTGTTGTTGGATGGTAAGTGGTCGCATAATTTCGTATAGTGAAAGTTTTACTTACCTTGTCTACATCACCATCGACTATTAGGCATATTTTATATTGGTTATTTTTTGATGATAAATAATCAAATATACATGGTAAATACCCCGTTCTTAACAATATTCTAGTGTGACCATGTTAGCTCGAAATCTTGAATCAAATATATGTATTAGCTTTTACCTTAAGTACTTATATTTACTTTTATGTAATTGTTACATAAAAGTTATAATGCTGCTTTTATGTGAATTGGGCCGATTTTTAGGGTTTGCCCTTGTAATTGATCATTTTGAGCCGTCATTGTTAAGTGTAAGAGGTAAGACATTGATGATTAGTTATAAACAATAAAACAATTTGAGTTAATAAAATCCCGTAGTTGCGATTTAATTCGTTTAAATTGTTATATTTGGGTCGTTATTAATAGAAATTTACATAGTTAAGGGCTTTCATTAAAACTAATCTTAACTGATTCCTTCGTTGAGTTACCCATATATTTTGTAGGTATGATCCACTTTCGTTACAAAAAGGACGCAATCGTAATTTTGTTTTCTCTAAGCTTTAAAAATTTTTTTAAACGCTTAACCATTAATGAGCATCAGTCGCAGAAATAGTAGACAACATTACAATAAAAGGTGAAATAAAAAACCGCATCCGTAACTCTACTAAATTAAAATGAATATATTGTTTTTTCTACCCTGTATACTTTAGGTTTGTAGGTAACAACATTTATTGACACTCCCCGGTACTGACTAAAATAATTGACTTGGTTTAACATTACATCTCAAAACTTTTTTGTAGTAAATAGGTATAAGAATCTTTCTCCATCTTTTCACATGTAGGTAAATAATGTTTTTGATGTGATGTGTACCCATACACAAAACGGGCTGAGCACTCTAGTTACATCTCATATGTTATACATTACAATAATTTGTAATTGTATTAAACCGATTTGGTACATAATTAATAAAATTATTTAATAATTATTCACACCGCTTCCGACCGGATGGCGCCATTCAAATATGAGACGTATCTACTGGGCAAACGCTTGAAAACCCTTGTGCAGTCAGGTTAGAATCGTATCGTACCTAGGCTCTCCTTGCTAACGTTGTTGATACGCGCCCTACGCCGATCACGTTTATTTCGACAATCAATAATTTGGCAATTGTAGTAAATGCTCAGTGTGTTAACGAGGGATTATTTGATATTATGGTAGGTTTAATTTATAGCCATAAGGTGTATTAAAAAAACTACTGTAGAATTAATGCGTCTGTACTAAAATCAGTTAAAATTGTTTAAAAAATTGTAATAATTAAATCCCCGGTGGTTTTCTTTTTTAAGAATGGGTAAAATAATTGTCCTGACAGTATAGTCAAAAATCACCAACTTTTGAATTAATGTATAGCTGTTATTAATTTATTCAATATTTTTATTATTATTTATATATGCTCTACGATATAAGAGGTGATTTTTTTAAATACTGTTTTTAATAATATGTTTGTCCCTTTAGATCAAAAATCACTAGTGTAGGATTTAATGTTTATATTTAATGAAAAATATAAACTTTAATTTTTTTTTTTCGGAAAAGGCCAATATATTTTTGGGGAAAACCTTTGACTTATTATCCCAAAATAATGTTCTATCAGATTCCAAAAAAATATATAGTGTAGGATTTAATGTGCAATTCTCGAACAACTGAAAGTTTCTTTCCCGGACTATAAACCTCTACCACGAGAACAACCAGCGTAAGAAACTCGGCGAGGTGTCATTTTTTCAAAACAATATACCTACATCGTATACCATATCAGCCTACGGACGTTCACTGCTGGACATAGGCCTCCCCCAATTTCATGAGGGGTAAACATCACGGGGTCTATACATCGTACAGTTTAATATATAATTACAGCGTCTATAGTAGAAAACCCAGTTTTGCGATACATTAAGTTTAGTACACGTGCAAGACGTTATCACTGCCAAACATTCCTATCCATGATGTAATCGTTTACCTTATAAAGGGTGTTTGGTAACAGGATGCAAAGACTTTCAAGGATGATAGAGGTGGTCATTTTAGATATTTTAGGCACAATTTGCTTTAGTTCAAAGTCTCTTAGTTTCCAAGATATGCACTATTTTATTTTGAAAATTGTATGTTTTCCATACTACTATACATTTGGAAAATGTTTAGATTTTTTTAATATTCCCCATTTTTTTCTGGCCTATCGTACTTTTTCAATAGCTGTAGGAACTAAAGAAGTTTTTGAAATCAATTGAATTGGGACTAACAACTTTTTACTGCCTGTATTCACATGATATTCAGATGATGTAGAGTTCCTATAAAGTGAAAAGGACGGTCCCCACCTAAGTTTATGAGAAAGAAGCTTTATTTCATGTTTTATCCGAATATATTAAACGTCACCATTCAATGTCATAAATTCACATACCTACACCGTTATTTATAATTTATTACCTGGGTGAAAAAGTTTTCCGTGGCTTCTTTCGTGTTTTCCCGAAGATGAGAACTATCTAGATCGATTTCTCGCCCCCGAAAACCAATGAATTGTAAATTCCCGCGATCCCCGAAATAAATAAACGAAACGATTCATTTCTTGTAAACTGTTGTTTACCTGTGCCTCTTTGCTTTAGGTATTTTATACGGAGACATCATTTATATGGCAGTGAGTAATTGCTACAAAGCGGAAAACACGCCAAAAGCTTAAAAGTAGCATAACAAAAATGTTACTAAATTTTTAGGGGTATGTTACTCAATAACACGAAGACTTAAGACAGGGATTGCCTAGAGGACTAATGTCCTAAATTTGACAAGTATATCATATGATACCATTTCTTATCATGCGAATTCCACCAGGTTATCACGAGCTTAAGACACATGGTTAAACATATACATAGACACAAATTAAGAAATTATAACTTTCCGATTCGAAGTGCTCTCTAGGGTGTGGCCTGTAATAGGAGCAAAAAATTAAAAGGTACACTATTGAGCGCCTCAGCAATGATTTATTGGTTTCAATTGAAGAAAAAAAAGTTTCTGATTGAAATTATTTTATGAAAATACTAGCTGTTGCCCGCAACTTCGTCCGCGTCTTCGCTCCTATTGGTCACAACGTGATGTTATATAGCCTAAAGATTATTCCACTCGCTTAGTGCGAGAAGGTTCTATTACTTTACGTAAATGTAACAGATTTCTTAAATATTCCATTTTAAATAACAGGTTTGCTCTTAAATTTACCTAGCTGTTTAACTATCTATATTGGTTCTAAATTAAGTGCTAGGTACATTCGTTGTGGGCAGGGGCTGTCGTCTACAACTGGTTTAATATCCACGTTAGCAACTTACTTATTCTGTAAAAACGTACCCAGATAACCACTTTACCCTAACATTCTGAATTGCTTAAATGTAATGTAACCTATTCCTTTGGGCGTGACAATAAAAACCGTATCATTGTGCGCTCCCCCTTAGATTGTTTGCCACTATAGCTCTTTAAAAAAATGTAATGTCTGTTATCCGGCCTAACGTCAGGATTGTCTAGATATGTACTCGAACCTTTTATATTCAAACCGCTTAAGGTAAACACCTCAATAAAACTAGGAAGTAAACACTTCCTCTAGTTCTGGTGAAATAAGAAAATACTACTTCTCTCCTTTTATTGCCAGTCAGGAAAATATATTGAACTAGGCATGATAATCGGCTTAGTAAACATTTCCCACAGTTCTAGTAAAATAAGAAAAGAAAATAGTACCTATCTCTCCTTTTCTTGGCAGCCGGTCAAAAATAAATATTAAACTAGACCTATGATAATCGGCTTTTAATGTGTAAATATAGCGCTGAATAGACAGTTTATATCTGTCGAATAGATATTATAAGGCCGCATATATTTTTTAAGGTTATACCAAACAAAGCTTTGTATAATCTCAAGGAAGAATAGGAACAATTGATACAATACAATACACACACTTTTTTCTTAAACATGCTGGGAAATGGTTGCCTTTTGTCTAATAGATAAACAAACACGCGAATTGCCTTATTTTTAAATTGAAATGCAAATACCATTTATTGTAGTAACCTTGAAGAAAGGTCTAAGACCTAAAATAATGTATATGAAGGAAATAAAAATACCTAAAATAAAATGCTTCATCATACTGGAATCCGAAAAGAGCTGAATGCAAAATAAGGCTGGTTTGCACTGACTCACGATCACAGACCGATCAACGTTAAATATGGCGCCGGCAGCCGTCATCCCATAGAAACCTGTCAAACTTTTCATATATTCAAATTTTAACGAAGACAGCTTTCGATTACAGGCGGTTTGGTGCAACCCACCCTAAGCTAGAAATTGCTCCCCTAACAAGAGCCGCCCTTCTAAATACTATGATGATGAGTATGATGACCCTGAATGATACATTATTGATTAATACATTCATTACATTGATTTTGATGTAGTTCGACACCAGCTGTCCGTCTGTCACAACTGTTTCTCAGGAACTAGTGTTACTTTAGGACGTGTTAGATCGATCGAATTCATCACCCACAATCCCCGTCTCGCGTATTTCTCTAAAGTTCCACACTCCTTGAACAATACAACATAGAATAACCAAATTTATCACCGTGATAGACACTAATGCCGCGAAGGTTTAAAAAAATGAAAATAACCAAAAAATTATAATTCATAATTATTTTTTGTGTTAAGCCACTTTAGCGATACATACCGTGGCTTGGCTTATGGCTAGACAATAGCTTCGCTCCATTATTTACCTCGGGCGCAGACTGCTAACGACTACCTATTCATAAATAACCCGAAATGTAGTACGTATAACTTGCATGCGATTATTGCTTACGTGTAAACGGGAATTAAAATTAAAGGCTACAAAAGCTAATATCACACATACACACGCACAAACACTCGACGTCTAACAATAAACAACCTAATAATAAGCACACATGCTAAATTTGATAACGATATTCCAATTAATGAACAATTGCTTTCATATTACTTTTTAAAACTTTAAGAGCTTATATTGAAAGGCTGTTTTTCAGATGCGACTCTTTTTATTCCTATCGCCAAAACGGTAGCACTGCGCACGTAGTTACATTCAAAGAATAAATAATAGATTTTTTACCTCTGTGAAATGGTACAGTAAATATTGAGTCGCTAGAGCTGTCAAAGGAAGGCTCTGATAACTTGCACGGCAATTGGTTTTCTACCATCAAACGTCTTCAATTTAATTATGTATTAATGAGTATATGGCATTCATACAGGGCGTTGTCAAGGAAATGTTATTTACATCTGACAAAGTGCCAATTCTGATGTCTTATTCTGAAGTAACATAATACAAGACAAACAACATTACTTTAAAAGAAAACCGTAAAAATTCATTGAATTAAATTAAAAATAAGTACTAAGGACTACTGCGTCATTGTGACGAAGTTGCTGGCAGCATTTCCCCGCTAATTATATAGCTTATTCTTTGTGCGAGGCAGCCAGCTCTTTGGTCCCCGGTGGCATATTTAAGCCTTTACGAGATTTCTTTGAGTTCCTGACCACAGAGACAAACACATTTACTAGTGATAATAGTATAGAGTTCAATATTATGTTCGCCATCAATATTGATTACCTAGTAGGTTTCTTTTTTATAATAATAGCTTTTACCCGCGACTCCGTTCACGTGGGACTCATTATTGCCTTAGAAAAATAATAACTATAAAATAATTGTAGACGCAGGCTTATTTATTGCTCTCACATACAAACTTCCACCCCCCGTTACCATATTTCATCTTAAACGGTTTAGCGGTTTAAGCGTGAAGAGGTAACAGACAGACAGACAGACAGACGCACTTTCGCATTTATAATAGTTAATATTAGTTACTAGTAATAATATGAATAGATATGCATTTGAGCACTATCTCAGCTGATGGTGGTGTGATAAGTTAAAATTATGAACTTTGAAATCTGAATCAATGATGCAATCGCGAAATTTTCGTCCGCACATTGAATACTGTTGTTAGGGAGCTACTTAAGGTATACCTATAAGATAATTCATTTTCCTAAACAGATAATTGATCAGCACGGCTAGCACAAGACGGCGCGCGAGCTATATCGCGCGCTGTCTTGTGCTTTCGTGTGTACCCATTAGAAAGAGACGGATAGTCTATCTCGCGCGCGATATAGCTCGCGCGCTGTCTTGTGCTGAGCGAAGCGAAGCTTATTCTTAGGCGACAGATGTATTTCGTTTGAGTTCGTACTCCTCTTAGACGCTTTAAGGATGATTCACATTAGACCGTTTCGTGTCCGGGCCGGCCCGTTTTCTATGACAGCAAACGCAACGGCCGGCGTATTTCTCTAGAAGAAAACGGGCCGGCCCGGACACGGAACGGCCTACTGTGAATCATTATTTAATCGATCACGCTCACATTTTGCATGCCGATAGGTGACATTATGTCGATTGTTAAGAAAAAAAAATCGGATGTACCACCGAGGAATAATCACCGAAAAACTGAATTTCCGTATATTTCAATGCTAAGCGAGTAACTGTCTGGGAGTTTGAGACCGGGTAGACTTGCTCAGCTCAACATATACCTAGTAGGATATGTCAACGGTGGGCATTACTACTTCTAATGATCGTGGAGACAAAACGTGAAGTCCTTGGGTGGATCATAGGGAAAAAAACCTGCTTTTATGTACCTTTCAAAATCAGAATGGCATAGACATTGAACAAAAACATTCGTCTCAGGTATGATTCTTTCTATAGTGGCCCTTCAATTCTTCAAATATCTTATCTTTTATTTAGCACCGTCAAGTTCTCAAATGTATCCGACGCGTTTCAACGACTTTAGATTATTGTGTCAGATTTTGAGAATTTTGTCCAATATTGTAGGTGATTGAACAATATATAATCGTCAAAGTCCTGACTGACTCACTTAAATCTACGCCCAGCCCAAACCGTTTAACCTAGAAAGCTGTTTTTTTTTCACATTAGGTAGTTGAATAACGTTAGTACCCACTAAGAAGGTATTATTAAAAATTCCGCCCTCAAGGGGGTAAAAAGGGGGTTGAAAGTTTGTATAGGGATGGAGTAAAATTTCAAGTGAGAGACTTGAAACTTTGTGTATGGACTTCTTATTACAATACAAGAAAGTAATTTTAGGGTTTTGGAAAAACTCACCCCTAAGCGAGTTAAATAGGGGTGCAAAGTTTGTATGGGGATAGAGTAAAATTTATGGGATAGATTCCTTATTACAATGAAAATATATAAAAGTACGTTAAGGGAAAATGAAAATATATAAAAGTACGTTAATAATAGAAAAGTACGTTAAGGGGTTTTGGAAAAACCTAAGCGGGTTAAATAGGTGTGAAAAGTTTGTATAGGGATGGTGCAAAATTTTAAGCGAGAGACATTAAACTTTGTGTATAGACTCCTTATCACAATACAACTAAAATAATTTCAGGGTTTGGAATAACCCACCCCTAAGCGAGTTAAATAGGGGTGCAAAGTTTTTTGTATGGGGATAGAGTAAAATTTTAGGTAAAAGACTTAAAAAAAATGTATAGATTCCTTATACAATAAAAGTAATTTCAAGGTTTTGGAAAACCCACCTCAAAGCGGGTTAAACTGGGGTTGTTTGCGCGTGATCGGCGTGATTCTTGATCATATTTTAACGACATCTAGAGTCTCCTCCTATCCTTTCCTTTGCATGACGCGCTACGTGTGTCAGAAGAGAGTGACTGCAGCGCGCTTCATTAAAGATTGAAGTTACCGGAACTAAAATGTGCGCGGCAAGTGATCGGACATGCGCAAAAAGGATTCACTACCGCCGAGCCGCTTCGAGACTTGCGCCCGCGTTCGCGCACTCTCCGCTTATAGAGGTATTGTGTACAATAATAACAATAAAAATCATAAACTGTGTTAATTGCTGTTGAACTTGACATTATATTTTGTGAAGTGCATTATCCTATAACAGTGCATTTTGGACACCTTTGGTTTTACGTGAATTGTGCCGCCGCCATTACCTACCTGGAAAAAGCCGCGAGTCAAGACCCTGGCCAGGGTACTCCAAGGAAGCCGATCCCTGTTCTATACGTACAGCCATGCAGCAGAAAAACTAAATTAAAGCTACTTACTTTTCGATTATCATGCGAATCTCCTTGTTTTATCCCGTGTTCCGATTTGTGTGTGCGTAGATAATAAAAATAATGGTAATAATATCTGGGTTTTTTTTCGAAGTACTAGTCGCGATAAGGGGTTTTGGATAGTGGCAAAACTCACGATGCGACTATGTAGCTAATGAAGATACGCAGGGTCCTTCGATTTTTAAGTGTTTATATCTTCGACTTTTTCGACACCCGTCGGGCGTAAGTAAACTCCTGACTGACTCATTCACTTAAATAAACGCCCGGCCCAAACCGTTGAACCAAGGAAGCTGCTTTTTTTCACAATAGGTAGTTTGTGTAACGTAAATAACCACCAAGAAGGGATTTTATAATTACCTACTTTCAAGGGCGTATAAAGTGGGTTGAAAATTTGTATGGGGATGGAGTACAATTTTAAGTGAGAGACTTGAAACTTTGTGCATTTACTCCTTTATTACAATACAAGAAAAATAATTTTAGGGTTTAAAAAAAAACATAGGCTTCAGTTTATTGTTCCGCGCGTGCGAAGCCGCGGGCAAAAGCTAGTTGCATATATGTTCATAAACTTCGTCTACAAATTCTTACGAGTACGTGCATAAATTAGGTATTTCATAAATTTAAAATCAATGTTGTGGAAAACTCGTTTCCTTTTGATCGAACAGGAATTAAAGTTTACTCTAGAGAATTCAATATGCAGTAGTCAAAGTCTAGTCTACATGAAATTTCCCACATCAGTATCCGGTTTCCGTGAGTCTCTGAACAGTTTGGATACAGTGAATCTATCAGCTCAATTACTGCAAGAATTTCTAATTTCGTTCAAACTTTCAATGGTAATGTGATTTCGAAGTGCGACGTTATCTTCGCCGAGTATTAACTCGGCTTGGTACAAATGGTACAATCTTAGGATACGCAGCGCAACCTACTTATTATTTGTACATACACTTAATATTATATATATATTAAGTGTATGTACAAATTTCAAACACAATCATTGCATTGTTTATGAATAAATGTTGAACTGAATTGAATTGAATTGACTTATTACGTCATCCACCCAATATATCCATGCCACTAGATATATTCTGCATGGCGAAATTTATTTATTTATTATAGCTTTTCCACGCGACTTCGTCCGCGTAGAACTCGTTCTCGCCTTAGAATTATTTGTTTTCCCATACAATCTTTCTCAAGCTCAGATGGTTCGACGTCGTCAAAAAGGGCACCAGGACCTTAGGAGTGATTAGAGAAGGAAAGCCACGAGGAGATCGGACTGGAGAGATTTGCTTGACCAGGCTAGGGTCCACCGGCAGCCTCAGATGATGACGATGATACAATATTTCACCCTTCTTTACACCCCCTTGAGAAATGATTACATTCAATAAGCCATTCTCTAGAAATCCTATTGTCAGAACGAATGATTAAGTGCTTATTTCGGAATATCAAATGTACCGATTCTAGACGAATGGATCCTGTCAAAAACATTAAATGTACAATGATAAAAGTCTCGCTACGCAGTTCTGCCGTAAAACGTTGCCCCAACAGAGCAAGTCCTTCATTTAAGTATGATGGCCGGAGGCCGGAAGCAGAGCGGCAAGGCATGCGAGAATAATCACACACAGCGGGCTTTTTACGTAAGGCTGAGGACCGAAGGCCCGAAGCAGAGAGGCGAGACACGCGAGGCCGAAGGCCGAGCCTCCCAACAGAGTAAATTCTTCATGATTATAGGTTGATGACTGAAGGACCGAAGCAAGGTGGCAAGGTATGCGAGACCGAAGGCCGAGCATTTACACAGACCGGGCTCCTTATGTAAGGCTGAGATCCGAAAGCCCAAAGCAGAGCGGCAATGCACGCGTGGCCGAAGGTCGAGTGTCTCAACAGAGCGGGTTCTTTATGTAATGATGATGGCCGAAAATGCGAAGCAGAGTAGCAAGAAATGCGAGGCCGAAAGCCGAGCATTCACACATAGTGGCCTCCCTATGTATGACTGTGGGCCGAAGGCCCGAAACATAGCGGCAAGGCAAGCGTGGCCAAATGCTGAGCATCCCAACAGAGCGCGGTTCCTTTTGTAAGCCAAAAGGCCAAAGGCCCGAAGGGCGTGTTAACGTGATACTATCTGTCCCTCATTTCATAGACCTTAATTGCACCCCCGATTTAATGAATCCCTTTTAGTGATGAAGATGATCATCAGGACAAAAAGTATATAATAAGTGAATCCATTTACTTCCTTTTTTTTCAGTTTTTATCTTAAGATTTCACCAATTTTGAATGAGGCTGTTTTTTCTTTGTCCTCAAGTATATGCTTATCAATTTTCTAACCTGTAATAAATGGATTAGAAAAGTTCCCATACAAAATTTAACCCTACTTTTTACTCCTTTTTTACCCAAATCTGGACAATTTTTATAGCCTATAACGTGGTCGGGGATTTTGTCGACAGATTAGTAAAGTGTGCATCAAAATCCGTTCAGCCGTTTTCACGTGTTGCGTGGTCAAGTAAACAGACAAAAATTCTAAAAACTGTTGGAACGTGTTTTGTTATCGATTCTAAGTATCCCGAGCCAACTTTTTTTCGAATATCTTACATGTACAGACTTTCGACCCTCATCAGCTTTATTATTTGTATAGATAGATAGATTTATTACTCATTTCAAACCTGCCTCTAGGCTGATGATGGTTATCATGGCACCTAGCAGTGGGATTGAGTGCGATAACAATAAGACAGCAACAAGACGCTGTTTCGATCTAAACTGTCTGTCGAATAATTGCTTTTCCCTTTTGGGATCCTAGTTTTTAAGATTTAAAAGTATATATTATCTTAAGAAATGACCAGTTTCCTACGGTAAACTCACATGGGATATAAGCGGTAAGTTCCAGGCTGCGGCTAGCTTGGCCTCCGTATGGCAGGTCCCGTCGGGGCCAAAGAACGCCACCACGCCTAAGTCCCGCATCTGAGTCATCACTCTGAAACAAAAATACATATTCAATAAACAAAATTGACTATGGTCAAAGACACAAAATAACAAAAACCACAAACTCTTTATAGTACAGTCACTGACTATAATTGTTGAGCCATTTAGCCCACTTTATACTGGACACTTCATAGCTAACTATATGCCCCGTATAAAGTGAGCTCTAAATGGCTCAACAATTAAAGTTCGTGAGTGTACCTACCTACTACTCGAGCGCGGCAAATTAATATACTTACGGAATAATGAAGGGATACCCTATACTGTGTTAAATACCTATTAACAGTTAAGGCCTCTTTTATGTATATGATCAGTGACGCCCAAAAAATTCATTTAACGGGGGCTTTCGGATCCACTGTGAATAGGTATCTGCGCGTTTTTTTAAATTTTTTTAATCTGTAGACGTTATCCATGTCAGCTGAAGGGTACCTTTTTTACCATCTGATCTTCAAAATCTAATCGGTCCCAACGACCTTCGAATAAATCCACATTTAGCATCGTGTGCTCCGAAGTACTGGCCTAGACTATTGGTTCAAGCATGTACAGAATATCACAGGATATTTAGCATTTACTTTCCTTGACCAAATCTGCGATGAAATTCAAATATGTATAATGTTCGCAACTCGTCCTGGGCCAGTGTGAAAACAGCTACCCATTTCCTGTTACATACAAGAACAGCATATACTAGCTGATTTTGGATACGTGATCAGGAATAACATAAGAGATGGAGAATTGACTGTAACCTTAATACGGTTAATATCAGACGGATAACATTACATAATTTGGTAACCGTACACCCGCCGACATCATGCAATTCTTCATACAGATTGTGTATAGTAAGTTCATCCCAGGAATTGGCGGACAGCACCCGTGTGTTACACGAATCGTTAGGAGACACTTTTGATCAAAACTCCAAATCCATCTAACATAAAAACATGAAATATGGTACATATATTAATTCTTTTTTAGAACAACTAGAACCCCAAATTTCGTAAATATAGGTTTAATACTTATTGAGATATTAAATTCCAAAAAACGGCATTTTTACCACTGACTGACTGACTGACTGACTGACTAGTAATCAAAAACCTAACCCACTTCCAAATGGCCTAGAAAGCTGAAATTTGGCATGCAGCTTGCTCAGACGAAGTAAAAAATATAGACGGAGCGTCTCGAACAACCTAGTGAAGCCACTTTTTTAAAGATGTGTGCGTATCAGTGTTGCTACTGAAATGAAAAAGGCCCTATAGATGGGGTAATTTGTTTAGTTCTCTATTTTATTTGTAGAGGGCACAATAAAATCAGTCACTTCACATAATGTGTAGTCTAGTAACCGTTAGTCACTACACAGAATGGGACACTCAGCATCATATTTTGAACCCCTAATTATTTTTAAAGAACTTAATAAAATTGCAATATAAAACATTCAGTTTTGGTAACAGAATTGAACTGTTGAAACGGCATGTTGTACAGTCGCGCTCTTTAATATGGGACCCAATTCGTAATAAAAATCTTTGAATTTCTATTCAATATGACAGGACTGTCAACCTTAAGCGGGTCACAAATTAAAGTCTTTGACTGTACTACGTGTGAATTTAAATGCACACTTCTTTTTTGAGATTAATAAAATGAAGGCATAGACCTTGTTCATGCGGCTCCCTCCGGTTGGGGTAACTAAAAATTATACTCTGGTATCACACGTGCTTTATGTTACGTCAATCAACGTCAAGTGAATGTGGAGGTTTTGTGTTCCAAGCAAAGCAAAATTGATTTTCTAAATACTGTTTTAAGATATTAGTTCAACACTTTCAAATGAAAAGTTATATTATTTGATTTACTGCTAGAAGTCCTGACGTTATTTTTGCGTCGTTTAATGACGCAGGAGACCATATTTTTAGTGACGGTTTTTGACATTTACCAGTTTGACGTTTAGAGTTCTGGGCTTGGTTTTGGTTTGTATATGTGTGAGTGAACGTGTATTTACTTATTGGGCTTGGTTTTGATGGCTTCACAAGATTGTTCGTGACGCTCCGTCTATATTCTTTACTTGGTCTGAGGCAGCTTGGTAATTATGTGTATACACCACAAAAAATCAGAAAATAGTGATTTTATTATTAGTTTTATGTGTCTTTTCCGCTCACGGGACAATGGTGTCCCGGACCTTTGGAAGGCGTGCGCGGAGCCGAAGTACCGAGGTACCGAAGTACCAACCGAGTACCAACACGTAGAGGCCCTTTTGACAATTTAATGAAATGCAAGGGGTACACCGAGCGGATGCTGTCCCTGCCCGTGTCATGGGACGCACACAGAGACAGCACCCGCCAGGGTGTACAGGAACTAATTGCTGGTTGATGGAATCTAAATGAACCGGACTATTGGGTGAATATGATGGACTAATGGCTGGGCTATTGAATGAGACAACTGACGTCTACCTAATAAAACTGTCTCACATTTTTATCTCAGGCAGACGGTCACTCGCCCTCTGCTAGATGGGCCCCTATAAATAGCAATTATTAGTTTTATTATTATTATTATTTATGCTAGTTACCCCAGAGCTCCGTCATTTACTAACCAATTTGAAAAATTCTTTTTTTGCTTGAAACGGTATACTTCCGGGGTGGTCCCATTGTCATCGGGTCAGAATCTGATCATAGGTCCTGGAGAAATCGAGGGAACTCTTCAAATATTTTAGGTGCACCTATAGCGGTTTGGGTATTTTGTTTAGTAACTCCTGCATTCGCTCTGGGAAAGCACCATTGGATGAAGATTGACAAAAAGTAATGATATTCCATCAAAATTGTAAATGTTAAAATGGCAGCCAAGTTCACCGACAAAAAAATTGAGATCTAAATGGCCGCCAAGTTCCGTAGATTATCTGAAAAGTTGCCAAGTTTGGCACTAGATTGTTTACAGAAAAACTAATTTACTGCGGCTTAATGCATTTTGAGCTTTAACTTGGCAGTTTTCTTAAATAGCAACAGCTTTTATAGTATTATAACATACTGCATAGAAAACTCTCGACGAAGGAAGCCGTACCCGTAAGGGATGAGGCGAAGGCGCCTAGCGCACCAGCGGTACGCAACTCTGTCCCAGACAGTGGTGTGAGAGCAAGTAGCAGTGGATTAAGGGGGTCCGCAAGGACGCATAAGGCGCCTAGCGCAAATAGAGGCAGAGGCCATAGTGGAGCGGCCCACCCCGGAGGCACCGTCCGATCTTTTCCCCAAGGGTCGAAAAGAGGACATGCCCAGCAAGTCCCCGTAAGGAGACCGACTGGTGCAGGTGCCGGAGGGGCGGGACGCGGAACTGTAACCAACTGCAACCGTCCAGCCGGAGCTCTTCCAAAACCTGCTGACGAACCGGGCGCCGTCGATAGCGTATCCGTACCTCAGGGAGCGGGTGCGTCGTCCGGTGGAGGAATTGTCTGTAGGAGGCAGAAGAGGAGGGAGAATGCCAAGGCAAGCGCTCGGTTGTTGGGCGAGGGCACCTCACAGGATGCGCCCAATTTGGGGCACGGGGCGGTGCAGAAAAAGAGGCCCAGTGGCGACACCGCTCTACTCGTCAGCGACTCCAAGAGAACGAAGATCACAACGTCGTTCGCTGAGGTCGCTGCGAGTGAGAAGATGGCCATCGTCCCAGTGGCCTTTCCCGCCGAGAGGATTGGGGTGGGGCATCTGGGGGCCATCCAGGGGCTTATTTTTGAGCTTCTGGCTGATGCCCCTGATCCCCTACCCCGAATCACTTTCGGCAATATAGTGGCGGGAGCTCTCCATATCAATTGCCAAGGGAGGGAGTCCGTCACCTGGCTCTGCTCAGCAATCGGGGGAGTGGTGATTGCTGGACTGAGCTTAAAGGTCGTGAACGCCAAGGATCTTCCGAAGCCGGTCAAAATGGCCTGGAAAACGAAGATCGTTGGCGGTCATGATATCAATCTGCTCCTACGTGTGTTGCAAAGATACAACCCTTCGCTACACACGGAGGAGTGGAAGGTGGTCGACACTTTGACGTCGGAGATGAACACCAGGCGCATCATATTGATGGACCGGGTGTCTGCCGATGTTATCAAGGCAGCAGGCTACCACCTGCACTCGGGGGTCGACCTCAGCACCTTCAAGCGCGGAGGAGAAGGGAGGTCCCTTCTGGAGGGGGCTGAGGGGGACGCTGGTGTGGTGACGGGCGATGGGGGGCGGGCGCCTGGGGATGCCGAGGGCGTAGCACCGGTTCTGGAGGCGCTACTGACCGGAAACCAAGAGGCTAAGGCGACTGAGGGAGCCAAGGATGTAGGGCAGTCGGTGTCGGAGGCAGGGGATGAGGTGGGATCCAGAGAGGAGAGCGACATGTCTCGTATGACCCGAGAGTCAACACCGCTATCGGCAACTGGCTCGGAGGATCTGCGAGCCATGTCGGAACTGTTCCTGGAGAGCACCTTGTCGCCCATGTCCTGTGACGAGACTGTCCACGAGGTGGCTGCTGACCTCAGTAAGCCCCGGAAAAATTTGATAGGGCCAATGGCGGGTATAAGGTGTGTACAAATTAACCTACAACACAATAAGGCAGCCACTGCCCTTCTGGCTCGGCAGCTGAAATGCGACAAGTTCGATATTGCTCTTATTCAAGAACCATATTTATGTATATAAAAATGAAATAAGAGGTTTAGGTGGTACAGGAGGAACGATCGTTTACCTGTGTCCAGACAATAATATGAGGACATGTATATATGTCAAAAATGGCATCAATGCTATGCCTTTGTATGCTTTTTGTTCCAGGGATCTCACCTCGGTGATGATCCAGAATAAGGGGGAGGGTATAGAGAGCTCATCTTCTCATCAGCCTACCTTCCCTATGAGGCAGCGGATCCCATCACACAACAGCTGCGGGATCTGGTTGCGTATGGCAGCCGGGCGAACAACAACCTAGTCATCGGCTGCGACGCGAACGCGCATCACGTCGTCTGGGGCAGCTCGGACGTCAACAGGAGAGGAGAAAAAGTGCTGGACTTTCTGGTGAGCTCTTCTTTACAACTATTAAATAAAGGCAATGAACCCACATTCGTTAATTCTAGAAGGGGAGAGGTAATTGATATAACGTTGGCTACTAACAACACTAGCAATAGTATCAACTCATGGCATGTATCTGATGATATTTCCCTTTCGGACCACAGGTACATTTGCTTTAGGTACCAAACTAAAATACGAATAGCTACGGTACGTAAACGGAATCCCAGGAACACTGACTGGTCGGCTTTTAAAAGTGACCTGAATTGGACCTAGGTGACCCAAAAGGTAAGCTAAACTCTATTATTGACATGGAATTTGAAGCGGACAAGATAGTAGAAGCTGTATATACGGCCTATACTAACAACTGCCCGGAGAAAAGAACTCTGGCCAAAAAGGTACCCTGGTGGAACCCAGAGATAGCAAAGCTCAAGAGGGAAACTAGGGCAGTATTTAATGACGCAAATTCAGCTAATGACTTTGGGTTTTATGCACAAAAGCTCACAGAATTTAGTAAAGCTGTGAGAAAGGCTAAGAGGAAAGCATGGATAAACCACTGCGATCAAATTGAGTCCATACCAGAAGGAATGAGACTGACAAAGGCGCTAGCTACTACGAAGTCGGCCCGTTAACAACCATTAGAGGTTGTGACGGAAAAAAATGACAAAAACGGGGTTAGAAACCCTTAAGGTGATGTGTAACACACACTTTCCGGGCTCGGTAATACACCAGAGCATAACGGACGGGGAGACAATTAGTGCGTTGGAACAAACCACAAAAATAACAAAGCACAATTGGGACACGTCTAAAAAGGTAGTAGATCATAAAAAGATAAAGTGGGCACTCTCCACATTCCAACCGTATAAAGCCCCGGGACCGGATGGAGTCTACCCCATTCTACTACAAGAAGGCGCTAATGTACTAATCCCGCATCTGAGTAGATTGTACAGGGCGTGTTTAGCCTTCGCACACGTACCGCGTGTGTGGAGGATGGTACAAGTAACCTACCTACCCAAACCAGGCAAGGCGGATTACAGCGAAGCCAAATCATATAGGCCAATTAGTCTATCATCATTCTTCCTAAAAACTTAAGAGAAACTGGTAGATAGACACATAAGGGATGGCCCTTTAAAAAGACTACCACTGCACGAATTACAATGTGCATATCAGCCAGGGAAGTCAACAGAAACGGCACTGCACCTGGTAACAACCAGAGCTGAACAGGCTATAGAGAATAAAGAACTATGCCTGGCGGCTTTCCTAGACGCGGAGGGAGCGTTCGATCGCACCACGTATAAAGCTATTAGCGAAGCGGCTGCTAGACACGGCATAGAGCCAACCATATGTAAATGGATAGGCAATATGCTAAACGGCAGACTAATAAAGTCCTCTTCTAGGAGATGAGATAATAGCTACGGCCACAAAGGGGTGTCCCCAGGGTGGGGTACTGTCGCCGACTCTATGGAGTCTGGTGGTGAACTCAATCCTGGAGGAACTCAATAATGGTCCTATTCGCACGGTAGGATATGCGGATGATTTAGTGATTAATGGAAAATTTCCAAGCACAGTATCAGGAATCATGAATGAAGCACTGAAGAAGGTGGATAAATGGTGCAACTGTCACCAATTATCCATCAATCCAGGCAAAACTGTAGAAATACCATTTACTAGGAAAAGGACCCTTCGAGGCATACAGTCTTTAAAACTGTACGGGAGGGTGCTAGAACTGTCCCATGATGTGAAATATCTAGGCATCACGCTGGATAAAGAACTGAATTGGAAAAAGCATACTGATCTCACCATAACGAAGGCACTGAGAGTGTTTGGGATGTGTAGATCGGTATATGGCAAAACATGGGGTTTGAACCCAAAGGTACTGAAATGGATTTACACCATCATGGTGAGGCCCATTCTACTGTACGGAAGCCTGGTATGGTGGCCAAGGACTTTAAAAAGCACATGCAGAAATGACCTAATAAAGGTGCAACGAACAGTATGCATGGCTATAACAGGGGCGTTTCGAACCACGCCAACGGCGGCGCTAGAAGTACTACTGGACCTACCGCCGCTTCATATAGTGATTAAGTCGGAAGCGCGCAAATCCCCTACAGACTGAGGCTTCTTGGGCTGTGGAGCGATAGCGAGCCGAAGACGAAACACACAAACATGGAAACGGACAGTTTCTTAGACAGAATAACAAACATGGGGTGCGACAAAATGCAACCCAAGTTTGTGTTCCACAGGAACTTCAATATAAAAGTTCCCTCGAGGGCAGAGTGGGCTGAAGGTCTGGAATCACTAGATACTGGTGGTGAAGACAATATCTGGTACACGGATGGATCAAAAATGGAATCCGGTAGGGGAGCAGGCATTTATGCAAAAGACTATAAAAGTAGTGTAAGCATGGGGCAATTCGCGACTGTCTTCCAGGCGGAGACATATGCCATAGTTGCCTGTGGACAGGAGAATATAGACAGACAAACCAAAGGAGAGACTATCTATATACTCAGTGACAGTCAAGCAGCCCTCAAGGCGCTTACAGCGCCGAGAGTGGACTCTAGACTAGTTTACAATGGCGTACAAGCTTTGAATAAGCTTGGAAGGCATAACAAAGTGCAACTAGTATGGATACCAGGGCACGAGGGGTTCATCGGCAACGAAAAAGCAGATGAACTGGCAAGAATGGGATCTTCAGGCCATTTTGTAGGTCCAGAACCGTTTGTGGGACTCTCGCAGAGAACCATAACACCGGCCTTAAAGGACTACGCCAAAGCCAAACACCAACAGGAGTGGAGGATTGAGGCGGGCTTAAGGCACTCAAAGCTCATCATCGAAGGAGTGGACCCAAGCTGGACCAAAAAGCTTTGGAAATTCAGCAGAAAGCAACTTAGAATTATAACTGGGGTGTTTACAGGTCACCTCGGGGTCAAGGATCTCTTGGCCAAGATGGGACTATCAGACAACATAGATTGTAGAATGTGGGGCGAGGATGACGAGACAATGGAACACTTATTGTGTGAATGTCACGCCCTTGCCAGACAAAGAATGAATGACTTTGGTAATGGTTATCCAGAACCAAAGGAATTCAGAGTACTCCCGCTGAGCTCCATCATCCGGTTTGTGGAAAAGTTGGAGAGCAGCTTGGAGTAAGTATAAAGGAGGGGGCAATTGCACAAAAGATCCCATTGGGTCGAAGTAGGGCATGCATACCGGAATCCCGGAATCTCGAAATACCGGAATCTCGGCTTGTTTTTTTACGGTATTACAATACCGGTATTGGGGAAGACCAATACCGAAATACCGGAATTCCGAGATTAATTTTTTATTAGCCATTATGCAAGTAAAATTGTATTTTCTCAGTATTTTTTTGTAAAATACAGTAGTTAATATTTTCTTCGGTTTACAGTGACACATTAATTGCTAGTATGTAGGTAAACTCGACTGTAAATGTTACATTACCACATACTTATATAATTATAAATATTGTTATTACGTACTGTACTGTGTCCCTTAATTGAGGTGTGCAATAAAGAGTATTGTATTGTATTGTATTGGCATCGGCGAGTGACCAGCGTTGGTTAGACGCAGCGCAGGCGATGCAGGCATCGGCACCGCCGGCTGCGCTGCGGTGCGGTGCGTCATCGCTCGTCGCCGATTTTATGGGATGCAAGATGACGACACAAACCAACAAGCGAAGATATTTGAGAAACAATAGTATCTCTATTGTTACGACTTAAATATCAAACACTGTACCGTTATGTCAGTGTCATTATGAATAACACCAATAATAAAACTGATTTCGTAAACGGAAATTCCATTTAACTCTTGTAACCTTATTTGTAAGTAACACAAAAAGTAAGTTAATAAAGTATACCTACGGTTCTATTAAGATACTCTTTTTAGGGTTCCGTACCCCCTTTTATAGAAGACTATTTTGAACAGTATAGGCAGTATAGCCCAAAAGGGTTCCGTTATCACCGGAAGACTCCTCCTTACACAAAACGACGTAAGTGCCGTAGTTTTCTTATGAGGATACGTTCTTTTATATTAGAAAGGTACAAATTATTTGGTAATGTCCTGCATTTACTTACATAAGAAGGTACAAGAGTGGCTACAAATAATTCATTAACAATTGAGTCGTGGGTTTATAAACCACAAAATAAATAGGAGTAAAAAATAATATTTAAATAAAAATGTAAAAAAGACTTGAACTGAAAATCAAGAAAATATTATGATTGAATTTTACAATAAAAAAGTTTATTTGATTCTCTGTAAAGACATCCACATTATGAATAGGAGTTATTTACGCGCGGTTCGTCGTATTCAAGTCGGCGGCGGAGGCGGATCGCGACACGACACACGTGCTCGCGCCGCGCCGGCCCTCGCCTGACTGATCACCTCGGGGTTTGCAACAAAGAGTACATTATATATTGGTTTGCAAGCAGTGGGTATAAAACGCGACGCGCTCCGCCCATTGCAAGCCCATTGTCGAAGTGCATCCGCAAGGGCCCTCGTACAAAAAAGATAAGATAAGCATAGAAAACTACCAAGCTAAGACTCAAAATGTATTAAGCCGCAGTAAATTAAGTTTTACTGTAAACAATCTAGTGCCAAACTTGGCAACTTTTCAGATAATCTACGGAATTTGGCGCCCATTTAGATCTCAATTCTTTTGTCGGTGAACTTGTTTGCCATTTTCACATTTATATTTTTTGATGGGATTTCTTTATCAGTAAGTACATAATGACGATGGGCGGCAGTGTGTAGTGAATGCTTGAGATTCTGTGAGGCGATGAATGCTAGGTGCTTAACTGTTCTAATGTAATTGTGTTTGTAACCTATTGTAAAATATAATTGGTTAGTCTACATAAGTCTCGTGACGCATTTGTTATGCTGTTATGTTATTTATACGTTTTTATCAATAAATTAATAACACACGACCTTTGCTTCGTTTGAAATGTCGTCATTTCTTTGGGCAAACAATCGATCTACTTGCCTAGGGAAACCTAATCTATTTTTGGGATAATCTGTTTTCTAAAGGTTCCGACTCACCACGTCGAATGCTCGGTTTCCCAGATACCTACTAGAATCGTTAGGCTATTTATTTACCTGTATGCGGTATTTTAAACTTTTCCGACAGCGTACTCACGTCGCCTACATTTTCTTACTTAGGCTGGGTTGCACCAAACCGTCTGTAATCGTAAGCTGTGTTCGTTAAAATTTGAAAGTATTGAAAGTTTGACAAGTTTCTATGGGATGACAGCTGCCGGCGCCATATTTAACGTTAATCAGTCTGTGATCGTAAGTCGGTGCAACCCAGCCTTAGTGTATCGCTACTATGTATCAGTATTTTGTTTGCACGGTGGTATTAAATTATGTTGCGCAAAGGCTACGCGGTATGGATGCAGTACTTCATTCGAATCGCCCCGTCTGAAGTCTGAAAGCACTCATATACGTGCAGTAAAGAATCTGTATCGACTCGGCAGACAGTTGACACTGGCAGCTTACCGATATCGTATTGAGCCCGCGCCACCAAATACGACAAAAGCCTTATTTATCAAAACATTTAAATGTTATAATTATATTCGTATTTAAAGAAGGGTTCATAGCATTTTACTTAATGAACAAGCTTTTTAATTTTAATTTATTTTTTATAGACTAAGAGGAGGAATAGAGTGATTGATCATTGAACTCCCTAATTACAAGATAAGAAGATTACATTTTCGAGCTTTAAAAGGGTGAAATGCCCGAACCAGGTAAAACGAATTATATCAGATTTTCCTTTTAAAGCGACTTCCTGATTTGTCAGTGCGGAGGCGGTACGATATGAGAAATTTATATGGGACCAATGTCGGTGTACCTGCTTTGAAACAAAAAAAAATATCAAAATCGGCCAATGTGGTCAAGAGTTATCGGGGAACATACATACATAAAAAAAACACAAATAATTTTTAAGAAAAAAAAACCGACTTCAATGGGGGAGGCCGGTGAAAGATTATTATACTTAGATGGTGCACTCTTAGATTCCATACAAAATAAAAATGGCTATAAGTATGTTTATAATGATAGAAGACTAAGTACCCTCAATTCCTCATGGAATCATGGAAAAACCTTGCTTGCTTGACAAACAAAACGAAGAGAACAAATCACCAAACGTTAACTACGCGTCGTTGAAGAGTTCCGTTCTGATCATCATCAGCAGTTCCACTTCATCAAATGTCACTTTTATGAATGAAAATGCTTGATTAGTTCATGAAAATACTAAAATCACTATTTGTGTGCCTTTCACATTTGAGGAGTTCCCTCGATTCCTAATGGATCCCATCATCAGAACTCGAGCATGACAAAAATCAATCGTGAAAATAGAACTTGCTTAACAAACACAGCTAGGAGGATAAATCACCAAACGTGAACTTTTCGTCGTTGGAGAGTTCTGTTCTGATCATCATCAGCAGTTCCACTTCATCCAATGTCACATTTTTGGATGAAAATGCTTGATTTGTTGATAAAAACACAAAAATCACTATATGTTTGCCTTAAAGATTTGAGGAGTTCCCTCAATTCCTCATGGCTCCCATCATCAGAACTGCGTTTTGACAAAAACGGGACCAACTTGGATATATATACTTACAATCAAAAAAAGAATTTTCCAAATCGGTTAAGAAATGACGGAGTTATGGAGTAACAAACATTAAAAAAAACATACAACCGAATTGATAACCTCCTCTTTTGAAATCTTGAAGTCGGTTAAAAAAGAACAAGCAAACATGCAGACGAACTGAGTACCTCCTTCCTTCTATTTCAGTCGGTAAAAACAGTAACTAAAGAAAAGACCCTGTCCCCATGGTCGCTCATTGTCGGAAATGATCCGATGCTGTAGCCGGCGTTTTCCCGCTGCACAGCAATAAGTACTATAAGCCGTTGTCCGAGAAACACGCCAGCTAAAGATGGCTCTGGGGTCCTAAAGAACCCCAGGAAATCCGAATTGTTTTTTTAAAGGTTTAACAATTAATGTTAAAAAAAATTTTGTTATTGGTATTTAAAATGATTAGGCTCGTTAATGATTTCCTAATTGCTCTAAGTTGCTTTTAATTATCGCACCAAACGAAGACTTTTGTTGCTTCATCCGATTACTGAACCAATTCTTAATTTATTGGGGATTTGTTAATCGTTTTATTAAATTTTTAATTGTTTTTTTTTTGTGAGTGACAGTTGAGAAATTTGGAGTAAACTTAATTTCAATTTTTATACAACCGTTTTTCTGACTACTTTGTTTAGGTAATTTTTTTTTTGTGTCTTTCCCGCTCACAGGGCCATGGTATATAATGGACTAAATGGACCTTTGGGAGGCAGATAGAGCTTCGACCAACTTTTTTATTTTCCCGTTTCATTAAGTCCTTAAACGATTTTTTCTAATTACTTTTCCTCTTGTAATTGTCAGACAGTTTTACCGTGAAAAATAAAACAACCTTTATATTTAGCTACTTAATAATATAAGGTAGGTACTCGTAACGCGAACGCAAAAAGTACATAAATAAAGATTATTACGAATGAAAAACGTCGTCCATTTTTTAAAATCCAGGAACAAGTGAGTGAAACTAGGAGTCTAATTATGTATATAATATATTGCAAAACGATGTTATGTGTTGCGGGCTGCGGGGGTTCGCATGTGTGGAAACAAAACCACGCAGATCATTTAGAGGTCTCTTTTATAAACGAAAATTCGATTGAACATGATCACTTAAATAGAGGTCATTCATCATTCAGGCATTACTCCGGCAGCGCAATGGCCGTTCCATTTGATTCAGGATTAGATTAGGCGTCTATTTATTCAAATTATAGTATCGAATACGAATCGGTTTATATTTTGTCACATACTCGTATGTACTCGCTTTCGTCCGCGTAAACCTAAGGGTACGGCTTGAGTGCTCGCTTTAAGCGGAGCGTGCATATAAAATAATTGTTTTTTTTTGCGATAGGCGTGTACCCAGCACATGTGACAAAATATAAACCTATTCTACTCTTAATTCGGTAAGATAATGTGAATAAATGTACTATCGGTACGGTACAATACGATAACAATACGTTCAGTTGCATCTATACTTCTAGCGTTGGTTTGAAATCCCGTATGGCATATTTTATAGAATTGACGTGTCTGTGTTATCGCTATTGTTGATTGTTAGTGAAGAGCCATTAAAAAGACTCCTCCAATACATAAAATTTTATTTTTCGATCGTTATTTAACTCTTAACCTGACATTGTACGCACGTTACGTGCTTCAAGGACAAGTAACACGAAATCAAAATGTACATTGATTTTATACAAACAAGGGTTAAGACAAGGGTGAGACAGGTTATGGCAGGGTAATCTTTAAATATAATGAATTCCTACCATTTTCATTATTTCCTTACGAAACTGGTTTTGGGTTTGAATTTCGGTCAGCGCATTTATTTGAGTGATTTGCACCAATAATTGTTTTTGAGTCTTGGATGTTTTCTATGTATTTAAGTGATTGTCTATCTATAAGTATGTATAAATCATCACCTAGTTCAAAAAGAACAAGCTGGTCGATATGTATAAGATTGTCCTTAAACATATATTTACTAGGTTTTGCCCGCGGCTTCGCACGCGCAGAACAATAATCTGTAGCCTATGTTGTTGTTGTTTAAAAGGACATACTAAGTTAAAAATAACTAAACACAACTCACATACACACACAAATCTATTCTGGTAATGCAAAAGAAATCGTAGTTATTATGTAGAAATTTACAACTCTTTTTTTATTTATTGTAGCAATTCTTTATACAATTTAGTAACGGTTATGCTTTCGGGTGCATTTCAAAGAAAGCCAGTGACGTAGTCTGAGGTGGACTGTTTAATCTTTATCTTTATTGAGATGTTTGTTGGAGGTGAAGTACACAGGTGGGAAGAAACCTTTCATGAATGGGAAACATAAAGATCCTCCAAACAGCTTCGGAGCTACTTATGTATCGGCCACTTTCATACATTTTATCTCATCATTTTCATCTCCAAGAGTCAAAGCCGCCCGATCACTACTACCCTTGTTAAATATTTTTTTATACCTTGAACAGAGCATAAGTCTACATTAATATGAACAATGAAAGTATACGTAACAGCACAGGATTGTGTGACCTCCTCCTGTATTGAGGATATTCATCGTCTCCCGTCTGGGTGTCTTGGAGAAGTGGTTGAGGGTACCTCTTAGTGCAGTAATTATCTTCCATGCAGGGTGATTTGTAATTCAGACTGCCGCAAGGACCATCTTATCTTATGTGTTTGGGTATGAGCTTTCATAATCTCATAGACGAGAGCAAGACGCTCAGGGACAGGTATTTTGGCAGAGATGACATTGTTTTTTAACATTTACATGAGGAATATGTACGAAGTACCTAATATACTTCTTTTTTATATTATATGTTTTTGCATACAAACTTTCAACCCACAATTTAAACCTTTTACATAAATTTCTAAATAATAAGTAATTTTCATATCTTTCGATAAAGCGCTGTTGTACGAAAACTTGATTTTTTTACTTTAAAGTCTCACGACCTGCAAACAAAGTTTCAACCCCTATTTAACCCCCTTCGAGGATGAATTTCCGAAAACACTGGAATAAGTTTTCTAGCTTCTTAATGAGGAATATGTAAAATGAATATTAGACATCTTATTCAAAGAATTACATGTTTTCTATACAAAACTTCAACCCCAATTTTACGAATTTCGGGTGTGAATTTCGAAATACCGTGAAAGTACTTTTCATCCTTTAGATGAAGTGTCTTTGTACGAAATCTTACACGTTTACTTTAAAAATCCCACTATCTTCATACAAAATCTCAACCCCAAATTAACACCCTAGGGAGTTGAATTTCTAAAAATCACTTTTTCATGGTTACTAACGTTATATAAACAGCCTACTGTGAAAAATTCAGCTTTCTAGGTTAAATGGTTAGGGCTGGGCCTTGATTTCAGTCAGTCAGTCAATCAGGACTTTGCACCCCTATTTAACCGGCTTAGTGGTTGGTTTTTCCAAAACCCTAAAATGACATTTCTTGTATTGTAATAAGGAGTCCATCCCAATACAGGTACCTTTCGTAACACAATGGATTTTCTTTTTCTTTTTTGTTAAATATAATTTAGGTTGTAGTATAGCTTGCCCAGTAAGCTACAATTTAGGATTTAAGTTTATGCATAATGTGGTCTGCGATGCAATTATGACGTAAAAGTGACACTGATAATATTTATTCTCTTCTCTCTGGTCGGCGTGACAGTGGGGAGAGTCTTTACACGGTTAGTTTTGTCACAATAGTGGAATGTCAATATTATTGCGGTTTTCAAAATTGTTTGGAGTTTGCTTCAATATTCGTAAATATTCACGTATCGTAATATGAGTGTATCGCGTGATAATAATTACCATGTCATGTGGGAGGCCCCATTATTGACGTCTCGTTTTCAATAGTTTCTTGGTAGTTTGTTTCGTTTTTGCACGTTTGTACTATAGATGAAGAATAGTTTTTAAAGCTGGTTAAGTGTGGCATGCACGTACATTTACATTTATTTTTATTTTCTGTTCTAAATTGCATAATGTTAGAATTTATAAATGTTAAAAATATATATATATATATTTGTCAGAAAAATCGGCTAGTATATCCGCGTCGTCGGCGAGCTGTGGCTTGCACCTGGGCCACAACGGAAGAACAGCGCTGGCTTTTGACAGCCTCATGCTGAGCTGTGGCCCTTTTCGGACAAACAGTGTTCGTCCTATTTTAGTAAACTTCTATGTATTATCTGTTTTTGTCATTAATAAATGTGTTTTCTTTCTTTCTTTCTTTCTAATTAAAATGTAGACATATTACATATTTGCCTTAACTATGCTAGTTTTTTGCAATTCACCTACTTACGGAATTTTTAATCTCGTTATTTTCCAAAATGTTTTTTTCGAATATTGAATTGCGGCTAAATCTGGCCAAACCACCTCATTTTCTTCTTCTCGTTACTGTCACAGTTTAATTTCCTCCCGAGCACTCCATTAGATTTTTCAACAGGGCCGGCCGTCATTTTAAAAGCTAAAAAGCCGAGTTTTCTTAAAAAACTGGCATAAGCTGTAATATTTTCGTGCCTACTGTAGATCGCTGTAAACCTGCAGTTTGTGGTCGAGGTACACGCAACGAGCTATATTAATGCCTTGCGTATACAGTACAACGACGCATTCACGTTCAGGTTGATGTTGCAGCTGCCGCACTTTCACAGAATGTGCTATTTCCAATATTTAAAGTAGGTGCCATCCTTGTGGCATTCAATCCTTCCACCCTGTTTATGGATTCGAATAAGTAGTCTGAAATAAATGCAATTTGTATTATATTGCTTTTAATTAATTTGTTTATTATTATCTATACCTGAACCAGGCTTTGTAGTATTATAGCTTTCTTCAAGAAATAGGACCCAAAAATATAACAACCAGTGCTTTAGCTCTCGCTCATTTCGGCTCTCGATTGACAGATATATAAACGTTAAATTATATTTTTTTTTTATGTGACAGTTATTTTTTTTAGTTTCAAATTTCTGAAACCTCTTTATGTTTAAACTTTGACCGAATATTCCGCATACCTACGTTAACAAGTAGAATTCTAAGTAAATTATATTTTATGCAATCGAACTATCAAAACTACTAAATGACTCTAAACTTTATTTAATGTTAAATAATTAAATAAAGTTTATTCGATAGAGAATTGCCGCTAATGCCAATAACCATCGAAGGTATAAATAAAAGTACCTTGTCTTAAAATAGGTAACTATTTATACCTAGGTATAATCTTCTACACATTATCATTGTATTTTCCCGTTAAGATTTTCTATTGAGGCGACATTTTAGGTAAATGGGACTTGAAGTTACGTGATGGAGGTTAATCTCACTCGACTTTTCGCATTTAAATACAATTCTAAGAGGCCGCGTTCGCGTACATTACGTGAAGGCTACCTGTGGCAACATAATAATTACTTAAGTAGGTACAGGTTTTGTGTTTAATATAGTACATTACTACAGAGGCCGGGACGAAAGGGGTTGCCGGCCGAAGACATATATACGGCCGAGCGAAGCGAGGCCGGATAGGTCTAAGGCTGGCAACCCCAAATTTCCCGCCGAGGTATGTATAGTGCTTTTCTCAAACATGAAATGAAATAAACAACAAAAAAAAACAAAATTTTATTTTTAATACGCATAGTGGCAGAATGTCGTGATGCCTGTGCCACAAATTTATGTGGAATGGAATTAAAAAAGAGGACTTTGCCGGCCTAGGCCTGCAAGATTTGTATGAAATTCCATTAACGACCTCTTGTCCTAGCCGCGCCTGAAACGACATACTTCGCAGCCTATTATAAGGAACATAACATCAATATTTCATTGCATGTTTGAGAAAAATTCATTGTTTGACAGCTAGGAATAGCATCCCGGTTGCTGCATAGCATGCACTCTTTCCTCCTAGCGCGAGCATCTGCATCGAAACCTCAGAAGTGTGTTAGAGCAGAGTTTAGCCAAGTGACAAGAGGAACAGGCCTAATGCTGCGCTACCCGCAGCACGGACAGCGTGAGAAGTACTAGTCTCCTGACATGCCGCGCTGATTTTGTGTTATACGCGGCTAGGGACAATATTAGGATCTTCGAGTCATGAGTGCTACCTTCTCGGCATGCACGATACACCATAGATCACGCCATCGCTTACCATCATGTGAGATGGAGGACAAACCCTAGCCTAACTTCAAATAAAATGTACGTGCACTTGTTCTGACTTGACAAAGTAAAAATTGATATCATATTGGAATCTAAAAAGTTGAGTCAAATTGACCTCCGTGAACGAAAACATTTTTCCGGCTGTTTCGTTTAGGTGGGCGTTTATTTGTCTGTTTACGGACTAAAACCTGGGCTGGGTATACGATTAAGAATGCCTACTCAAGTTTCGCTAGCCATAAAATGATATATGTTTGTTATAAATATATGAATATTTTAGTATCAACTTACTTGTCATAATAATCTCTACTACTACTAATGAAGAATAATATAATATGTTTTGATTATTAAGTTTTTTTATACACCACTTATAAAAGTGGCCTTGTCCTAGCCGACATTATTTAAGTGTGCGAGTTTATGTGTATTGCGCCTACCTATATAGGTAAGTACTAGCGTAAGATGTGAGCAGAAACACACAAGAGACGAGGGGCGTTCAGTTTAACCTTTTCGCCGCCAGACGTCAAAGTAATTCGCCGTGCCCCTGACGCCACAACGGTAAAAAAATGATGTATAAAGAAATAATGCCAATATAAAATTGGGCAGCTTCTCAGTAGTTTTTCATAAAAAAAAAATTGTCGGCCGTTGGCGTCGGGGTGACGATTTTACGTTGACGTCTATGACCGACCGTGGCGTTCAAAAGGTTAAGAGATCGGTTTTACTTTACAAGCATTATAACTTCGCTTCTGAGCTTAATAACTAACTTCATTGTAATGATTAGTAACAATTTATTCCTATCTTACAAGTCGAATTTCACCAACTTTCATCCGTCGACTGAAAACTTTGATAGATGATACAATAATTTGATACCATCACGATGATTTAAGCGTTATGTATTGTTATGTATAGGTAGAAAACTTAAGTAAAGCCCCTCTGCTATGTAGTTTTAGCGTGTTCGAATAGACATTATATATTTTATATGTTTGTCTACACCTGTACTTTTAGCTGTCATTTATATTTGTCGTCTTGTCTCGAATTACAAATGGCAACACCGTTTCCTGCCAGCTGTCTCGTCTATGAATAGAGTAGCAAATGAGGTTTTATTTTTGGGTTACAAAAGATGGCTTCGGAACTCGAGGAATAAAGATTTTGATCCATACAAATTTTTGTATTAATTAATTACAAGTGTGAGTTCGGAAAATACAACAATATTTGTCGCTGACTCTAAAACTCTATGCTTTATGGTCCATAAAAGAACTGGTTAGCGTGCTTTTATAGTTAATATTTTTTTATGAAAGCACTGTTTACTTCGTATATAGTTTTGCCTGTTTTTGTCGGTTAAAAGTTCTTTTGACCAGTTCACACTTTTGACTGCAACATATATATATATATATATATTTTTCATTTTTGATATTATATTATTTACTAATATTAATAAACACATTAATAATCTATTATTAAATTCATATTGGTACAAACATTTATTCAGATACAAAGAATACATCACTAGAATTAGGTAACACTATAGTCAATTAAAACAAAAAAAAATGTACAATTAAACACAAAAAAAAAATATTACAATGTCAGGTGCAAAGGTGCCCATTACGCTCGCCGCGTTCCCTCGTTGAATCCCAATGGTCAGCCTCTGCACCAGGAAAGAGCCGCAGTGGGTGTTACAAACCCTCTTCCGCAGACGCTGCCCAACCTCCCTGAGGAAAACTTTAGCCTCTGAGCCCCAACAACCGGTCGCCGCGACCGCCAGAGGGATAAATAATTAATTTGTAAGAGCGGCGTATTTTTCCCGCTTTCTCAAGGCTGCTGCCTCCGCAGCCGCTCCCGCGGCGCTCACTGTGCGACCAAGGTATGACGCCGCAAAAGTACTAACGCACGTGGCGACCCAGAAGACACCTTCCTCTCTGCCAGGGGACCAATGTAAAACTATCGGGGCCTCTTGCCGTCTGATCTACTCAGGCCCGAAGGTTCCAATACGCAATAATTCAAATACGGAATATTGTCAGAAGCCAGCGCCCTTCGTATGATGGTGTTAAGCGCTTGGTGGCGGGGGAACCTTCCCGCACATAGACTACAACTCAGGGAGTCGTGCCCGCTACTCTCAACAAAGCTCCAGTTACGTACGCGTCCGAAGGGATTACAACATACTGCTGATTTTCATGCAAAAATATCATCTATTAGGATAGATATTAGTAGTTCAGAGATCGAGCAGTCGCCATCATTGATGACGTCATAACTGCAAAATGTATCAGGTGACAGATGACCATTAAAATACTTAGCTTAGTAAGAGTCTTAACTCTTATTAAACTTGCCTGAAAAAATAACACCGTACGCGAACTGCACACTATGTAGTGAGGTCCATAAAATGATCGTTTTTTTTGTTATAAAGAACTAACTTGCATTTTCTGAAAAAAAAAATTAAAAGTAGTAAGCTTCATATTTTTTTTTTATTTGTGTCTGTGTGTGTGTGTGTGTTTTGTTTCTGTGTTGTTGTGTGTTGTGTGTGTGTGTGTGTGTTTTAGGTTTAGGTATGAGGATATAACGAATCGATCGGCGTATTTTTTTATAAAAAAATACGCAACCGTTTCCTGTCAGGAAGAGCCAAAACTTGGTGTGCCTTGAAAAAGATTTTTATATCATACGAAATCACTGGCTAAAATGTAATGGTATAGTATATTTTTGGAATCAACTCATAGAGCACTTTCAATTTTGAAAATCTATTGAGTGGGGACCCAATAGGTTTTTGAAGGAAATTTGATTTTATTTATACAAAAAAATGTATGAAATCAAAGCTGGAAAATGTACCAGGAGACAGATGCTCACCCAAGTCTAATAAAATATATACTTGTACTAAACATTCCCGAAAAAAATCTCCACATGCGAACTTCCATTCATAATTGTGTATATTTCTAAATTACAAGGGGTAGTAAGTTATTTACACGGTTCTTTCGAAAAAAGATTTATAATTCGTATGTCTCTGCTTTTATCGTGATGAACTCTCAATTTCTCTGCTCTCTAAAAATATAAAAAACACCGACGATTACTTCAAACCAAACACCAAAGGTTAGGTATCAATCTAAATGCAATAATATAAAGCCTTGAGCAAGTAAATTCCAAAGACCAAAGTTACCATCCAGGGCTAAAGTAAACCAACTTTATTGTATTTAATTTAAGCATCAACGTTAGGTATCATTCATCTCGACAGATGATTTAAACAGGGCCTGGGGTGTTATTCACAAACCAACTCGTTCTTATCCGTCACCTCACCTGTATTTATATGGAAACTGTCGAATGTCATCTGTCAAATTTTGTCAGTTTCCATATAAAAACAGGTGAGAGGTGAGGACAAGTCTGTCAATAAAAGGGCTGTAAGCAAGGGACAACGCCCCTCTATTAATTGTTACTACTATATAACACTTGGACGATACAACAGATACAAATATATAGGTAGGTACAGTCAACAGCAAAAGTAGATGATCATTTTAGTACTTTATCGCACTAACATAACAATACTACGACAGTTGGGATGCGTCAAAGTAGTGAAAGTAACAAGGTATTAAAATGATAATCTACTATTACTGTTGACTGTACATGCATTATTATATTTAGTGTCTAAAGCGGGATTATGAAATTGTGCGAGCTGTGTGGGAAGATAAATAAGAACGATCCAATTGTATCTGGAGGACAAACTTACGCACGTGATAACCCAAATAACAAAAGCTTGTTATAAAGCTTGCTCTATTTGGTGTCAGCTGTTAGTCAACGCAACTATATCTAGTTCTGTGGTTTTTTTTAAGTGCTGTAAGAGTGTGTGTTACCTTAAAGTCATGCTGTCCTTGTCCATCGGCATGAGTGGGAGCGAGCGGCCGATATCCGCCGTTACGAAGCGCAAACGCAGTCCTGGGAGCAGACTTGGCTCACGGTTCACCGCCGCTACGGCCAATGGCAGAGCGCCAAGTATAGTCTGCAACAATAATGATACAGATTAAGACGAGTTGCATGAAATTTTTGTCTTCCTCGATTGTCAGTGGTAGCTCGATATGCCGTGCTCTTTGCCAGCCACGGACCAAATTTGAGTAAAAAAATTATATAAATATCAAAACAAATGATTATTCGGAATATCAAACGCTCAGAATTCAGATATTTTTAAAAGATCCATAAATCAATTTTGGTTTATAAGTTGTAGCATATTAATAAAAAACGGCGCTATTGCAAGGTTTTATTTTATTTTAAATAAATATATATGGACAGGTATGTCATAAAACTACGACCATAACTACCAGAGGATGGGCAGCAGCATCCCTGGAGTACGGTGGAGATACTGCGATTGGCAATCCGCATGTCAAGCATGGCGATTATGGCATAAACTCTACCAAATTTTAGCTTTCTAACAGTAAGGGTCACCGAGCTAGCTGCGAATGAAACGACGGAAATAATAATATAAAGAATAGAAATGCAGGTAATCAACTTTTATGGGTAAACCTTGCCGCATGAAAGTGACAATAAGCAGGGATTGTAGTTGCACCAACCCATGATTACTATGATTAGAGATCGATCAACGTTAAATAAGGCGCCGGCAGCTGAAGTCCAACAGAAACTTGTCGAATTTATAAGATCACATTTTATTTTAAACATGCTTACTATAACAGTGCCTCTAGTATATTTAAAATTAATATAAAAAAACCGGCCAAGTGCGAGTCGGAAAAGCGCACGAAGGGTTCCGTACCAGAAAAAAAAACGCCAACAACTACTCTGTTGTATGGGAGCCCCCCTTAATTATTTTTATTATTTTGATTTTAGTATTTTTTGTTGTAACCGCAATAAAAATACATAATCTGTGCAAATTTCAACTGTCTAGCTGTAGTGTCTAGTGTACATGGATTGGTAATGCGTTCTCCCGCCTACAATAGCATGTTGCAAAACCGCACCTACAGAATCCCTGTACCTTCGACAAACTCAGCATTTGCGAAGCGCTTGCCCAACTTTATCCATCCTTTTCTTTATAACAAGGTAAATTCTAAAATTCCAATTAAAAATCTGTCTGTTAGAGAAGTTCAGAAAATAATATCAGCATGGCTCAGCTCTCTTTCGTATGAGGACATAGAGGGCCTTATGAAAGTGGTCAAATAAAACACACACGCAATCACACGCGCACACACACACACACACACACACACACACACACACACACACACACGAACACCCACCCACACACACACACACACACACGCACACAAACACACACACACAAACACACAGAGTTTCTAGTACTCTCTATTTAAGTCTTAGTTAGAATTTATCAATGTAATTATTCCTTAATGTTTATTCTTTCTTTTTTTAACTATTATTTTCTTACTCATGGAAACTGTGCCTTATTAGCTTTTCGCATCAAATACCTATGTAAACTCTCATCTGTGTCTTGGTTACCTACGAGACAGGCTATGCCTAGTGTAGGGGCCAGCGCAACCGTAACTGTAAGCTTTCAGGTACACGAATGTCACCATTATTTATATGTAAATTCTTTTGTTCTCTCCCTATAATGTGCTGATTTTTGTGTACAATAAACAATTTTTGAACTTTGAACTTTAATATAACGATGATGAAACTCTTGATTATTCATTTGTTTTTCACTTTCCGTTGGTTTTCCCTGAGTTGCAAAAACATTAACAGTTGTCATCTTTAATTATACCTACAGTGATAAAACTGCCTTTAAACATTTAGACAATAATGTTTTACCAACTGTAGTGGTCATTTGAAACTTTTAATATGTAAACACAATAGTCAAACTTCATTTTTCTAATTGACTTTTCATGACAAATTTCTGCATTCTAATTGCCAGAACTATCGAATATTTCAGACCTTAATAACTCAAAAACCGCTTCTGATTTTACATTGCCAAAGTGATTAAACTGATTATTGATGAGTATTAATTCCATTTTCGGTCATATTATATAGAAATGACCAGGGAATTTATTCATTTTTTTATTTTTTATTTATTGTTTTTTTTTACTGTTTTAAAAAAAAATATACCTATATATTATTTACAATTTTTAAACAGTCGTGGCAATTAGGCTGAGAATGCCAAATTTGAGAAAGGCCGTTATGATGAGAACAAGGATTTGATTTAATCATACAACGAAAACACTAAAAAGAACAATGCAATAAAAATATAAAAACTAATTGTTACCTATAAATATAAAATATCGTCTAAATCAGTGCCAATGGGTAGTCTGCAGAAGGCGCAAAGCCACGCTGTATAGCGACATTTCTACGTTGTGCAAAGTATTGGCCAGCCCTCATGTCACCTGTAGCTTCGATTAAGCGCTCCGCTAAAAGGAGCCACACCGCCTGCGTGGCGTACACGTGCGCGTGACTTGCAAGCGGTGTGTCATCTATTATGACATTTCATACGATACAACGCGCACGCCACGCACACGCGCACGCGCACGTGCTGCACACGCATTCGGTGTGTCTCAGCCTTTAAACTTTGTAATGCAGCGCGCGCTCAGTTCCCACGGCCCCAGAGTCTTGACCCCAAACGCCTCAGATATGAAATCACTGCCGAGGGTGGCGTATTTGCGGCGGTTTGGGTCTTCTGCTGTGGATGCGGTTTTGCCAGCATTTTGGCTGGTACCTGGAAGATGAGACGGTGCGAGCGTGCCGTCCATCCTCCAAGGCAACTAAATATAATGTAGATAGATATATAGTTATATTTAACTGCAAAAATTGTATTAATATTAAAGTTATGTAATAATTTCATATGTTTTCTCGGCAAACATCAAAGATAAGTGGGAACGATTTTTTTACATTGTCTTTCATAAATCAAAATTTAACATTACGTAAAAAAAACAGGTTCAAAATGTGCTATTAAGGCCCTCTAGTTCTGCGAGAGTAGGTATTTAGCGCTGTCCTGGCGGTGCGTGAACAAGCCCGCGCGGACGAAGCGACTGTGAACTCGGATGACCCCGCTAGCTTCATACTGGTCACAGTATAGAAATATAAGTGTATTTTGACTTAAGAAATGCATTAATTATGATTAAACTTTAGTATGTAATTGATATATTTTTTTAAATTATAATTGAAAGTCGAACTTACGGTAAGATCCATTATAATGAAAAAAAAAACAGAATTCGTAGTACATACCTACAACCCTGAAATTCGTTATTTTAATCTATGAAACCTAAGAACCTAAGAAATATGTCTTATACCCTTCTACTCGATTTGTTTAATAGGTCATGCAATTTTTTATCTAATTGTGTTAGATTATACAGGGTGTTATATTTATTTGTCGTGTGCGTGTTATCATCATCATGTATATGTATGTATGTATAACACTTTATTGCACAAAAAACAATAACAATCGAAACAAAATAACAAATTGTAAAAGTACAAAGGCGAACTTATCCCTATAAGGGATCCCTTCCAGCTAATCTTCGAGAAAATGAGAAAAATAAATATAGTACACAAGGCAACAAACTAATTTTGCACAAACACGGATATTTAAGAAAGCAATGACAGATTATGAATACACGTTAAACTAATAAGCTTGTATACACTATAACAACTATTCATGTAAATATATCATCATCATCATCATATCAGCTGATGGACGTCCACTGCTGGACATAAGCCTCCCCTAAAGACTGCCACAAGGACCGGTCCTGCGCCACCCGCATCCAGCGGACTCTCGCGACCTTTACCCGGTCATCAGTTCACTTTGTGGGGGCCTATCTACGCTGCACCTTCCTGTACGTAGTCACCACTCGAGAACCTTCGTCTTCGCCCCAATGGCCATCGGTTTTACGTGCAATGTGCCCCGCCCAATGCCATTTAAGCGATTCAGAGGGCTATATCGGTTACTTTGGTTTTTCTGCGGATGGCCTCATTTCTGATACGATCGCGCAGATATACTTCCAGCGTAGCCCTCTCCATTGCTCTTTCCTCTTGGTTACAGGTGTATAGTAGAGAAACACAGATATTTTAATAGGTTTCTATTGTGATGTCGTAAATAAACATATTTTATTGCGCTTACATTGCAAACGCTGGCTGAACCCTACGAGATAAATCAAAATAATGTACTACAGTATTGTACAACTTAAAAAGGTCTACAAAAAAGTCGATTATGTTATATGTCTATATCTTAGTGATAACCCACAATAACCATTTTTATCCTTTACTTTTTACGAAAAATAATGGCTTATTTACGAAGCGATTTTAAGCAATACAGCATTAATCCTTTTCCAATAAAATACCTTAAATACATTTTGCATCTTATATAGATCAATATGGTACTTGACAGCATGTAATTTAAATGAATATTTTTGAAGATATTGCTGATTTAAAATGCAGGAACATAGCGGTTGCGGCGGTATCGGCCGGGTTGTATATAAATACATTCTGTAGTATATAATTATAATTAATATCAGCATTGCACCCGTACGAAACCGGGGCGGGTCGCTAGTATACCATAATCAACTTCAAGTTCGAGTATAAAGTGTCCGATAGTAACGGCAGTTGGTGCTACATGGGCATTTGACATGACCTTCTTCTTGTACATATTCAGCTTAAGACCAACTCTCACGGAGGTTTTACCACGGTGCAAGGTGCAAGGAGCATGGTACTTAAATCCTGTATGGTCTCAGCCAAGACTACTGTATCGTCAGCAAACCAAAGGTGAGTGATGTACTCGCCGTTTATGTTGATGCCTATTGCCTAGGCTTCTCCAGTCCAAAGTCTTGAAAACATCCTCCAGTGCAGCGGAGAACAGTTTGGGAGAAATAGCATCTCCCTGCCTGACTCGCGGCTACAACGGAATAGGTATCGAGTTCTGGTCCTCGAGTCGGACTCACATAGTGGCGTTGTCGCAGTGAACGAAAAAAGCATAGAACGCGAGCTTCCTACAAAAGTCCACTTTGAAACGGGGCATTTATTCGTAATACGCACGCGTGGTGTTGTACCAATAAGCCAAAAATGTCAGCCGATTTTCTATTACCCAAAACAAATAAACGTGATTGGTAAATTTCAAAATGACTGGCTGTGTTTGGTATCCTAGCGCTGACGTTTTATGTATCAAAATGGCGGCGACAACGACAACGCTTAGCGGGTGGATGGTTGCATGCAACAAAAAGTCATCTTCATACGCAAAACCGCCGTATTATTTAAATTTGAATTTAAGCTTTATTTTATTTTCGAATATCATAGGATAACCTTACGAAACTCTAACTAATCGCTAATTAAGCTGTACCAGACTTATACTATGCATATTGGACGACCATGTACATAATTTATAGCTTGCTAAACACTGTTAGACATAGAGAACAGCAACCACTCGTAATCGAAACTTTTACAATATATTCAGACAACGCAAACATTTAACATACGTACGTTAACTCATTTTTAAAAGCTTTTATTTAACGTGCCGTGTCAGTAACTTATGTCTTTTTTGTTTGTGTGGGTCAAATCTTAGAAGCCAAAATAGACCCACTTCTCGATTTCCGAATGAGCTAATATTTGACGTTAGTACGCTCGGCTGAACTCGATTCTCCATAAAAACGTAGTTTTGTTCTCATTTTAAACCCCTTGCTGAAATAACATGAAACGTTGTATACACAATGAGAGCCGCCATATCTAGGTCGGAAATTAGTTCCTGTTGCAAGAAATTGTAATAGAAATAAATACAGCTAGTTTTTGAGTTTTTTACGTCTTTTATGAAAATCCATTATAATTTCAAGCAACAGAAACCAATTTCCGACCTAGATATTCCGGATTCCATTGTGTATACAAAGTTTCATGTAATTCTAAAATGGCATTTTAAAATGAGAGCTAAACTACGTTTGTATGGAGGACCGAGCTTACTGCATATATGTAAATTCAGTGACAAAAAATATTATGAAAATATTATTATCGAGGTGATCTGATGATGGAACCGGAAAGTGGTCATAGGAACTCTGTAATAAGTTAACACAATCATACCGAGTTTGGGGTCTTTAAATCCACTCTTTGAGAAGTTGATAATAATTGTATATATTGTATGTATAGCGTAGTTACACACTTATTCTATTATTTTAATTTGGTTTTAGTTTTTGTTAAAAATATATTTATTTCTCGCTTCCCTCATATAGTTATATAGTCTAATTAGAATCAATAGTCTAATTGTAATTGTACTAAATGTCCCCTAATATTTATTTATTATGGAATTAGTTTACCTTTTTCGAACATTTTAATTTGTGATATACATGCATTCATACACAAATTAGTTATGTGCATGAAAGCATGTATCTGAACAAGTTAAAATGTTTAATAGGTATCTTAGGTACCTTTTCATTCAGCTATTAACATTATTTTGATGATGTAAGGTGGCATAACACCATCCCTATACAAAATCGGTTCCGACTAAAAAAATTAAACAAATATGTTTACCGCTTTACTTACGAACAGTGATACCATCTTTTTTTTAATGTTTTCTAGAGTGATTAACGCACCACTTCACTGCACAAAAAGGCATATTTTTTATTTTTGAGATTTCAGTTAATACAACTGTTACGTTGCGCCGCCATATTCAAACTAGACAGCCGTTGGACACAACTTTGACGCCCCGCCTTAGTGGACACAAGTTTGATGGTGTCATTTTGCGACGCTAGTTGTGCTTCTATGTTTTTTTTCATTCGCTGCGTTGTCGTACAAACACTTCAGTACTTCGATAATAGACTGTCATAAAATTATACTAACATAGTTTTTTGACCGAGAGAGCGAAGCGTCTCCGTTTCAGCTCTCGACAAAAATTCTTTCGTATTTCTGTCTGTTCGAATGTTCTCCTCTACAGGTCGCATTTCTCAACCGATTCTCGTGACATTTTGTGAGCAGGTTCGATAATTATATAGGTTTAATCATATTTTAGTCGAGACGGTTTTTGTAAATTTTGAAATTTGAAAGAATTTTTTTTTTGCGTGGTCTACAGCTCACAGAGCCACTAGTTTTAAGCTTTATTGTAACAGCTAACACTTTAGGAGCCACGAGCTTGGAAAAAACGTTAACTTAATTTAATAAAATACAGATATTTTTTGGTGGTTTAATTTATTCTTCTAAAGTTATTAGCTCTCAAAGCATAAAAAACATTGCGAAGTTTTAACTGTTTTACTATTTATGCGAAAGATTACTGTATTCTTTTAAAATAAATACCAGAAATGATTTTTACATAAACATGATAAAAGAATCAATATGGTATATGAAATGATACCAAACTTGCCACGGTAGCTACCTGGAAATGGGTAGATTTATTAAAAGAAGATTAGCTAGAAAGATAGATAGTGTATAAATTTTAAAAGGATCGGCAACGCGAATTTGACTCCATAGGCTACGGTGACCGCTTACCATCAGGCGGCCGTTAGTTTGCCACTGACGTGGTATTAAAATAATTTTTAAGAAAAAAAAACCGACTTCGATGGGGGAGTCCGGTGAAAGATTATTAATCTTAGATGGTGCACTCTTAGATTCCATACAATAAAATACAAAAATGGCTATAAGTATGTTTATAATGGTTATAGAAGACTAAGTACCCTCAATTCATCATGAAATCATGGAAAAACCTTGCTTGCTTGACAATCAAAACGAAGAGAACAAATCGCCAAACGTGAACTACGCGTCGTTGAAGAGTTCCGTTCTGATCATCATCAGCAGTTCCACTTCATCAAATGTCACTTTTATGAATGAAAATGCTTGATTAGTTCATGAAAATACTAAAATCACTATTTGTGTGCCTTTCACATTTGAGGAGTTTCCTCGATTCCTAATGGATCCCGTCATCAGAACTCGAGCATGACAAAAATCAATCGTGAAAATAGAACTTGCTTAACAAACACAGCTAGAAGGACAAATCGCCAAACGTGAACTTTTCGTCGTTGAAGAGTTCTGTTCTGATCATCATCAGCAGTTCCACTACATCAAATGTCACATTTTTGTATGATAATGCTCGATTTGTTGATAAAAACACAAAAATCACTATATGTTTGCCTTTAAGATTTGAGGAGTTCCCTCAATTCCTCATGGATCCCATCATCAGAACTCGAGCATGACAAAAATTAATCGTAAAAATAGAACTTGCTTAACAAACACAGCTAGGAGGACAAATCGCCAAACGTGAACTTTTCGTCGTTGAAGAGTTCTGTTCTGATCATCATCAGCAGTTCCACTTCATCCAATGTCACATTTTTGGATGCAAATGCTTGACTTGTTGATAAAAACATAAAAATCACTATATATTTGCCTTAAAGATTTGAGGAGTTCCTTCAATTCCTCATGGATTCCATCATCAGAACTGTCTTTTGACAAAAACGGGACCAACTTGTATATATATACATACAATCAAAAAAAGAATTTTTCAAATCGGTTAAGAAATGACGGAGTTATGGAGTAAGAAACATTAAAAAAAAAAAAAAAAAAAAAAAACATACAACCGAATTGATAACCTCCTCTTTTGAAATCTTGAAGTCGGTTAAACAGACGGTCGGAATTAATGTGGTGAAGCTCATAGCTTAATAAAAATATTCATGTGCAAAACAGTAGATCTCTTACTATATCTATAACTAGCATTTGCCCGCGGCTTCGCCCGCGTACTAAGCGAAATTTTTAACCGTCTACAAAAAACAGGTTCGTATGTTTGTCCACGATTATCTCGCGTTTGGCTGAACCGATTTAGATGCGGTCTCCAGAAAAGTAGTTGTTACATTCTGGGGTTTCGCTATACGAAGTTTGGTGATTGTGATTCATTAACAGATGAACAGATAAAAAGTCAGTATATATTCTGAGAACCGGCAAACTGTTGAATTTCATTTGATTTTGGCAAAAAAAAGGATCTAAAACTATTATCATACATTTCCGAGAGGCCGAAGGGGAAAGGGCCGATGAAATAAAAGCATGTCTGAAATGGCTCTTAGTAAAAGTATCTGTGTACTACAGTAACACCAACAGGTCTGTAAACGACCTAACAGCGCGCAGCGGCCATAAACTCTGGTCCTTTGAAGTACAGAAATACGGCTAATTCAATATCATGTGTAACATTTATTTTTCCTACAATTAAATTTATTAGGTAGGTTTTGCCAGTTACCATTGGAGCATCCAAAAAGAAAATTTGGCCTCACTTCCATTCGCACTCCTTACTGTCAGTCCGTCTGTTACAACCAAGTTGCTTTTACTGGACCTATTGAATTGCAATTTGGCACAAACTATCAAGAATTTAGAGCGCTCGTGGCCCAACGGCACCCGCCTACCGCGTGCGGTGTGCGAGGTTAAGCAATGTGGGCGCAGGTCAGTTCTTGGATGGGTGACCACTTTGAGTGGTTACTAACTGACTCTCGTGTTTTGAAAGGCACGCTAAGCCGTTGATCCCGGCTGCAATCGTTAAGCCAAGTTAGAGGCCTTCGAGCGGCTTGCTAACTTCTAACAGTCAAGTTGCCCACTCACTTGACAAAGGGGGGTCGAAGTTGCACCGCGTCCGTAGGGAGTACCCACCGTTACCATACACAGAACCCCTGGGTGGTGCTAAAAGTGCAACAAAAACTGGCAACCGTACTAGTCTTCTCGAAAATCTCACGGTTCGTAAATAAATGCCATACGATTAAAAAAGAATTGAAGGTTGATTTAAATGGAAAAAATATCGAAACCTCTATGTCGTTTTTAAAAGCAAATCCAAAAGCAGGTATGAATGGAGTGCCAAATTTTACCTCAGATTCGCATTAAGAGACCTCTCGGATGCTCAGATATCGATTTTGAACGAAATCGGGACGAAAAAAAAAGAAAATCAATATGGCCGCCACTTTCACAAATTTTACCCCGGATTCGTATTAAGAGACCTCTCGGACACTCAGATATCGATTTTGAACGAAATCGGGACGAAAATGAAGAAAATCAATATGGCCGCCACTTTCACAAATTTTACCTCGGATTCGTATTAAGAGACCTCTCGGACGCTCAGATATCGATTTTGATCGAAATCGGGACGAAAAAAAAAGAAAATCTTCGGGACGAAAAAAAATGACTGCGACTTTTTCCACATTTTACCTCGGAGTCGTATGAGGGACCTCTCGGACGCTCAGATATCGATTTTGAACGAAATCGGGACGGAAATGAAGAAAGTTAATATGGCCGTTACTTTATTCAAAGTTTAGGTACCTCGGATTCCTATTAAGAGTCCTCTCGGACGCTCAAATATTAATTTATGTCGAAATCGTATCAAACGGCACTGATTAATAAAACCATCTACTTACAATACATAGAATCAAAAAAGGTCACTCATCACTTCATAGGGAACTCACGGCACTTCATGCACCTTTAGACCTTATAAGGAACTTACATGCCAAATTTGGTATCTCTCGAACCACCAGTTTGCGCTGTGCGGTGATATGTCAGTCTCGTAATTTTCGTAATTAACGTCCCAAAAAACCATAAAAACGACACTCATATTAATATTTAGACATTTCATCCCCCTCGGACCCCAATAGAGGGGATGGTATTTCACGTCCTCCACGTGGGATTTTAAAATCATTGTTGTTTTCGTAATCAGCGACCCAATAAACCATGGAAACAACACCCATATCGATTTTCAGAATTTGTCACCAGATTTCCCTCTTTTAGGGGTTGATTTCTCAAAAAACCTGAAACACATGTTTACTCATTTATCGTTAGAAATACTCCTGTGAAGTTTAGAATAAAATAATCCAGCTAATCTTGATTCCCCATACAATCTTCGGACCCCCATTTCACCCCCTTAGGCGTTGAATTTTGAAAAATCCTTTCTTAATGCACCTCAAGACCTTATATGGAACCTACATACTCAATTTGGAATCTCTAGAACCACCAGTTTGCGCTGTGCGGTGATATGTCAGTCACTCGGTCAGTCAGTTATTTCTTGAAATTTGGCACAATTTTTCAAAATTTTTCATGTCCACAATATTAAATTACAAAACCGATGCCATTTTCGTAGTTAACGTCCCAAAAAACCATAAAAACGACACCCATATTAATATTTAGACATTTCATCCCCCTCGCACCCCAACAGGGGGATGGTATTTCACGTCCTCCACGTGGGATTTTAAAATCATTGTTGTTTTCGTTATCAGCAACCCGGTATATCATAAAAACAATACCCATGTCCATTTTCAGAATTTGTCACCACCCTTCCCCCTTTTAGGGGTTGATTTCTCAAAAAACCTGAAACACGTATTTACTCATTTATCGTTAGAAATACTTCTGTGAAGTTTCGAATAAAATAGTCCAACTAATCTTGTTTCCCCATACAAACTTCGGACCCCCATTTCACCCCCTTAGGGGTTGAATTTTGAAAAATCCTTCCTTAGTGCACCCCTAGACCTTATAAGGAACCTACTTGCCAAATTTGGAATCTCTAGGACCAGCGGTTTGGGCTGTGCGTTGATATATCAGTCAGTCAGTCAGTCAGTCAGTTTCTTCTTTTATATATTTAGATTTCTGGTAATAAACATTTCATTTATAATTTTACCATCTTTGGTTCCATTTTTCTGCAGGGGTTCAGTTTAGTTGTTATACTGTCATTACTATACTGTGGCACTATGATCATAATTTATTTGTTAATAAATACGACATTTTCTTTTGGGTTTTTATTGCCCTTCTTAAATAACTTGCAACAATTATATAAATTCGTCAAAAACTGCTTGTTTGGTGCACGAAACTGTCGCGGATAAAACTGACACAGCACGGCTATCACAAGACGGCGCGCGAGCTATATCGCGCGCGAGATAGACTATCTGTCTCTATCTAATGGGTACAGATGGAAAGAGACGGATAGTCTATCTCGCGCGCGATATAGCTCGCGTGTTGTCTTGTGATTGCCGTGCAGGTCCGTTGTCCGTAAGCGCCAGCGCGCGACTGATCGGGCTTGCCGAGCCTCCGCGCTCGGCATTTTGTAGGTATTTAAACATATTAATTAATACAATCATTTCATCTTTTTAAATTCTGCAAAAATGTCTAGAAATACTGAATGGCTTTAGTTTAGTTCAAAAACTTTATTTAAAACATCAATAGTTTAGTCGTCAGATTGTAAATGCTTTACAAAAAGGAGTAACTTTGGGGTCTCTTTCTATCGAGCGAAGTTCATTAGATCGTGTAACTGAGTGCAACTTTGACTAGACTAGATCCTTAAGTACCTAAAACATATATTTTTTTCAAATTTTTAAATCCCTTATTCTACGTTTCAGATTGTTTTTAGAAATCTCGAAAACGCTAACTCGCTTCACGACCTAGCCTTAAATTCAAGCCCTTTCATATGATACGCCACATGACATAGTCACTAGACTGAATTTATGACCCCCTCTTGTATAGGTAATCTAATAATTTTCAATGCAACTTTTTTGTAAAATATTTAAAATCGATAACGTAAGTAATTTTGATATAGCATAAGGGTGCCTTGTTTACCTTTTTGGCACGCAACCCTAAAAACAGCTGCCAATCGCAAGCGGTGCGAATCACATACTCGTAAGTAGCACTTAACTAAAGAAACCAAAGGACCTCATACATTGAATTAGTTCCTTCTTAGACTGCATTCCGTTCAAAGGCCGTACTAACTCAACTATTACTTGGTTCGTAGTTTTATGTCTGTGCTATGACGTAATGGAAAACCCACATACAATATACGAAAACAAAATTATCGAAGTTTATCTACGCGCCTAACCTGATAAAGTTAAATGCAGAGTTTGCGGCTGCACTATCCGTCTACTACGCGTGCATTTATTCTAGTCTCCGATATGGTGTGTTCTTATGGGGAGCTAGCACAGTCGCACACGATCTCTTTGTTACAAAAAAATGCATACAAATTCTGGCCAATATACGGGTTCCTAATAGCTGCCGACCCTTTTTCAAAGAGTATGAGTTACTTACACTACCGGCAATATATATAATGGAGGCCATTATATTTGCTAGGAAACACCCCGACCTATTTGAAACAAAGCTAGATGCATATAAAACCAGGAACCAGTATAGGAACAAACTAAAAATACCCAACTCTAAACTAGCCATCCATAGAAACGGACCTCATTTGGTATGTATCCGAGTTGTAAACAAATACCCGACGAGATCAAACTGGAACCAAATAACAAGCTGTTTCACAAGAAATTGAAAACCTTTCTCATTCATAAATGTCATTACTCAGTCGAGGAGTTTTTAAATGATGAAACCTTGTCGCATCATAAAAGTCGCTAACTACATAACAAGTTGTAAATTGAAATTGAGTAAGTAAATTATGTAACTTAGACGGGCCCGGCTCAAAAAAGATGTACTTTTTGAACAAAATTTTCGGTTTCCTGATTACCCCCCTAAAATAAAATCTTCCTTTAATCTTTTTAATTACATTCAATTGATTCTTTTAAAGTGTAAACCAGTCCAATAGATGGTTGCGAATAAAATTTGTTAGTCATTATTTTACATTATATTCGAGTAACTTAAAATTCGTCAAGTTATTTGCTCCATACAAAATTGAAGTGTCCCCAGGATATTTTTTGATACATATAATGTAATAAAAAATAATAAGACGGCTTTTACTTCAGATTTTCTTTGCCTTCGTTGTTAGAAGAGTACCTAGCCAATATAAAGTATTCTGGTTGAAAATCTTCGAACCTATGTTATTTTCAAATAAAATTTATCAATTTAAAAAGTGTCCCCAAAAATCTTCCAGTGTGTTATCCTGGTTGCGTGTTAGTATAACTTTTTTGTTTTATAGTAATGGCCCGCTTAAAGCAATTTTTTGGAGTGGCCACACTATTAGCTACAGCAGGCAAGCATTCTACTAAATGTCAGCCATCTTAGTTTGTCAACAAAACGGCGTAAACGTGCGCCGGAATTTACTTTCACATTTTAAATGTATTTTCAACAATAAATTGCCAGCCAAGTGTAAATTTTTCACTATTTTTAGTCCTGCTACGAAATAAATATTCATATGGGGTCGAGATTACGAATTTCTTGCTCATATAACTTTTTTGCGGCTTCTATAATTAAATGAAGGCATTTTTCCCGTTGTGTTTTTTATTCCAGCTTGTTATGTCGTGTTACATTACGTGTTGCGTAACACACTAGATGGTTAAAGGTTGGTTCACATAATGCTTTTACCCGACTGCGTCACAATAAAGATCGTGTTATGTTTTCGCTCTTGTCATAAAACAATTTATGTCCGACTAAAAGCTACGGTGGCCTAGCGGTTTACGAATGTGTGTGGCTATCAAGCGGCGGTTGGAGTTCGAATTCCGATGGCAAGCAAGCATTGGAACTTATGTACGAAATATAATTTGTTAGCTTTTCAGTGAACAAATAGAAATATTTTGCCGAAATGCGTTAAATTAGGTCTAAAATTTTAATTATTGGTGTTCCAGTATTCAGTCGACATAAGATCCAACACGCAAACTAATGTTATTTATAAATTAATAATTTCACTGTGAATAACATTTCACCTAAACAATTTTTGACCATTGTCCACATTAAAATAGACCGCTCGTGGCCCAGCGGCGCCCGCGTACCGCGTGCGGTATGCGAGGTTAAGCAACGTGGGCCCAGGTCAGTTCTTGGATGGGTGACCGCTTTCAGAGGTTACTAACTGAGCGCTCCCGTGCTTTGGAAAGCAAGTTAAGCCAAGTTAGATGCCTTCGGGCGGCTTGAGAACTTCTAACAGTCTAGTTGCCCACTCACTTGACAAAGGGCGGTCGAAGTTGCTTTGTTGAATATTTTCAGAAATATTCAGTCCAATAGAAAAAACAAGATGAGATGTACAGAAATCGTTCAACTTAAATTAGCGGATCTGCTTTACTCTGATATCTGTGACAGTACGCTCGAAAAAGTTGGGTAATTAATAGTTATTTGTTCAACAAGAGAGCAAAGTAGATTTTTGCTGCGAGTGTTGATGTTGAGTCCCGAGAAAGCGAAAGGTTCTATAATTGAATCACGAGCGTAACGAGTGATTCAAAATTAGAATCTTGAGCGTAGCGAGGGACTCAATGACACGAGGAGCAAATATCTTTGCTCTCGTGTGATACATACAACTTTTCACCTGAGCGGCGAGAACATACACCGCAAAGGAATAGAGAGAATGAAGTTAATTAAACTAACCTACGATATAAAAAATTAAAATGTAAGTTTTTTTCACGCTCGCAGCAAAATTGCATTTTGCTCACTGCTTTTAAGCTGGAAAAGTCGTTTTCACGCTCACAGCAAAATTGCATTTTGCCCACTGGTTTCAAGCAGCAAAACCGCCATTTTCGAGCAGCTGAGGTGAAAAATTCTTTGGTTTCTAATAAACGCATATACACTTCAACATCTATATAGTATTTATTTGTATAACAATTACAAGATATTCAACATTCACATCATCATCAGGCCTCAGACATCTTGACAGATGATTCAAACAGCGTCTGCACGCGAGAGACAACACCTCTCGTGACTATATAAGCCAATCCGGGATCGACATTTGCGACCACATTTGTGGCACACGAATTGAGGGACCGTAACATCGGTACAGTCTTGATGGTCATGCCGTTTAACACGCTTGTGGGCAAGATTTTGGAACCAGGTGTTATCGTGGACTTCGCGGCCCTTTGCGATAGTATTTCTCCACTCATCGCGATTCCCAGCAAGATCTTCCCAAGTGCTGCAATCAATGTTGAATGCAACCATGTCACGTTTCACGCAGTCCTTGAAGCGGAGCATGGGACGTCCCACGTTGCGCTTTCCGAATGCAATTTGGCTCAACATAATCTGCCTGGGCAAACGAGAGGCGTCCATGCGCTGCACATGCCCAAGCCACCGCAAACGCCTCTGTTTCAGCAGGGCGGTGATGCTGTGGAGCTGTGCAATGTCCAGCACTCTCTCGTTAGTAACCTTATCCTTCCATGTAATTTTAAGAATACTCCGAAGACAGCGCATGTGGAAGGTGTTTAGACGTCGTTCTTGCTTTGCGTATGACGTCCAGGTTTCGGCTCCATACAAAAGTGTGCTCAAGACGCAAGCTTGGTAAACAATCATCTTGGTCTTAGTTGTAAGGTGATTATTGTCCCACACTCTTGTGCGCAGCCTGCCAAACGTCGTAGCCGCCCTGCCGATGCGGACGTCGACCTCTCCATCGAGGGAGAGGTTGCTCGACACGGTCGACCCCAAGTAGCAGAACTTATCGACTACCTCTAAAGGAACATTTTCCAGCAAGATGTGCGGCTGTTGAGTGTAACCTTGCACTAAAATTACGGTCTTCTTTGTATTTATTGACATGGTGAATAGGTTACATGCATGCGCAAATTTGTTTAGTAAAACTTGAAGTTCGTGAGGAGTTTTGGCTACGAAAGCTGCGTCATCGGCAAAGAGCAGACTGTCGATAAAGAGATCCACACGGTTACGACGAGATTTTAAAAGGTTGATATTGAATAACATCCCGTCTGCTCTTGTATGTAGGTGAACTCCCTGTTGCGAGTCACCAAAGGCAACCTTTAGCAACAGTGAGAAGAATATGCCGAATAGTGTTGGTGCTAAGACGCAGCCTTGGCGAACCCCTCTTCGCATCTCAAAAGCATTGGAAGTTTGGTCGTTAAAAACAACAGAACCCTTCATTCCAGTGTGAAAAGATTTTACCAACTTCAGAAGCTTCGGGGGACATCCAATTTTCTCGAGTGCAGTGTAAAGGCCTTCCCTGGAAACAGTGTCGAAGGCTTTATTCAGGTCAACGAAAGCGATCATTAGGGGAATGTTCTGCTCGCGACACTTTTCTTGCAGCTGTCTAAGTGTGAAAATCATATCCATGGTGGACCGCTGTGATCGGAAACCACATTGCGCCTCAGGATACACGCGTTCGGCAAGACTTTGTAGCTTAGTCAGGACAACTCTAGCAAAAAGTTTTCCAACGATGCTTAGAAGGGATATGCCACGATAGGAGTTGCAATCACCGCGGTCGCCTTTCCCTTTGTATAGGGTCACAACGTTCGCATCGCGCATGTCCTGAGGGAAACTTTCCTCCACCCAGCATTTTCCCAGGAGATTGTGAAGCAGAGGTAATACGCAGTTGAGTTTAAGGGTTTCGGTGAGGATACCATCCACCCCAGGACTCTTGCCACACCTAAGTCTACGCACAGCTCCACGAAGATTCTCGATCGTGGGCAAATCGTCAAGTTCAGCCATGACTGGTAGGTTTGGAATTAAATCCACTGCAACCGGGCTGATCTCAACTGGTTGAGAATAAAGTTCGGTATAATGCTCTACCCACCGACCGAGCTGACGGTTACTATCAGTAATGATGGTGCCATCCTTTTCTTTCAGAGGAGCCGTCTTTTTTTGCACTGGACCTAAGGCCGTCCTGATTCCAGCATAAACACCGCGAAAGTTTCCCGCGGCTGCACAGTCTTGGATGCTTCTGCATAAGTCAAGCCAGTAGGTATTAGCCAACTGGCGGCATGTTCGCTGGAGTGATGATCTGGCTGCGCAGAACTCAGTGCGGGTGGCTTCGTTAGGACGAAGGCGAAAGTTAAGTGCAGCTTCACGTTTAGAGTCTATCAAGGGCTGAAGCTGATTTAAGTTGTCGGAAAACCAGTCCGGTGTTTTCTTTCTGGCAAGTCCAAAAACCTCTCCTGCTTTAGTGGTAAGAAGTTGCTTAGCGCAATCCCATTCCACATCAGCAGATGCGCCCACGTCCCACGATGCTGCTTGCTGCCGTACCACACTACTAAACGCATCCAGTAGCTCGGGATCCTTAGTTTTAGTGACGTCCAATTTCCGTGCACCGGGAGTCTTTGCGGAGTGGATTCTTTTAGCAGACAGGTTGACTTTGCATACTACCAGAGAATGATCTGTGTCACATTGTGCACTATGGAAGGATCTTACATGGGTTATTTCTTTTAAACCTGTTCTTTTGGCCAATATAAGGTCTAATTGGTGCCAGTGACCTGACCGAGGATGTTTCCAGGAGACTTTCCGCGACTCTTTACCCTTGAAGAAAGTGTTAGTAATGCACAGGGAGAATTTTGAGCAGAATTCTAGTAGGCGTTGGCCATTTTCATTCTGTTTCCCCACGCCGTGGTTACCCAGGCACTCGGGCCAAGAGATGTTGTCTTGCCCAACTCGAGCGTTAAAGTCCCCTAGAATAAGAAGACGATCCCCAGATGGTATACTGCAAGCAACAGAGTACAACTTATCGTAGAAGTCGTCCTTTGCTTCCGCTGTCGAAGGAAGTGTCGGAGCATAGGCGGAAATGAGGCTAATAAATCCGCTTTTTGTCGAAAGGCGTAAGGCCATAATACGCTCCGATATACTTCGAGGCGTTTCTATGGCGTTCAAGAGAGAATTGCGAACCGCAAAACCTACCCCGTGCTCACGATGTTCGTTCAAGGTCTTGCCTCTCCAGAAGAAAGTGTAATTCTGCTCCCGCAATGAGCCTTCTTCGGGAAGCCTGGTCTCTTGCAGTGCTGCAATGGATATGTCAAGGCGTGCCAGTTCCAGGTCAACAACAGCCGTTTTACGCGGATTTTGTGCGTAATCATCAGTCTCCAAGTTGTCCGGGAGACCTGTCCTTAACGTTCGGACATTCCAAGAACCAAAGCGCAAGGAAGTGTAAGCTTTAGCTTTATTTTTTCCAGAATGTTGTTGTTTGGTTGCGGGTGTAAAACTATTCAGCATCGTTTTCTGGTCAAGACCTGTGTTCCCAACACCCCAGAGGAACAAACAATGCCGGGGCGGACCAGTACCTTATTGCCTGGGGGCTGCCCAGGTTTGAGCGGGCGGTAACTGGTCAGTGGGCCTACGATGGACCCTCCCACTGTCGGAAGTCACCCCTGGCGCCCGCACTTACGCCCATATGCGCAGACTTATAACCGGTAACTGTTACTTCCCGTGTTGGTTTGCTCGCCGCTTTACGGCGAGGGTGAAGTGTCCTCTTCACAGACGCTGCATCGCCTGGGACGCTTTTTGGAGACGCAGGGTTGCCCAGAACCTACGCGACCCTCTCGACCTCTCCAGCTTGGCCCGCAGGAAAGGCAAGCCAATACGTGCGGTACCACCAGATCGGTTGCAGGCAACTACCGCCTTTCGGATTGTATCCTACTCGCGCCTGTCGGGGTTGCCATCTCCGGGTTTTATTTCGGAGTTATCCATCTCCTAGATGAGTAGCAAACCAATGCTAACGACGCTCGTCTCGCCGACCAAAAGGGATAGGTATGGACAGGATAAAGGAGGGGAGGGATATTGGACGGACAACAAAGGAGAAGAAGGGGTACTGGGATACTATTGCCTGGGAAGATGGGCAGTGGCAATAGCAGCTCGGGGAGCCGGGGTCGCGTACCCGTATACCTTGCAGCCATCATCGGGCAGATGATTTCCACATATCATTACCATTTAAGGGGATGACTCGACTCTGTAAACCACGCCATCCTTGAAAGAGACGCGCTTATGTATTCCAGCCACGAGAAAATGAGATGCAATACTCTTCGGGAATGGCTTTTTGGACCACCACCTCCACCACCATATCAGCCAAAGGACGTCCACTGCTGGACGTAGGCCTGCCCCAAATTCACGGGGTATATGCCATAATCGCCATGCTTGTCATGCGGGTTGGCGTTCGCAGTATCTTCACCGCACTCCAGGGATGCTGCTGCCCATTGCCCGGTGGTCTTGGTCGTAGTATTAGGACATATACCCGGGTCCAGGTGTCCTTTTTGGACAAATATCGATAAATATCTGACATTGTAAAGTTTTATTCATATTGCCATAAAAAAATTGATGGGGTAAAATACCATCTTTATTTTATCTCTGTTTTCATAGATAATCTTTTAAGCAACCATTATTCGTCACTAATCAGAGAAAGCATCGTATAGTCAAGGATCATAACTATATCTGAAAATCAACTGTTCTTGTTAGAATGCCATTACAAAGAACGCGGTTATTTTGATTGCATTAAGTGCGTAATTATATATAGGTAGAGGAAAATTTGGAAGCAACAGTAAAACCGTTACGGAGTCCTTTTACACACAAATTCGACTTGGTAGGAAGTTCTTGTTTGCCGACTAACCTTGTTACAGCAATTAAAGTGATTACAATGGGGTTTTATAGTCATTGTCCGCTCGTTATAGGGGAGGTCATATAAATTATACGAAAAAAGTGGCAACGTGGTGTAAACAAAGGTAAGGTGGTTTTTGTTTAACAGAATTAATAATAATTATTCTGTTTGAGTTGATCTTAAATTAAGAAATTGTTAATAAAAAGTACTCGTTTCAATACGCGCGCTCCTAACCATAGTCACAGAATAAGCATTGGAGTTACATTGGAATGTAAAACGTGATCACTCCTCAAATATTTTGTCAGTTGCGTAACTGAATGAGTGTCCCATCGCCGTCACGTTTTACGTATCGAGTACACCACCGAATCCCAGTCACGTTTTAAGAGGAGCAGTAAGACTCTGGAACGTTGCGTAAGTAGAAGGCTGGAACGTTGCGTACTCTCTACGGTTTAGGAGTTTTCTCCTAGTAAGTACCAAAAAACTAGTCATAGATTACGCGGATTTGTGCTTTACCAATATCTGTCAGGTATCTCAATAAGTTGGACCGCCTTAACAATGGCGTACGTTTCATTTTTGGCCTTCGCAAGTACGATCATGTGTCTTTCTATCGCCGCCAGCTCAATTGGCTCTCAATACGTCGTCGTAGATCTCTACGAATCCTCTGTACCTTATTCTCTGTCCTGTTTGAGCCTTTTGCTCCAGGTTACCTAAAACGTAAATTTGTTTTCGAATCTCCTCGTCCCGGGTGTGAATTGCGTTCGTCCCGCTTACTTAAACTTCAGTTCTTTCTACAGGTTTTATGACAAATTCTTTCACCGTACAGGCAATCCGACTCTGGAATAAGCTTCGTCTCCCCATAAGGCAAGCCTCAAGCAAATTAGCTTTCAAGCGAATGCTCCGTAAACATCTGTTAATAGAAGAATTTGCTTAGCGTCCATCATCCAATATATTATATAAAGTATATATTTATGTATCAGTATATATATATATTTGTATCAATGTATATTAGGTCTATGTACATTTATATCTTAATTAACATCTGTGTTATATTCTCAAGGTTTCTACATTTACCCAGCACTAATTTTAAGTGTCTCTGTTTGGCCCAGTAGTTGACTGGTAAATAATGCCCTTTGGCATTAAGTCCGCTATTTGAACATTTGTTTTCTTTTGTGCAATAAAGCTTAAATAAATAGTAACGCCAGATTGATTTTTTGAAACGCTATGGTTCTTAAATAAGTTATCGAATGAATCTGAAAAAAAAACCGGCCAGGTGCGAGTCGACCTCGCGCACGAGGGATCCCGTGCTATTATCTACACAACATTAGAAATTTTATTACAACCTTTTTTAATTTTATTTAAATAATAATATTTTTTATCAGTAATAAGAACGTTAAATAATATCAATTAGAGTTTTGGTCAAGTACGAGTCGGATTTTAGTTTTCCCGTACATTTTGAGGCCCAGCACCAGATGAACACAACGAGCTATTTTTTTAAGTTTTTTTGTATGCTTAAACATTTATTTTATTTTGTTTTTAGTATTTGTTGTTATTAGCGACAACAGAAATACAACATCTGTGAAAATTTCAACTGTCTAACTATCACGGTTCATGAGATACAGCCTGGTGACAGATGGACAGACAGACAGACGGACAGACAGCGGAGTCTTCGTAATACCATAGGGTCCCGTTTTACCCTTTGGGTACGGAACCCTAAAAAGATATAAACTTATGCCTCATTAATAGTTCTAAAGTTAGAAATTCTTGTAAAACATTAAAGCCTAAGTCCAAAGAAAGCTTTAAATAAGGCCGTTATCAAATTACCCATTTACGCCAGTAACACTTACACGCCAACTCACCTTCCATATGACTTTGACAACGTAATGTTTATGTTCTCTTTTTCGACCGCATTCAGATTGCCACTTGGCGTAACGGTGAGACGGATTATGTTTAGGCCACCTTTTCTAGGCCCCTCCCGAGATATTTAGGGAAAAGGAGAGCGATCCTAAATAGGGCTGCTTTGTCGTCAGACGTGCTGCTGAACCTTCAATTTTTTCTTTTTGGAGTGAAAATTTCCGAAAATATTCAATTTATCAAAAAACATTCGATTCTTATTCATTTTGAAAGACCCATCCAACAACACCCCACACCATAGGGTTGAAGAAAAAAAACATCCCCACTTTACGTGTAATTTTATTTTATATTTTTTTTTTTTTTAGATTTTATTTTACTACTTTGTCAGTTTTATTGATTTATACATCCATACCAAGTTGCAGCTTTCTAGCACTAATAATCACAGAGCAAAGCCTCGGTCAGACAGACGGACAGACAGACAGACAGACAGAGGGACAGACGGACATGGCGAAACTATAAGGGTTCCTAGTTGACTACGGAACCCAAAAAAGATGTACTTAAAAGAGAGGTCTCAAATTGAGACCCCGATGTACGATAAAGCAATTCAAATGATGCTAGCAGTTTTATTTTAGGAAAGTTTTCAGACTAGTGGCGTGTGTCGTAACTCTTTGTGGGATAGACAGGTGTAAGTAAAATGTATGTTTATTGCACTGACGACCTTTGCTCTATATTCAATGTTAAGACAAGAGAAGGCACTTCGATTCAATTAAATTCAATGATTTATTGCGTTTCATGTTAAGTAATACAATAAGATCTTAAAGTTAGGTCCAGTTCAAACATGAGCTCTGTTGAGCATAGCAATTTGTAAAAATTAAATTTAATACACCATAATAAAAATTAAAAATATCACTGTTTCAAAATGTATAAGAAGAAAGAGTACAAAATATTAAAAATAATATGTCAAAGTTTGTAATAAATTATCAAATAGCACATGAAAAATAAGATAAAAGTCTTTGCATTATTTGTAAAAATCATTTAAAATGTCAAAATACAAATTAATATTTATAAAACTATCACAATTTTTCAAAATATATGTACAAAGAAAAGGGTACAAAATGTTAATAATAATATGTCGGTGTGAAAAAATAAATTATCAAATAGCACATAAAAATTAATTAATTGTAAATAAAATTGTATAAATAATTCAATGACAATTTTTATAAACCATAAAATAACATTATTGCTGCAATAAAATTAATTATACAAAATTTTGTTCCATTATTATCGGTATTTCATTTTATTTGGTCTCAGCATCATTTAGGAGTTCTGGTATGGAGTAATAGGCTTTATTACTTAAATATGTCTTAAGTTCGATTTTCAATATGCGCATATTACTTGTATCTTGGAAATTTTTTGGGACTTTATTAAATATTTACATGCCATGGCGAAAGGGCCAGAGCTAATCATTTTCATTTTCGTGTCAGGTAAGGCCAGTTTATTAGGGGGTCGTAAGTTAGAGATCCGTGCAAGTATTGTGGAAATAATGACATGTTATTTTTCCCAAAGATAGTAGCTTCTAAAATGTATACGGAAGGTAGGGTTAAATAAAATTGTTCAATAAAATACTGTTTGCAGCTTGTCATACTATCCACATTAACTATTATTCTTAGGCAACGTTTTTGGATTCTAAACAGTTGTATGGCATCTGAGCTGTTTCCCCACAGTAATATTCCGTCTGCCGTCCAATTCTTAAAACCGAACTAAGCCACAAATTATAGTTTTGAGATAAACGCAAAAAACTCCTAAAACGATATCTCTAGACAATAAGAAGGTTTATCCTGAAAATTTTGAATAGGAAAATTCAAACTAAATTCATACTTGACATAGTAGCGTAGCATTTCGTGAAATACTCTTTTGTTTGTTTTATATTTACGATTTTATATTTTAGATGTGCATATAAATCACGAACAATGCATAATTTCAACACTAAAACATCGCTAAGTATACCGTAACGGTTTTCTTGCAAAGCATTTGTACATCAATATATAAACATTTAAAACGCAATCATATTTAAAAATATATGCATAGTTAAATAACGACTAAGTAATTTAACTGGTCTATAGTAGTGTACTGATCACAATAACGATCAAAAGAAACTTTGTTATAAAAAGGTTTTTGACCTGTAGCCATCTTATAGCTAAGAAATTACGGAAAACTTTAATTGCACTTCGACTGTGTACTAATCTAAAAACACGTTAGATGACGAACCACCGCAGTTAACTTGTTTTAAGTCTTGTAATCCTTCACGAGAAAGTTAGTTTGGATTGTCAAAACCACGCAATCCTGCATTTGATGAATGACAAGTATGTACAAAAGTTATTTGACATAATTCATAATTCTGTGTAAATGAAACACAGTCATGTACGATATAGGGACGGCCATTGAGATTGAGACGGAAACGTCACGTGAGGTATGTCGGTCTCACTCTCAACGCAAAATGTAATTTCGGGGCATACTTCGCTCGGCTGGCCCCTAGGCGCTGCAGCAGCCCTCGGGAGACTGCTTTCGAGACAAGGAGGTCCCTATGCCCTCTATTCTAGAGTTATCTGGAGCACTTTATGGGGCACCTGTGTGGATGGACACCTTTACGCCTATGGGGCCACAGACCCTATTGAGGCAACCACAAAGGTTAATCAGTGCGTGTAATTCTGGGCGGGACTACTGGCCTATGACCCGCCCTCGGAATCGCAGGCAGAGGTTCTAGCCGAGGTATACCGATACCGTGCGGAACTGAGAGCCAGGGGAAAGCGTCCTAACCAATGGAAGGTAGAAGCCGCAACAATAACTGACTGGCTTTCGAGATGGAGAGCAGATGGAGTTAGCAGTTTAAACATAGGGGTAGCGCTGGCTCATTGCGCCACAAACTCGAGGTACACGGCGGTATAACTTGGCTGTTAGATTACGTAAGGAAATCTCGCTGCCAACCATTGTATCGAAAATGTTCGATAACGAGAGATCCTGAGAAGCAATGACCTCCTTTTGAGAATAAAATTATTTCTTAGAATATGCCCATAACTCAAAAATGGCCATTTGAGGGTTAGTTCGGTTTTAAGAATTGGACGGCAGCCGTATTGTAGCCACGAGTGGATGACCAGTCCACGGTTACTAAGCCCCCCGGCCCCGACAAGGCGGGCACCCTCGAGGGAGATTTCATTTAGTACTACCTAGTACATCCCAGATTAGCCTGATGTGTGGCTTGGTCCATAAAGTTACGGGTAAATTGCCTATGTTGTTAAGGCAACGATTTCACGCCCGTTTTACTTCATATCTAGGGCGTGTCTACTAACATATTGAATTGAAGTCGGTTTAGTAGTATCGGTCGCTCGCGACCGTTCGGGCACATTAGTCTTGGCGCCAGTGGAAGCGTGGTCACCATAAATACCAAATGGATTCCAATTCATTGTACATAATAGAATAGGCCCCAATACAATACCATCATACGCACAAACAAGCATCTTTCATAATAATCGCAGGTTGATATATTATATCAAGGACCTCACTTTGGCGTATTTAGGATTACATCGATTTAGGTCCAATAATGGTCGATTTCGTATCACAGCGTAGAAAGAGGATAACTATAGAAGGAGCCTTAGCGTATTATTGCTGCTGAGCTGAGCTGGAGGATAATTTGACAGTTCCTCTGGGGATACCACATGAAGAATATTCTCCCCATTTATATTGACAGAAGTAGGTTGTTATTGAGTTCGAAATCTTTAAAATAAACTCTAAATAAATTCTAGGGGCAGTAGAAAATCTTCAGACCACGAAGAACAGATGGACGAAGCATTACAATCTAGTGACGCCAGTTTAATAAATATGCCCAGCATTATTCTACTAGTGTGCAGTGCATGCGTAACCTTGTGTTTTTTAACCGACTTCAAAATTTCAAAAGAGGAGGTTATCAATTCGGTTGTATGTTTTTTTTTTAATGTTTGTTACTCCATAACTCCGTCATTTCTTAACCGATTAGAATTTTTTTTTTTATTGTATGTATATATATCCAAGTTGGTCCCGTTTTTGTCAAAAGGCAGTTCTGATGATGGGATCCATGAGGAATTGAAGGAACTCCTCAAATCTATAAGGCAAACATATAGTGATTTTTGTGTTTTTATCAACAAGTCAAGCATTTGCATCCAAAAATGTGACATTGGATGAAGTGGAACTGCTGATGATGATCAGAACAGAACTCTTCAACGACGAAAAGTTCACGTTTGGCGATTTGTCCTCCTAGCTGTGTTTGTTAAGCAAGTTCTATTTTCACGATAATTTTTTGTCATGCTCAAGTTCTGATGATGGGATCCATGAGGAGTTGAGGGAACTCCTCAAATCTTAAAGGCAAACATATAGTGATTTTTGTGTTTTTATCAACAAATCGAGCATTATCATACAAAAATGTGACATTTGATGAAGTGGAACTGCTGATGATGATCAGAACAGAACTCTTCAACGACGAAAAGTTCACGTTTGGCGATTTGTCCCTCTAGCGGTGTTTGTTAAGCAAATTCTATTTCCACGATTGATTTTTGTCATGCTCGAGTTCTGATGATGGGATCCATTAGGAATCGAGGAAACTCCTCAAATGTGAAAGGCACACAAATAGTGATTTTAGTATTTTCATGAACTAATCAAGCATTTTCATTCATAAAAGTGACATTTGATGAAGTGGAACTGCTGATGATGATCAGAACGGAACTCTTCAACGACGCGTAGTTCACGTTTGGCGATTTGTTCTCTTCGTTTTGTTTGTCAAGCAAGCAAGGTTTTTCCATGATTTCATGAGGAATTGAGGGTACTTAGTCTTCTACCATTATAAACATACTTATAGCCATTTTTGTATTTTATTGTATGGAATCTAAAAGTGCACCATCTAAGATTAATAATCTTTCACCGGACTCCCCCATTGAAGTCGGTTTTTTTTTCTTAAAAATTATTTATTGGTAATTGTTAAAATCGGTTTGACTAGGTTTGTCATAATGCTCCTTCCTGTGATTGATGATGTTTAGGTCGGTTTGGGCCATGCATTTCTGTCAGTTAGATAGTCCTCGACCCTGTAATAAGCCTTTGACATCAACGATTTTTTAAGTAAGTATTACCTAAGGGCTGGAAAGGGTAAATTAGAAATTTCATCAGGTAACTTATTATAAAAACTGATAATTGACCGAAAAAAGACTTGTATACTTTGCGAACACGAACATTTTTAGTGGCAATTTTATTTTTATGTCTAGTATTAAATTCCCATTTTGCCTACGGAACCCTATGAATCTATACATATAAAAGAAGAAGTCCTGACTGACTCATCAACGCACAGCCGAAACTTTAAAGCTAGAGAACTGATATTTGTACAGTCGGTTACATTTATAGCGTAGGCTAGGGATAAGAAAGGATTTTTCGAAATTCATCCCCTAAGGGGGTAAAAAAAGGATGAAAGTTTGTATGGGAAAAGTATTTTTTTTGGATTTAGAAACTTGAAATTGCGTGTATAGGTTCTCTGTTTAAATATATCAATAGCGTATATCAGCGTTTTTCGAAATTCTTTCTCAAAAGTGGTGAAAAAGGGGTATCAAATTTTGTCTGAGGAGGAAATATTTTTTGAAGTGAGAGATTGGAAACTTCGTATATAGAGGCTCTCTGTTAATACAACAGATACGTTTATAAGCGTTTTCCTGATTCCCCCCTATAAAGGGGTGAAATGGGGGTTCAAAGTTTGTACGGACTACGGTTAGACATTTGAAACTTCGTATATGGACTCTGCGTTTAAATACAACAAATACGGTACGTCTGATGTGATAAATAACCAAAATATAAATTGTTTATGTTATCATTAAGTGATTAATTGGGGGGCGTAACTTTACTCTTAGGTGGAGATTTTCGTCAGACATTGCCTGTTGTGCCTAGGGGTACTCGAGCAGATGAGGTTAAAGCCTACTTAAAGTAATTATATTTATGGCCACTATTAGACAAAATTTCACTGCACACAAATATGAGGGTTTACATAAGAGGCGATGAATCTGCTGTTGTTTTCGCCGATTTGCTACTAAGAATAGGCACAGATGGAAATTACCCATCACTCGAAGGTAAAATCATGCTTCCACAAAATTTATGTACAATAGTCACACTATTACCCTTACTAACTGCCTCAATATATCCTGATTTACAAAACATTCACAAGAAATCAATAGAATGGTTGTGCGAACGTGCAATCCTTAACCCGAATAATGAAAATGCCGCCGCTATTAATCATTTGCTACTAAATACTGTAGAAGCTGAGAGCGTTAAATACAAATCTTTCGATTCCGTCATACAAAGTGATGACGCCGTACACTATCCCGTGGAGTTCTTAAATAGTTTAAACCCTTCTAGCCTCTTTCTTAGCCCGTCTACCTCACATATTAAATGTTAAAGTTGGAGCGCCTGTTATGTTAATAAGGAATCTAAGACTGCCTAAATTATGTAATGGAACTAGATTACAAATAAAAACTCCATAAAAACTTTATCGAAGCTAGAGTAATCACAGGTAGCGTTCGAGGCGAAATCTAAATATATAAAAGAAGAAACTGACTGACTGACATATCAACGCACAGCCCAAACCGCTGGTACTAGAGATTCCAAATTTGGCACGTAGGTTCCTTATAAGGTCTAGGGGTGCACTAAGAAAGGATTTTTCAAAATTCAACCCCTAAGGGGGTGAAATGGGGGTCCGAAGTTTGTATGGGGAAACAAGATTAGTTGGACTATTTTATTCGAAACTTCACAGGAGTATTTCTAACGATAAATGAGTAAATACGTGTTTCAGGTTTTTTGAGAAATCAACCCCTAAAAGGGGGAAATCTGGTGACAAATTCTGAAAATCGACATGGGTATTGTTTTTATGATATACCGGGTCGCTGATAACGAAAACAACAATGATTTTAAAATCTCACGCGGAGGACGTGAAATACCATCTGTTGGAGTGCGAGGGGGATGAAATGTCTAAATATTAATATGGGTGTCGTTTTTATGGTTTTCTGGGACGTTAATTACGAAAATGGCATCGGTTTTGTAATTTAATATTGTGGACATAATTTTTTTTTAAAAATTGTGCCAAATTTCAAGAATTATCTGACTGACTGAGAGACTGACATATCACCGCACAGCGCAAACTGGTGGTTCTAGAGATTCCAAATTTAGTATGTAGGTTCCATATAAGGTCTTGAGGTGCATTAAAAAGGATTTTTCAAAATTCAACGCCTAAGGGGGTGAAATTGGGGTCCGAAGATTGTATGGGGAATCAAGATTAGCTGGATTATTTTATTCGAAACTTCACAGGAGTATTTCTAACGATAAATGAGTAAACATGTGTTTCAGGTTTTTTGAGAAATCAACCCCTAAAAGGGGGAAATCTGGTGACAAATTCTGAAAATCGATATGGGTGTTGTTTCCATGGTTTATTGGGTCGCTGATTACGAAAACAACAATGATTTTAAAATCCCACGTGGAGAACGTGAAATACTATCCCCCCTGTTGGGGTCCGAGGGGGATGAAATGTCTAAATATTAATATGGGTGTCGTTTTTATGGTTTTTTTGGGACGTTAATTACGAAAATGGCATCGGTTTTGAAATTTAATGTAGTGGTCACGACAACTTTTGAAAAATTGTGCCAAATATCAAGAAATAACTGACTGACTGAGAGACTGACATATAACCGCACAGCGCAAACTGGTGGTTCGAGAGATACCAAATTTGGCATGTAAGTTCCTTATAAGGTCTAAAGGTGCATGAAGTGCCGTGAGTTCCCTATGAAGTACGACCTTTTTTGATTCAATGTATTGTAGATGGTTTTATTGATCAGTGCCGTCCGATACGATTTCGACATAAATCGATATTTGAGCGTCAGAGAGGACTCTTAATAGGAATCCGAGGTACCTAAACTTTGAATAAAGTAACGGCCATATTGATTTTCTTAATTTCCGTCCCGATTTCGTTCAAAATCGATATCTGAGCGTCCGAGAGGTCCCTAATACGACTCCGAGGTAAAATGTGGAAAAAGTCGCAGTCATTGATTTTCTTTTTTTTCGCCCCGATTTCGATCAAAATCGATATCTGAGCGTCCGAGAGGTCTCTTAATACGAATCCGAGGTAAAATTTGTGAAAGTGGCGGCCATATTGATTTTCTTCTTTTTCGTCCCGATTTCGTTCAAAATCGATATCTGAGTGTCCGAGAGGTCTCTTAATACGAATCCGAGGTAAAATTTGTGAAAGTAGCGGCCAAATTGATTTTTTTTTTTCGTCCCTATTTCGTTCAAAATCGATATCTGAGCGTCCGAGAGGTCTCGTAATACGAATCCGAGGTATAATTTAGAAAAAGTGGCGGCCATATCATTTTTATCATTTCCGTCCAGATTTCGTTCAAAATCGATATCTGAGCGTCCGAGAGAATTCTTAATACGAATCCGAGGTAAAATTTGGAAAAAGTGGCGGTATATTGATTTTCTTCATATCCGTCCCGATTTCGTTCAAAATCGATATCTGAGCGTCCGAGAGGTCTCTTAATATGAATCCGAGGTAAAATTTGGAAAAAGTGGCAGCCATATTGATTTTCTTCTTTTTCGTCCCGATTTCGTTCAAAATCGATATCTGAGTGTCCGAGAGGTCTCTTAATACGAATCCGAGGTAAAATTTGTGAAAGTAGCGGCCATATTGATTTTTTTTTTTCGTCCCTATTTCGTTCAAAATCGATATCTGAGCGTCCGAGAGGTCTCGTAATACGAATCCGAGGTATAATTTAGAAAAAGTGGCGGCCATATCATTTTTATCATTTCCGTCCAGATTTCGTTCAAAATCGATATCTGAGCGTCCGAGAGAATTCTTAATACGAATCCGAGGTAAAATTTGGAAAAAGTGGCGGTATATTGATTTTCTTCATATCCGTCCCGATTTCGTTCAAAATCGATATCTGAGCGTCCGAGAGGTCTCTTAATATGAATCCGAGGTAAAATTTGGAAAAAGTGGCAGCCATATTGATTTTCTTCATTTCCAACCCGATTTCGTTCAAAATCGATATCTGAGCGTCCTAGAGGTCCCCTAATACGAATTTGAGGTAAATTTTGAAAAAAGTGGCGGCCATATTGATTTTCTTTTTTTTTCGTCCCGATTTCGTTCAAAATCGATATCTGAGCATCCAAAAGGTCTCTTAATGCGAATCTGGGGTAAAATTTGGCACTCCATTCATACCTATATGCAAAAAAGTTTAATGTTACTATATAGGCGTGTGGGGTATCTATGGATTTGCTTTTAAAAACGACATAAAGGTTTCGATATTTTTTTCATTTAAATCAACCTTCAATTCTTTTTTAATCGTATGGCAGTTATTTACGATCCGTGAGATTTTTGAGAAGACTAGTACGGTTGCCAGTTTTTGTTGCACTTTTAGCACCACCCAGGGGTTCTGTGTATGGTAACGGTGGGTCCTCCCTACGAACGCGGTGCAACTTCGACCCCCCTTTGTCAACTGAGTGGGCAACTTGACTGTTAGAAGTGCGCAAGCCGCTCGAAGGCCTCTAACGGAGCCTCTAAGGGATCAACGGCTTAGCGTGCCTTTCAAAGCACGAGAGTCAGTTAGTAACCACTCAAAGCGGTCACCCATCCAAGAACTGACCTTTGCCCACATTGCTTAACCTCGCACACCGCACGCGGTAGGCGGATCCCGTTGGGCCACGAGCGCTCTAAATTCTTGATAGTTTGTGCCAAATTGCAATTCAATAGGTCCAGTAAAAGCAACTTGGTTGTAACAGACGGACTGACAGTAAGGAGTGCGAATGGAAGTGAGGCCAAATTTTCTTTTTGGATGCTCCAATGGTAACTGGCAAAACCTACCTAATAAATTTAATTGTAGGAAAAATAAATGTTACACATGATATTGAATTAGCCGTATTTCTGTACTTCAAAGGACCAGAGTTTATGGCCGCTGCGCGCTGTTAGGTCGTTTACAGACCTATTGATGTTACTGTAGTACACAGATACTTTTACTAAGAGCCATTTAAGACATGCTTTTATTTCATCGGCCCTTTCCCCTTCGGCCTCTCGGAAATGTATGATAATAGTTTTCGATCCTTATTTTTGCCAAAATCAAATGAAATTCAACAGTTTGCCGGTTCTCAGAATGTATACTGACTTTTTATCTGTTCATCTGTTAATGAATCACAATCACCAAACTTCGTATAGCGAAACCCCAGAATGTAACAACTACTTTTCTGGAGACCGCATCTAAATCGGTTCAGCCAAACGCGAGATAATCGTGGACAAACATACGAACCTGTTTTTTGTAGACGGTAAAAAATTTCGCTTAGTACGCGGGCGAAGCCGCGGGCAAATGCTAGTCTAAATATATAAAAGAAGAAACTGACTGACTGACTGACATATCAACGCACAGCCCAAACCGCTGGTCCTAGAGATTCCAAATTTGGCACGTACGTTCCTTATAAAGTGTAGGGGTGCACTAAGAAAGGATTTTTCAAAATTCAACCCCTAAGGGGGTGAAAAGGGGGTCCAAAGGTTGTATGGGGAAACATGATTAGTTGGACTATTTTATTCGAAACTTCACAGGAGTATTTCTGACCATAAATGAGTAAATACGTGTTTCAGGTTTTTTGAGAAATCAACCCCTTAAAGGGGGAAAGGTGGCGACAAATGCTGAAAATCGACATGGGTATTGTTTTTATGATATACCGGGTCGCTGATAACGGAAACAACAATGATTTTAAAATCTCACGTGGAGGACTTGAAATACCATCCCCCCTGTTGGGGTGCGAGGGGGATGAAATGTCTAAATATTAATATGGGTGTCGTTTTTATGGTTTTTTGGGACGTTAATTACGAAAATGGCGTCGATTTTGAAATTTAATATTGTGGACATGAAAACTTTTGAAACTTTGTGCCAAATTTCAAGAAATAACTGACTGACTGAGTGAGTGACATATCACCGCACAGCCCAAACTGCTGGTTCTAGAGATTCCAAATGTAGTATGTAGGTTCCATATAAGGTCTTGAGGTGCATTAAGAAAGGATTTTTCAAAATTCAACCCCTAAGGGGGTGAAATGGGGGTCCGAATTTTGTATAGGGAATCAAGGTTAGTTGGATTATTTTATTCGAAACTTCACAGGAGTATTTCTAACGATAAATGAGTAAACATGTGTTTCCGGTTTTTTGAGAAATCAACCCCTAAAAGGGGGAAATCTGGTGACAAATTCTGAAAATCGATATGGGTGTTGTTTTTTTTTTTGTTTATCGGGTCGCTGATTACGAAACCACCAATGATTTTAAAATCCCACGTGGAGGACGTGAAATTTCATCCTCTCTGTTGGGGTCCGAGGGGGTTGGAATGTCTAAATATTAATATGGGTGTCATTTTTATGGTTTTTTGGGTCGTTGATTTCGATAATGGCATTGATTTTGAAATTTAATATTGCGGACATGAAAACTTTTAAAAGTGCCATATTGCAAGAAGAAACTGACTGACTGAGTGAGTGACATATCAACGCACAGCCCAAACTGCAGGATTGAGAGATACCAATTTTTTTCCTTATAAGGTCTAAAGGAGCATGAAGTGCCGTGAGTTCCCTATGAAGATACGACCTTTTTTGATTATATACGATTTCAACATTAATCGATATTTGAGCGTCCGATAGGACTCTTAATAGGAATCAGAGGTACCTAAACTATGAATAAAGTAACGGCCATATTGATTTTCTTCATTACCGTCCCGATTTCGTTCAAAATCGATATCTGAGCGTCCAAGAGGTCCCCTAATACGACTCCGAGGTAAAATTTGGAAAAAGTGGCGGCCATATTGCTTTTCTTCTTTTCCGTCCCGATTTCGTTCAAAACCGATATCTGAGCGTCTGATTGGTCCCCTAATACGACTTCAAAGTAAAATTTGGAAAAAGTGGCGGCCATATTGATTTTCTTCTTTTCGTTCCCGATTTCGTTCGAAATTGATATCTGAGCGTCTGAGACAATTCTTAATACGAATCCGAGATAAAATTTGGAAAAAGTGGCAGCCATATTGATTTTCTTCATTTCCAACCCGATGTCGTTCAAAATCGATATCCGAGCGTCCGAGGTAAATCCGAGGTAAAGACAAAGACAAATATATTTATTTTGCTTAAAACGTGGAACAGAAGGTGGTAAAAAATTATCATAGAGACACACACATTTTACCAGCAACTGGCATGCAAAATTTGAATGAAAATACATATAAAATAATTCAATCACTTAAGACTACAACATTATAACTAAAGACTATATATAACATTATTCAAGATTTATAATAGTCAAAATATTCGTTAACAGAGTAAAAGGATTTGTGTATTAAAAATTGTTTCAATTTTGACTTAAATAAGTTTAGTGGCAATTCTTTAAAATCATCATGCAACCTATTATAAATATTAATTGCCAAACAATAATCGTTTTTGCCGTATAATTTTGTTTTTTGGCGGAAGAACAAGACGATTTGGATACCTAGTATTAAATGTGCATATGTCACTTTTTTATTGAATAATTCTGGATGAAGTTTGACAAACAGGCAAACTTCATATACATACATACTTGGCACGGTTAATATTTTTAATCAACTAAATGAAGGCTTGCATGACGTCCGAATATCTAAGTTGCAAATAGCTCTTATGCATTGTTTTTGTGATATCAGCACTCGTTTTGCATGGCTCGAACTACCCCAAAGTAGGATGCCATATCTCAGAAGAGAACCAACATATCCGTGGTAGGCCTGTGTTGCAGTTTCTTTTGAGCTAACTTTTGCAAGTTTCCATAAAGCATATGCAAACGAATTAATTTTATTACATAATTTATTAATGTGATCACTCCAAGAACATTCATCGTCCAGCCATATGCCTAAAAATTTTGTGTGACATGATTCTGTTAATTTCTGATCTGCAAAAGTTACAGTTAGAGGACGTTTATTGGCATTCCTATTTACGAATTGTATGTATGTAGTCTTATCAATATTTACATTCAAATTATTTCTACGCAACCATTCTATAATATTAGTAATTGTCATATTTATATCAGTATTATAAGATCTGGCATCACTGCATGGTATAACTATAGATAAATGGTCAGCAAAAAGTGTACAAGCAAAATTTGTTACATTTGGTAAGTCGTTAACGTACAACAAGAATAACAGGGGTCCCATAATACTTCCCTGAGGCACTCCGACTCTATTTATTAATGTGGAAGACTTATAAGCAATTACAGTGTTAGAGGTATCAATTTGGGTTACTTCCACATATTGTTTCCTATCTAGCAAATAGTCCTTGAGCCATTCATTGGCTATACCTCTTACACCATAGAACTCGCATTTGGCTAAGAGCGTTTCATGGCAGACAAAATCAAATGCTCGGCTCATATCTAAATATATAAAAGAAGAAACTGACTGACTGACTGACTGACTGACTGACTGACTGACTGACATATCAACGCACAGCCCAAACCGCTAGTCCTAGAAATTCCAAATTTGGCACGTAGGTTTTGAAATTTAATATAGTGGTCATGAAAATTTTTATAAAATTGTGCCAAATATCAAGAAATAACTGACTGACTGAGAGACTGACATATCACCGCACAGCGCAAACTGGTGGTTCGAGAGATACCAAATTTGGCATGTAAGTTCCTTATAAGGTCTAAAGGTGCATGAAGTGCCGTGAGTTCCCTATGAAGATACGACCTTTTTTGATTCAATGTATTGTAGATGGTTTTATTGATCAGTGCCGTCCGATACGATTTCGACATAAATCGATATTTGAGCTTCCGAGAGGACTCTTAATAGAAATCCGAGGTACGTAAACTTTGAATAAAGTAACGGCCATATTGATTTTCTTAATTTCCGTCCCGATTTCGTTCAAAATCGATATATTATTATTATTATTATATATTTATTTATTCCGAATAACAAAGATCCATTATGATTAATTAAAATTAAGATTACATACATTAATTAAAATAACATAACATAAAATACAATACACAATAAAATTACAAATTAAATTTAAATTAGTAGGAGCGATTGCTCCGTACATGGAGGCGCATGCAGCGCCCCATGTAGGGGCAGTCCAACCTGTCTGCGATCATGGCCAGGATGGTGTTCCGACTGGCGCGCACTCTGCTCCGCCCGGCCGCGCACCGCTTGCGCAGAGTGCTGTATATGAGCGTCCGAGAGGTCCCTAATACGACTCCGAGGTAAAATGTGGAAAAAGACGCAGTCATTGATTTTCTTTTTTTTTCGCCCCGATTTCGATCAAAATCGATATCTGAGCGTCCGAGAGGTCTCTTAATACGAATCCGAGGTAAAATTTGTGAAAGTGGCGGCCATATTGATTTTCTTCATTTTCGTCCCGATTTCGTTCAAAATCGATATCTGAGTATCCGAGAGGTCTCTTAATACGAATCCGAGGTAAAATTTGTGAAAGTGGCGGCCATATTGATTACCTTTTTTTTCGTCCCGATTTCGTTCAAAATCGATATCTGAGCGTCCGAGAGGTCCCTAATACGACTCCGAGGTAAAACGTGGAAAAAGTCGCTGTCATTGATTTTCTTTTTTTTTTGTCCCGATTTCGATCAAAATCGATATCTGAGCGTCCGAGAGGTCTCTTAATACGAATCCGAGGTAAAATTTGTAAAAGTGGCGGCCATATTGATTTTCTTCATTTTCGTCCCGATTTCGTTCAAAATCGATATCTGAGTGTCCGAGAGGTCTCTTAATACGAATCCGAGGTAAAATTTGTGAAAGTGGTGGCCATATTGATTTTCTTTTTTTTTCGTCCCGATTTCGTTCAAAATCGATATCTGAGCGTCCGAGACGTCTCGTAATACGAATCCGAGGTATAATTTAGAAAAAGTGGCGGCCATATCATTTTTATCATTTCATATTGATTTTCTTCATTTCCAACCGGATTTCGTTTAAAATCGATATCTGAGCGTCCGATAGGTCTCTTAATATGAATCCGAGGTAAAATTTGGAAAAAGTGGCAGCCATATTGATTTTCTACTTTTCCAACCCGATTTCGTTCAAAATCGATATCTGAGCGTCCTAGAGGTCCCCTAATACGAATTTGAGGTAAAATTTGAAAAAAGTGGCGGCCATATTGATTTTCTTCATTTTCGTCCCGATTTCGTTCAAAATCGATATCTGAGTGTCCGAGAGGTCTCTTAATACGAATCCGAGGTAAAATTTGTGAAAGTGGCGGCCATATTGATTTTCTTTTTTTTTCGTCCCGATTTCGTTCAAAATCGATATCTGAGCATCCGAGAGGTCTCTTAATGCGAATCTGAGGTAAAATTTGGCACTCCATTCATACCTATATGCAAAAAAGTTTAATGTTAATATATAGGCGTGTGGGGTATCTATGGATTTGCTTTTAAAAACGACATAGAGGTTTCGATATTTTTTCCATTTAAATCAACCTTCAATTCTTTTTTAATCGTATGGCATTTATTTACGACCCGTGAGATTGTCGAGAAGACTAGTACGGTCGCCAGTTTTTATTGCACTTTTAGCACCACCCAGGGGTTCTGTGTATGGTAACGGTGGGTACTCCCTACGGACGCGGTGCAACTTCGACCCCCCTTTGTCAACTGAGTGGGCAACTTGACTATTAGAAGTTCGCAAGCCACTCGAAGGCCTCTAACTTGGCTTAACGATTGCAGCCGGGATCAATGGCTTAGCGTGCCTTTTAAAGCACGAGAGTCAGTTAGTAACCACTCAAAGCGGTCACCCATCCAAGAACTGACCTGCGCCCACATTGCTTAACCTCGCACACCGCACGCGGTAGGCGGGTGCCGTTGGGCCACGAGCGCTCTAAATTCTTGATAGTTTGTGCCAAATTGCAATTCAATAGGTCCAGTAAAAGTAACTTGGTTGTAACAGACGGACTGACAGTAAGGAGTGCGAATGGAAGTGAGGCCAAATTTTCTTTTTGGATGCTCCAATGGTCACTGGCAAAACCTACCGAATAAATTTAATTGTAGGAAAAATAAATGTTACACATGATATTGAATTAGCCGTATTTCTGTACTTCAAAGGACCAGAGTTTATGGCCGCTGCGCGCTGTTAGGTCGTTTACAGACCTATTGGTGTTACTGTAGTACACAGATACTTTTACTAAGAGCCATTTAAGACATGCTTTTATTTCATCGGCCCTTTCCCCTTCGGCCTCTTGGAAATGTATGATAATAGTTTTCGATCCTTATTTTTGCCAAAATCAAATGAAATTCAACAGTTTGCCGCTTCTGAGAATGTATACTGACTTTTTATCTGTTCATCTGTTAATGAATCACAATCACCAATCTTCGTATAGCGAAACCCCAGAATGTAACAACTACTTTTCTGGAGACCGCATCTAAATCGGTTCAGCCAAACGCGAGATAATCGTGGACATACGAACCTGTTTTTTGTAGACGGTTAAAAATTTCGCTTAGGACGCGGGCGAAGCCGCGGGCAAATGCTAGTCGAAAAATATGGCAGTTACTGGCATGCTCTTATTCATGTAACTAAGAATATTATTTGTCAAGGTGAAGGCAGCCAATGTCGTTGATTTCCCTCTCTGAAACCCGAATTGTTCCGTTTTATTATTTTGAACTTGTTAAGAAATGACGTCAAACGTACATGAAACGCTTTCTCAAATATTTTTGAGATAACAGGGAGAAGTGAGACAGCCCTATAGTTCTCAACACATTCTTTGCTACCTTTTTGTGCAATGGTTTGATTAATGTTTTTTTCAGAGGTTCCGGGAAGACACCGTTTGTAAATGATAGATTCACTAAGTAGCTTAAAATTGACGCGATTTTTTGTCTACAATATTTAATTATATTAGTTTGTATTTCATCATAACCGGCAGAGTTTGTGGATTTAAGGTTATTGATGATTCTACATATTTCGTTTTCATCCGTCGGGGCCAGGAATAAGCTGGCGTTATTTTCATTTATCAGCGAAAGGTCCGGCTTAAATGTATTACAAGAATTGGAATTAGTCAGGTTAACGTAGAAATTATTGAAAGAATTAGCAATGTCAGTTGGATTGAAAATTGTATTATTATTAATGACTAGTTTTTCTAAATTGGCATCGATTGAATTGGTCTTATTAGTTATATTTTTAATCACGTCCCATGTTGCTTTACCTATGTTTTTAGATTTAGCTACATAATTTACATTCATGTTCTTTTGAGCTTGCAGTATGCATCGTCTTAAAATCTTAGAGTAATTATTATATTTTCCTTACTGTGTAAAAAACTATCATGACTTTTAAATTTCGCATAGTAGTTAAACCGCAGACGCCTCTTTGTTACTATGGATTTCTTGATGCCTCTTGTAAACCACACAGATTTAGTTTTAATACCAGTTTTAATCTTATTGATAGGGACACATAGCTTGAAAAAGAGAGTGAATGTGTCATGAAATTGTTTGAAAGCCACTGATGCGTCATCTTTGTCGTATACGTCAGACCAGGATAAACTAGCAAGGCACTCGTGAAATTTCTGGATGTTTTTTGGACTGTAGTCTCTTTTATAGCGATATACACATAAAAGTGGTTTTCTTATATTAGCAACAGGAAAGGTCAGACTTTGTGCAGTTTCATGGCCAGACAAGCCTAATTTAAGAATACTACTTTGAGCTTCGGGAATATTCTCCAAAATTTGGTCTAGACATGATTGTTTACGTGTGGTACAATGTATGTGTAATTTAAAGTTATTATTTGCGGAAATCCTTGTGAGTTCTTTTGAGCTTTCTGATGTTTTAAGCAGGTCTATGTTAAAGTCTCCGGCAATCACCACCTCCATACCATATACCATATCTGGTTTTGTGTTTTAATTTTTTAGTTCTAATTTCTGCAGAAAATGTGTTCCCGTTGCTGTTGGCGTTCTGTAAACACAAATAACGATACATTTTATTAACGGTATCTCTATGCCACAGCATTCGAATACGAAATCCTCAGAAAATTCTTTTAAGAGAGTTATCGTTTGCGTTTGAATTTGGTTGTCACAAAATATACAAACACCACCTCTTTTTTGATGTTGCCTAGAATATGATGAGGCTAGTCTATATCCGTTCACTCGTACATTTCCTTCATTACCTGTTTTTATAAATGTTTCAGTGAAACATAATATATCAAATTTCTTATTACTTTCTGTCAATTCATCAAGCGTTAACTCAAGTAATTCTCTTTTGCTGATAAAGCCTGCAATATTTTGGTGAAATATTGTAAAAAAAACTACTTTTGGCTACGAAAAAACTTTTTACACGTTGTTTGCTCGTGTATTGGTGTACTTACTGTGGTAACCCTCGCGAAATAGTCGGTAATAGATTTTTGAGTTAGTGTTGTTGTTTTGTTAGTATCTTGCCTGTTACATATGGATTTTTTAAAGTGATACGTTACACACTAATTTTCGAGCTTTCAGTAGAGTAGTCAAGTTCCTGTTCCGAGTTTTCTCCTGTCATGCTCGTTTGCGTGGACTGCTGTTTTAGTTTACTTAGATTCTTCGTAGGTTTAGGTCGGACCCGGGTATGTCCTAAAACTACGACCAAGACCACCGGGGAATGGGCAGCAGCATTCCATGAGTGCGGTGGAGATACTGCGATCGCCAACCCGCATGCCAAGCGTGGCGATTATGGCATTTACCCCCCATGAAATTGGGGGAGGCCTATGTCCAGCAGTGGACGTCCTAGGGCTGATATGGTGGTGGTGGAAGTGAACTATAAATCGCAGTTTATATCATAAAAAACCTCCCTGTGGACTAGCAGTTACAGCAAAAAATATTTTAAAATATTTAATTAACCGTCAACGAACCGGCAAACGACAACAAAGAGCGGCCGCGGCGGCGCATGAGTCATGCTGATCGCAGTAACACCGGTGCAGTTGGACGCTTTACACTGCTGTTTCAAGGTACATTGCTGCGTTAAACTAACGACGAGAAATTAATTATTTGTTGAGTTACACTGAACGCCATTAACTGTGAAAGCAACGACACTTCTATAAAGCTTTCAACATAACAAGATTTATTCTTAATTTATAATTAATCCAGAAAAATGCCACCTAAAATGCCATCAAAAATGCCATCAAAAATGTCACCTAAGCCGGCATGTTTTTACTGTAAGAAAACAATTTTAGATACGCATTTTTTGACGTGTTCCCTTTGCGGACGGTCATATGACCTTGCATGCGCTCACTCGGAAAATTTATACGACTTAATGGAAGAAGAGAGAAAAGCGTCATGGTCTTGCAACAAATGTCGCCAGATTAAAATCCCACTAAGGAAAGCAAGTACACCGAGCGCCAAAAAAATCGAATCCAGTACCTCAAATTTAAAAGAAACTAAGAATAAGCAAAAAGGAAAAGTGGGAAAACTTAAAGAAATAGTTAATTCAAATTTACCTGTACTGCAACAACAGCAAGAGCTGAATTCTTCTGTAGACAACGTAACAATAAGAAAATATAATATACCCGTAAAAAATTCTTTCGACTCATTAACCGATGAGGACTTTGATAGCTCGTTATATCGTAATGACACTCTTAACAGAAGCTGCCCAGTCTTGAATATAAATTATAAAGAAGATGTTGAAATTTTAAAAAGTAAGATAGCAATCTTGCAAGAGAAACTTCAAATAGCCGATAGCTACAGTACTAAACTTCTAATAGACAATGAAAATCTCAACAAGCAGTTATCCGAATGCAACCGGCAAATTCAACAGCTGAAGGATATATGCAAGTCTACGTCTAAACCTACGAAGAATCTAAGTAAACTAAAACAACAGTCCACGCAAACGAGCATGACAGGAGAAAACTCGGAACAGGAACTTGACTACTCTACTGAAAGCTCGAAAATTAGTGTGTAACGTATCACTTTAAAAAATCCATATGTAACAGGCAAGATACTAACAAAACAACAACACTAACTCAAAAATCTATTACCGACTATTTCGCGAGGGTTACCACAGTAAGTACACCAATACACGAGCAAACAACGTGTAAAAAGTTTTTTCGTAGCCAAAAGTAGTTTTTTTTACAATATTTCACCAAAATATTGCAGGCTTTATCAGCAAAAGAGAATTACTTGAGTTAACGCTTGATGAATTGACAGAAAGTAATAAGAAATTTGATATATTATGTTTCACTGAAACATTTATAAAAACAGGTAATGAAGGAAATGTACGAGTGAACGGATATAGACTAGCCTCATCATATTCTAGGCAACATCAAAAAAGAGGTGGTGTTTGTATATTTTGTGACAACCAAATTCAAACGCAAACGATAACTCTCTTAAAAGAATTTTCTGAGGATTTCGTATTCGAATGCTGTGGCATAGAGATACCGTTAATAAAATGTATCGTTATTTGTGTTTACAGAACGCCAACAGCAAAGGGAACACATTTTCTGCAGAAATTAGAACTAAAAAATTAAAACACAAAACCAGATATGGTATATGGTATGGAGGTGGTGATTGCCGGAGACTTTAACATAGACCTGCTTAAAACATCAGAAAGCTCAAAAGAACTCACAAGGATTTCCGCAAATAATAACTTTAAATTACACATACATTGTCCCACACGTAAACAATCATGTCTAGACCAAATTTTGGAGAATATTCCCGAAGCTCAAAGTAGTATTCTTAAATTAGGCTTGTCTGGCCATGAAACTGCACAAAGTCTGACCTTTCCTGCTGCTAATATAAGAAAACCACTTTTATGTGTATATCGCTATAAAAGAGACTACAGTCCAAAAAACATCCAGAAATTTCACGAGTGCCTTGCTAGTTTATCCTGGTCTGACGTATACGACAAAGATGACGCATCAGTGGCTTTCAAACAATTTCATGACACATTCACTCTCTTTTTCAAGCTATGTGTCCCTATCAATAAGATTAAAACTGGTATTAAAACTAAATCTGTGTGGTTTACAAGAGGCATCAAGAAATCCATAGTAACAAAGAGGCGTCTGCGGTTTAACTACTATGCGAAATTTAAAAGTCATGATAGTTTTTTACACAGTAAGGAAAATATAATAATTACTCTAAGATTTTAAGACGATGCATACTGCAAGCTCAAAAGAACATGAATGTAAATTATGTAGCTAAATCTAAAAACATAGGTAAAGCAACATGGGACGTGATTAAAAATATAACTAATAAGACCAATTCAATCGATGCCAATTTACAAAAAGTAGTCATTAATAATAATACAATTTTCAATCCAACTGACATTGCTAATTCTTTCAATAATTTTTACGTTAACCTGACTAATTCCAATTCTTGTAATACATTTAAGCCGGACCTTTCGCTGATAAATGAAAATAACGCCAGCTTATTCCTGGCCCCGACGGATGAAAACGAAATATGTAGAATCATCAATAACCTTAAATCCACAAACTCTGCCGGTTATGATGAAATACAAACTAATATAATTAAAGATTGTAGACAAAAAATCGCGTCAATTTTAAGCTACTTAGTGAATCTATCGTTTACAAACGGTGTCTTCCCGGAACCTCTGAAAAAAACATTAATCAAACCATTGCACAAAAAAGGTAGCAAAGAATGTGTTGAGAACTATAGGGCTGTCTCACTTCTCCCTGTTATCTCAAAAATATTTGAGAAAGCGTTTCATGTACGTTTGACGTCATTTCTTAACAAGTTCAAAATAATAAAAACGGAACAATTCGGGTTTCAGAGAGGGAAATCAACGACATTGGCTGCCTTCACCTTGACAAATAATATTCTTAGTTAAATGAATAAGAGCATGCCAGTAACTGCCATATTTTTCGACTAGCATTTGCCCGCGGCTTCGCCCGCGTCCTAAGCGAAATTTTTAACCGTCTACAAAAAACAGGTTCGTATGTCCACGATTATCTCGCGTTTGGCTGAACCGATTTAGATGCGGTCTCCAGAAAAGTAGTTGTTACATTCTGGGGTTTCGCTATACGAAGATTGGTGATTGTGATTCATTAACAGATGAACAGATAAAAAGTCAGGTGGATGGGTGACCGCTTTGAGTGGTTACTAACTGACTCTCGTGCTTTAAAAGGCACGCTAAGCCATTGATCCCGGCTGCAATCGTTAAGCCAAGTTAGAGGCCTTCGAGTGGCTTGCGAACTTCTAACAGTCAAGTTGCCCACTCAGTTGACAAAGGGGGGTCGAAGTTGCACCGCGTCCGTAGGGAGTACCCACCGTTACCATACACAGAACCCCTGGGTGGTGCTAAAAGTGCAATAAAAACTGGCAACCGTACTAGTCTTCTCGACAATCTCACAGGTCGTAAATAAATGCCATACGATTAAAAAAGAATTGAAGGTTGATTTAAATGGAAAAAATATCGAAACCTCTATGTCGTTTTTAAAAGCAAATCCATAGATACCCCACACGCCTATATATTAACATTAAACTTTTTTGCATATAGGTATGAATGGAGTGCCAAATTTTACCTCAGATTCGCATTAAGAGACCTCTCGGATGCTCAGATATCGATTTTGAACGAAATCGGGACGAAAAAAAAAGAAAATCAATATGGCCGCCACTTTGACAAATTTTACCTCGGATTCGTATTAAGAGACCTCTCGGACACTCAGATATCGATTTTGAACGAAATCGGGACGAAAATGAAGAAAATCAATAAGCCGCCACTTTTTTCAAATTTTACCTCAAATTCGTATTAGGGGACCTCTAGGACGCTCAGATATCGATTTTGAACGAAATCGGGTTGGAAAAGAAGAAAATCAATATGGCTGCCACTTTTTCCAAATTTTACCTCGGATTCATATTAAGAGACCTCTCGGACGCTCAGATATCGATTTTAAACGAAATCGGGTTGGAAATGAAGAAAATCAATATGAAATGATAAAAATGATATGGCCGCCACTTTTTCTAAATTATACCTCGGATTCGTATTACGAGACGTCTCGGACGCTCAGATATCGATTTTGAACGAAATCGGGACGAAAAAAAAGAAAATCAATATGGCCACCACTTTCACAAATTTTACCTCGGATTCGTATTAAGAGACCTCTCGGACACTCAGATATCGATTTTGAACGAAATCGGGACGAAAATGAAGAAAATCAATATGGCCGCCACTTTTACAAATTTTACCTCGGATTCGTATTAAGAGACCTCTCGGACGCTCAGATATCGATTTTGATCGAAATCGGGACGAAAAAAAAGAAAATCAATGACAGCGACTTTTTCCACATTTTACCTCGGAGTCGTATTAGGGACCTCTCGGACGCTCAGATATCGATTTTGAACGAAATCGGGACGAAAAAAAAGGTAATCAATATGGCCGCCACTTTCACAAATTTTACCTCGGATTCGTATTAAGAGACCTCTCGGATACTCAGATATCGATTTTGAACGAAATCGGGACGAAAATGAAGAAAATCAATGTGGCCGCCACTTTCACAAATTTTACCTCGGATTCGTATTAAGAGACCTCTCGGACGCTCAGATATCGATTTTGATCGAAATCGGGGCGAAAAAAAAAGAAAATCAATGACTGCGACTTTTTCCACATTTTACCTCGGAGTTGTATTAGGGACTTCTCGGACGCTCATATATCGATTTTGAACGAAATCGGGACGGAAATTAAGAAAATCAATATGGCCGTTACTTTATTCAAAGTTTAGGTACCTCGGATTCCTATTAAGAGTCCTCTCGGACGCTCAAATATCGATTTATGTCGAAATCATATCGGACGGCACTGATCAATAAAACCATCTACAATACATTGAATCAAAAAAGGTCGTATCTTCATAGGGAACTCACGGCACTTCATGCACCTTTAGACCTTATAAGGAACTTACATGCCAAATTTGGTATCTCTCGAACCACCAGTTTGCGCTGTGCGGTGATATGTCAGTCTCTCAGTCAGTCAGTTATTTCTTGATATTTGGCACAATTTTTCAAAAGTTTTCATGACCACTATATTAAATTTCAAAACCGAAGCCATTTTCGTAATTAACGTCCCAAAAAACCATAAAAACGACACCCATATTAATATTTAGACATTTCATCCCCCTCGGACCCCAACAGAGGGGATGGTATTTCACGTCCTCCACGTGGGATTTTAAAATCATTGTTGTTTTCGTAATCAGCGACCCAATAAACCATGGAAACAACACCCATATCGATTTTCAGAATTTGTCACCAGATTTCCCCCTTTTAGGGGTTGATTTCTCAAAAAACCTGAAACACATGTTTACTCATTTATCGTTAGAAATACTCCTGTGAAGTTTCGAATAAAATAATCCAGCTAATCTTGATTCCCCATACAATCTTCGGACCCCCATTTCACCCCCTAAGGTAAAATTTTCTAGGTCACCTAGAAGTGGGTTAGGTTTTTGATTACTAGTCAGTCAGTCAGTCAGTGGTAAAAATGCCGTTTTTTGGAATTTAATATCTCAATAACTATTAAACCTATATTTATGAAATTTGGGTTTCTTGTTTTTCTAAAGGATCCTAATACGTGTACCAAATTTTTTTATGTTAAATAGATTTGGAGTTATTGGGGGACAAAAGTGGCTCCAAACGGTTCGTGTAATACACACGACTATATATAACACACGACTGCTGTCTGCCAGTTCCTGGGGTGAACTTGGCTGGACACGCTGCCGCGTGTCTAGATCGTGACTAGAGCATTCGCTCGTGAAAAGTACCATTTGGTGAAGTTTGACAAAAAGGAATGATATCCCATCAAAAAGATAAATGTGAAAATGAGAGCCAAGTTCAATATTAAGAATATGCGACGCATGGTTGTCGTTTTCAACGACAAAAGAATTGAGATCTAAATGGGTGCCATTTTCATAGATTAACTAAAAAGGTGCCAAGTCTGGCACTAGATTGTTTACAGTAAAACTAATTTATTGCGGCTTAATGCATTTTGAGCTTAAACTTGGCAGTTTTCTTAAATACCCAACAGCATTCATGTTATTATAACATACTGTCACGCGTCGCATATTCTTACTATTGAAATTGGCTCTCATTTTCACGTTTATGTTTTTGATGGGTACTTATTTTCCCATACAACTGTTGGTTTGATAAGTGGCACGTGACGTCATAATGTAGGAGCCTTTTCGGAGGCCACTAGCATCGAGCTAGGTTTGTCCTTTGTTTGTTGACCAACTACAATAATGACATTTGATTGTCATCAAAAACTGGTTCAAATGGCACCATAAAAAAAAATAGTTAACGTATTTCAATAAAAAAAATCTCTATTCATTCTATGTTCTTGCACCACTTTTTGTTTTGATAACTACACGCGCCGCACGAGCATGGCGAACGAGTGTATCTAGCGGGTGGCGGGTTGGCGCGGGTGATGGGCGGAGCAAGCGTGGGAATTATTTTAGGTTGCCTCGTCTTAATAGTGGACAATCTAGTATATTACGATATATGAGTAAAGTTACTTTCTAAGTGATTCCCACGCAACGCTTCTTCGCTGTAACTCGATAAAGTAAAGTAAATGATAAAATGGAGTACTTTCGTATTTCATAATGATAATATGGTTAATAATGTCTTTGGCCGCACCCACGCAAAAATGATATAGCTATCTACCTATCATTTGACGGTGCGGAAACGGGTACATACAATATTTTCTGTCACCTAAGTTTAGATGTGTTACTAATCTGCAATACGCTAATAAATCTAAGTCCTAAAAATGGGCCACCCTTTGCTATACTCTGACCAATGTTTGATTTAATAAAGTACATATTATAAAACCTATGGTAATTTTATTTTTACTAATTGTGTATTGTCTAATTTCAGTTGAATTATGTGACAATTAATATAATTTTCCAGTGATTAAAAATAAATATTTAGGTAAACATTTTGATATTGTTTGGTGATTCAATTTTAGTGACACTTTTATCATTTTGAAACCCGATGTAATTATTTGATTACTGATATTATTTCCAAGTAATTCTTAATTAATATTTAGGTAAGCGTTTTAATATTATTTGGTGATTCAATTTAGGTGACAGATCTCCTATTTTAGGAACAAATATTATTTATTAGGTCGCTGAAAATGCATTTATTAGGTAATTGATAAAATCATACCCTGCGGAAACCAGTCAGTTGTCAATGTCGAGTCAGTACTCTTCATTAAGAGCGCGCCTACATTTTAATAAGAGCTGGCAATTGTAAGCTCTCGGCAAAGTACAGAACCCCACATCATACAGGTAGGCCGTTGTAATATTACTTGAAATTATAATAAGACAGTCCCTTAAGCTCTAGCTAGACACTCGGCAGTGTGTCAGCCAAATTCGCAAAGCAAATAATAATACCTAATATATTAACTGTAAATAATAATATATGGCAAGCTTCGTCACATATTTGAATCGCCACTGCCTCAGTCCCTCAAGTCGAAAGTCTTCGACCAGTGCGTACTTCCGGTCCTTACCTACGGGGCCGAGACGTGGACGCTTACAAAAGGCCTCGTCCATAAATTCCAAGTCGCACAGCGTGCTATGGAGAGGGCTATGCTCGGAGTTTCTCTGAAGGACAGAATCCGGAATCAGGATATCCGACCGAGAACCAAGGTCACCGACATAGCGCTCAGGATAAGTAAGCTGAAGTGGAAATGGGCGGGGCATATTTGTCGAAGAGCCGATGGCCGATGGGGCAAACGAGTTCTGGAGTGGAGACCGCGAACGACTCGTCCTGTGGGACGACCTCCCACCAGGTGGACCGACGACCTAAAGAGGGTGGCGGGAAGCGATTGGATGCGGAGAGCTGAGGACCGGGTGTGGTGGCGCGAATTTGGGAAGGCCTATGTCCAGCAGTGGACGACTGTGGGCTGATGATGATGAAATAATAATTATTATATTAACTGCAAATAATAATAATATATTTACTGTACGTTCCTTACTCTTAGTTGTTTTACATGTTCACACTTCACGATCTTCTTTTATTCACGGTTTAGTGCTTAAATAGAATTTTGGTTAAATAACATATTTAACAAATAATATGTATACCGTTAAATGGGATGAGTTGGGTCGAAATCAAAGTTCAAACCTGGATAAAAGTTTATTTTTATATGTAGTACAAAATCAATGTACTACAACAAATGTTCCGGAGGTATGATTTTAGTTTCTCAATGAAAACTCATTGCTTCATTGCATAGTTTCAACGATAAATACATAATAGTAGGCAAACCCAGCTCATCCCGTAGTTGGGGTTATAAGGGCTAGAAATGGGGTGAGATGGGAAAATTGCTAGAGTTGACACTTTCGGATTAAGACAATAGCTTGACTTGTCGAGAGATTTTTTTATTAATGTAGCAAAATTATGTTTTATTTATGGACCTACTTAAACCGGTTTATTGTTTTCTGTAAGTTGTGACCCTTATTTTTATGACGTATAAATAGTTTTAAGATCAATTAAAAAATATTTTTGATCTATATGGAATTAGTAAGGTGAATCCCAACAAAAAAATTAATATCAAATTAATGACCTGCATGACACACTATGACACGTCGACAGATAGAAACGTCTATCGACGTAGTGTTTCAATTTTGTGTGCAAACACATGACTAGCATGACACTGCGTCGTCAGAAGGGACGTCTTTCGACGTAGTGTCGTATTTAGGTATGCAACTGCATGATCAGCACAGCACATTGACATTTAAGTATGGTCAAATATGTTCAAATACGTTTGATAAAATACCACGTCTGTCGATAAAAAAAACTCACGAGTTAAATAAAAGTCGATTAAACACTCAGTAGCTAATAACCTATATTACTGTATGAAATAAATAAAAGAGCACATTTCAATATAACATATTTATTTAATTCCTCTAAATAATATTCACCATTTTATCATAAATATCATATTTAACTACTTATGTAAATCGACAACCTTGAACTACGAAAACCAACTCCCCCCTCTATCATCCCGGTACACCCCGTTCGTAACACCAACTCTACCCATTCATGACCCAACTGTCCCCGTTGTCGACCTAACTCACCCCTCAGTACATCCCTGCTCTCCCCATAAAAATCCTCAAATGCGGTTGAATCGTTATCTATGTTAAAATCATTATAAATAAAGAAAATATAACTTATGTTTTTCTGTTTTCAATAAGCCGTGTAAGTATATAAACGATATCCGAAAGGTGGATGAACACTTACTTTGGCAAACATCACATAAAAACAAAGTTAAATTCAACTAAAAATTCGCCGCTTTCGAGCATCAACTTTAATGTGAATTTGTGTTTCAAAATTGTATGATTTGGCATTGGCAGCTTAGTGTTGCGAAATGAAGAAAAAATATGTCTAAAAATATAATCAATTACTTTGAGAGCAAACTGAGCCCAAAAATTAAAGTAGCTACTGAAAAAAGAAATTCTGGATTCGCAACCCAACTCCCCCCGCGAACCCTACTCACCCCATTTTACGGTACTTACATCAATATTATTTTCGATTCTCATAAACGTTTGTAATTACTAAAACATTTTCTAATGTTCATAACTATAAAGGGAAAATCACTAAAAAATATTGTCGATAAAAGCTCACTTACTTTCAACGATCGATATTTAGTGGCTAATTAAAGTTCAAAGTAAGTAGTTCAAAGTAGTAGTAGTAAGTAAGTTTATGTTTAATTTAAATGTAAATTGTTACAAGATCCGGGTCACACCATGTTCCACAAGCCTATATTTGGCATATACAAGTAGGTATGATATAATACAATAGTAATTTCATTTCTCCAATGCTGTAATTTACACTTGCGGCTTGTCACTAAATAATTTACTTAAGTCTCTATAGAAGCTAATATTATTTTTTCGTAAAAACGAATAAATATGTAAATGAGGAAATTTCATTTGTAAGATATCAAATGTTTTAAGTTGTTTATGGCTAGGTAATGATCTAGTTATTTTTTGATAAAGACAACAAATTCGTTTCTAATTGGTTAACTATCACTAACATATTAAGTCTTCGCGTGGTTAATTATTAAAAGTTTTCTTAAAATAATGATTTGTGTAGATATCCTATACGCGGTCCAAAATAGGGACGGAAAAGCTCTTATGCAGCTAAATTGAGAACTTATATCAAACGGCTGGCGGTTGGGCGAGTAATCGTTTATTTGTCTCAATGTCATATCAAATCTTTATCAAATAGTCTGAGGCAAATAAAAAAAACGAGGACAACCAATAATATATCTTTTTCTGTCGCTCTTATTCTATATTATTATATTATTAGTGGTATTATTATTTGCTGTCTACTCTGGGGATTTTTCTTAGAGTACATACTAAGAGGGTATCAACGGGTCCACTAGCGCGACTCGTAAGAAAATGTGATTATTTAAATTAAACTATAGATATTTAAAAAATGGGGGATTGATATGTACAGTATTTTGTATTTTAGTAGCTTTTGAATACATTAAACCAGTTTTTACGTTGCTAGATTCGTTAATCTACTTATGCATCCAAACTAAAACGTCCGTTTTATTTTTGAACTCATAGATCGATTAATCTTGCAAAAGGAAAGGTACCTACTTAAATACGAGGGTAAAACTGAAAGTTTCGGGAATAGAAGAAAATATGCAGTATAAGTGAGTTTATTTATTTTTATTGTTTTTCAAAATATTCTCCTTTGTATTTTATGCACTTATGCATGCGTTCAAACCAGTCCATAAAGCACTTTTTGAACTCTGAAGTAGGGGTCGACAAAATGGCTATTTTATAGGCCTCCACTGCTTCTTCTGGCGTCTGAAACCGCTGACCACGCAGTTTGTCCTTGATTCTGGGGAATGTAAAAAAGTCGTTGGGACTTAAGTCAGGGCTATATGGAGGGTGGTCCAATATTTCGACTTTTTCACCGTCCAGGTACTCAGTTGTTGTCCGAGCGGTGTGTGGGCTGGCGTTGTCGTGGTGAAGGATGATGCGACGACTAGGGTTTGTTTTTCGGAGTTCAGCAAAGACGTTCGGCAAACAAATAGTGGTGTACCAATCAGCATTGACTGTTCTACGATCCTCAAGAGCCACAGTAGCTACGTGACCAGATTTAGAGATAAACGTAGCCACCATCTTCTTAGCCGTACTGCGAGAACGAACAACTTTTGTGGGTTTGAGCTCGTCTTCGAAGACCCATACTCGGGATTGGTTTTTAGTTTCAGGCTCATAAGCGTATATCCACGACTCGTCACCTGATACTATGCTAAAAACAGCATTTGAGCGTCCCTTGTTAAATCTTTTCAAAGTTTTGCGGCACCAATTGACACGGACTATTTTCTGCTCGTCAGACAATAGGTGAGGTATCCAACGGGAAAATAACTTTTTCACGCCTAATTCTTCTTTTAAAATAATTTGTATTTGACTCATTCCAATACCCAGGTGCTCTTGAATTTCCCGATATGTCACATGTCGGTCTTCATTTATCAGACGACGCACAACATCGACGTTTTCTTGCGTGACTGCCGATTTTGGTCGACCTTCACGCACTTCGTCGGTGAGGGATACACGGCCACGTTGAAATTCTGAATACCACCTGTATATTGTAGTCTTTGAAGGAGCTTCAATATTAAAAGCAGCAACCATCCGCTCTTCACATTGTTTTTGTGTTAGTCCACTTTTAAAGTCATAATAAATCATAGCTCTGAAATTTTCACGGCACAATTCCATTTTAAGCAGTGACTCGACGACTTCAATAAACAATTGAAACCGAACCATACTTTTTTTTTTCTAAGTGGCCAGTGTGTTGAGATAAGGAAACTTCAGAGATTATAAAAAGGTATAATACATGTTAAAAATAAATTAATAAGTATTCGATTCCCGCCACTTTCAGTGCAAGCCTCGTACAAAATGTTGCACATAGCAGTCCGCTTTTTTGAATACCTTTCGTCAAAATTTAAATAATCACATTTTTACGAGTGGCGCTAGAGGACCCGGTGATTCCCTCCCAGGCTGATTAACACTGAAGCTTGTAAACATTTTAAATGAATTAAATGAAATAAAAAACTACATTCACGACAAACAAAACAAAGTATTAAACAAAAACAAACAGAAAGACTTAGTAAAATATATACATATGAAACTTATACATAGTTTGCCATATGAAATGGTCCCGCCTCAGCATAATGCTGGCTCAGCAGAAGCTAGAGGTCCCGGGTTCGAATCCCGGCCAGGGCATTTATTTGTGAATTTTTCACGAATATTTGTTCTTGGGTCTTGGATGTTTTCTATGTATTTAAGTATGTATTTATCTATATAAGTATGTATATCGTCGTTTAGTACCTATAGTACAAGCTTTGCTTAGTTTGGGACTAGGTTGACTTGTGTAAGATTGTCCCCCAATATTATTATTATTACATTATTATTGTATGTCTTTTCCGCTCACGGGACAATGGTGTCCCGGACCTTTGGAAGGCGTGCGCGGAGCCGAAGTACCGAGGTACCGAAGTACCAACCGAGTACCACATAGCCAACACGTAGAGGCCCTTTTGACAATTTAATGAAATGCAAGGGGTACACCGAGCGGATGCTGTCCCTGCCGTGTCATGGGACGCACACAGAGACAGCACCCGCCAGGGTGTACAGGAACTATTGCTGGTTGATGGAATCTAAATGAACCGGACTATTGGGTGAATATGATGGGCTAATGGCTGGGCTATTGAATGAGACAACTGACGTCTACCTAATAAAACTGTCTCACATTTTTATCTCAGGCAGACGGTGACTCGCCCTCTGCTAGATGGGCCCCTATAAATAGCGACATTAAAAATGGCCTAAGGGCAACACCGGTGCAGAGGGCTGGGGGTAGAGAGGTGGCACTGGACTTTAAACATATAGCCAACTCGCCACTTAGGTGACCACATCCACCCCCGAGCAACAGCTCTAGCGACTCCACTCTGGACAGCCGGTTAAGGCAAGCCAGAGGCGGGGGCCTGTTCATACAACCAACCTACAGGACACCCCCAGGAGCACTCAGGTACATAGGGTCGCTGCTCCCTGACAGCTCGCCACAAGCTGCCCTATGTTGACTGACTGCACTGGAAATCCAGTGGGCGATGGGGTCGTCACATCCCTACGCCGACATATTATTATTATTATTATCTAACTAGGGAGATAGTAAACTGTCGAAATATTAATGTATCGAAAAATAAAAACAAAAACAAATACCGTTACATTATAATATATTTAGCCCGATTGTAAACTGCCTCTCAAAGCTCTTCATGCAAGGAGTGGACTCGAGCTTTGGTAATTCAGCAGAAAACCCCTTTCTTGCACTTTTCTTGTTCTTGACATTGTGAATATTCAGAGAAAGTATGGTTGTACAACGTGTTAGGATTTCCTTCGTAGCGGCGGGGTACTATAGTTTGGGAATGGAATAGCTATTACTAATAGCCTATTAGCTATCAATCGTGTTGCAATCATTATACACTTTGACGTAAGTAAGTATATGGAAAAACAGTCACTTCTTAATCTTCTAATCCAATTCTAAGCTGCTAGGTTATTGTTATTACGTCAATCATGTCAATCGGCATAAATTGAATCATGATTTATTAATATCTTAACTTACTTAGGAACGTTCGTGGCCCAGCGGCGTCCGCTTACCGCGTGCGGTATGGGAGGTTAAGCAATGTGGGGCGCGGTCAGTCCTTGGATGGGTGACCGCTTTGAGTGGTTACTAACTGAGCGCTCCAGTGTTTTGGAAGGCACGCTAAGCCGTTGATCCCGGTTGCTGTCTATGATAGCAGTCGTTAAGCCAAGTTAGAGGCCCCCGGGCGGCTTGAGAACTTCTAACAATCAAGTTGCCCACTCACTTGACAAGCCTAATCCCAATAAGGTCTAGTTTCCCCCCATGTGTTGGAAGGTCAGATGGCAGTCGCTTTCGTAAAACTAGTGCCTGCGCCAATTCTTGGGATTAGGTAGCGGACCCCAGGCATCCTTCAGGATACAACTGTACTGGGAATAACGCTAGGAGGATAATGAATATCTTAACTTACTTGTTTAGATTGATATTATACACTTACACTTAGTAAAGTAAAAGACTGGAGATAGTCATAAGTTAAGTCATAAGTCATAATATGGACACGACTGCATAAATAACGTAATAAAAGTCAATATCATTGGGATATTGATTTAAGATTTTGTTTAGCTTAACAAATATTGTGTATTTGAAGGCGTTGTTTTATCTGTTACGAGAATGTAATTTAATCATTACGATAACACGGTTAATATAAAATTGATTATCAGGACGATAATTTCACAGTAGCTGTGTATCATTTAACTAGCATTATTGCCATGAGTTTCTCCGGGAAAGTGGCCATTGTGACTGGTGCGAGCTCTGGAATAGGAGCTGCCACGGCCATAGCACTGGCCAGGGAAGGAGCCAAGGTAGCTTTAGTGGCAAGAAACGAAGTGAAATTAAGCAAAGTCGCCAAGCAATGCGAACAACATGACAACAAACCTCTCATCATCAAAGTAGACGTATCCAAAGACGAGGAAGTTAAGACTATAGTGAAAAATACTGTTGATCGTTTCGGTCAATTAGATATCTTAGTCAACAATGCAGGAATTCATAGAAATGTATCGATGCTAGCCGAAAATCTTCTGGAATCTTTTGACCTCGTAATGAATACGAATATACGCTCTGTCGTCCTCTTGACTCACCTGGCTGCTCCTCATCTAATCAAGACTAAAGGTAATGTCATTAATATATCGAGCGTCGCTGGTATATCCATCCCAGGGAAAGGGTTCACGCCTTATGCAGTCTCGAAGGCAGCGTTGGATCACTTTACACGCTGCGTTGCTTTGGAATTCGCTGAACACGGTGTAAGAGTGAACAGCATCAACCCAGGGCCTGTGAAGACTGACATAGTGGAGAATTCAGGAATTGCTAATCCAGATGCAGTATGGGAGTCCTTTAAAGCCGGTACTCCGCTGAGAAGGATAGGGGAGCCTGAAGAAATAGCTGATTTGGTTCTGTTCCTGGCCAGCGACAAGGCTCGGAGCATTACTGGATCGAAGTTTGTTTCCGATAATGGCGCACTTTTGAACTCATCATTACAATCTTAAAATACATGTCTAAAGTTGTCTGGGAGAGATCGCTCTTTAGCGATAAGACCGTATGTTATCTACCTTTTTTACCTACATGGTGCTATTTTGTTTCTGTTTGTAACTGTTTCATTTGTATCAGGTGTGCAATAAAGAGTATTTGTATTTGGAGCGAGCTGTTTTTTTTTTCATATTATTTTTTGTAAGTATGTAACTATATTAATTAACGCGTGTTTTGAAATTGATGCCTTGCTTTTGTGCAATATCGATAAGACCACGAGAAATGAAAAAATAATCTTAAATTAACAAAATACAAATAGAAAACTGTCCCATAATTATATTCCACATATTCGTATAATCTTGTGAATATCTTTCTTGTTGTTACTTATTTGTTAGTATCCTTATCACTGATTACTGATAGATAAGCTGTTTAAAAACGAATGTACATACATACTTCGGTAGTAATAAAGGCAGCTATAAAATAGCGGAATAGTGATTGTTAATAAATAGCTATACACTTTTCAATCGGACCTTCTTTACGAAATAAGTTAAATTAGATATTTATCCGTTTGGCAAAATAGGATTTGATTGAAATAGCTAGGCTAGCTAGGCTAGCCACCACTGTCATATTCAGGGTATATAGTCTAAACTCATGGGAGTGGAGCCTTGCCAATTTGGAACACATGATCAGACAGCAAATAGTGATTCATTATTGATTGTAAAGCGTTGACAAGGTTCACTCACATCAGTTTAGCAAAAGGTTGTGATTTATAGTTAATAAATGAAAGCGTATTTCGTGTAATTATCACAAAATTTACTTTTAAACTTACGCAGAGATTACAATTTTCTTTTCTACTTTTCACTCCTTGACGATAAAAGATGAACTGTCTAAGTTGACGCCGACGTGGTTATTATAACGGTCATCTACTGTCCAAAATGGCGGTAACGTGAAGTTCATCTTAGATTGCGAATTCAAGAAATATAAACAGAATACTTAATTGACTGCAGATTTATCATGTAAAGTCATAGGAATTTAAAGGGTTATTTATACAGTTAACAAGATTGAGATATTGAGGAATTGGTTTTAAACTCTATTTATATGTACGGGGTGTGGCCTGTAATAGGAGCAAAAAATTTAAAGGACGCTTCCTTAGAGCATTTGCAGTAACCTCGTGTGTCCAAAAACTGTATCTTTTTTCACTTGGGTGAATATCTAAAGTTATGAGATCTCAGTAATGGATCTTGGCACCACGAGATTATAGCGCGACAGTCATGGCTGATTTTGAGGTGGCATCTAGTTATGACTCATAATCATTGTTGTATTTTTGGATAAAAAGGATATTTTTGGGACTTTTTTTTTTTTAAACCAAGTTTTAAATAAAGTGTTAATAATATCGCTCCAGTGGAGTAAAGAAGTATAGGTAGATTCACAAGAACTGGCGCGGAATTTCTATGAAATTATTGGCAGTTTCATACATTTTCCGCGCCAGCTCTTGTGAATCGACCTATACACGTAAGCTATATTTGCAAGAAAAAATCCATAAAAATGGTTTTTTTTTAAATTGAAACTATTTAATTAGAAATCATTACCGGAGAGCTCAATAGTATACCGCTTATTTCTTTGCGCCTATTACAGGCACACCTGTATACCAGGTTAAGCTTCATACCTTGACGGATATAGGAGTGATCGATTTTTTTACTGACATTACTTTTGATCTTGATTAGGTGAGGAACAACAAAGTGCGTCAAAAGAACGAAAGTGCGTATATTCATGTTCATAAAGAGGTCGAAACATTCTACAAGATCAACAGTCTCTTTCAAACTTTCTTGTCTTTCGAAACGTCTCCTTCAATGATGAGAGGTTTTTTGTCATACTATTCGCATTGATTGTAGACTTCGCTTAGTTTTACTTCATTCCTATCTACTAAGGCTACATTGGCGCCTTCCTTGGCCAGTCTTAAGGCCATGGCTGTTCCTATTCTAGATTCAGCACCAGTTAATATGACCACACTACCGGGGAAACTCATTGCGATAATGCTAGTTAAATGTTGGATAGGTACTGTAAAATAATCGGCCTGATAATCTAAATATATAAAAGAAGAAACTGATTGACTGACTGACTGATTGATTGACTGACTGACTGACTGACATATCAACGCACATCCCAAACCGCTGGTCCTAGAGATTCCAAATTTGGCACGTAGGTTCCTTATAAGGTCAAAGGGTACACTAAGAAAGCATTTTTCAAAATTCAACCCCTAAGGGGGTGAAATGGGGGTTCAAAGTTTGTATGGGGAAACAAGATTAGTTGGACTATTTTATTCGAAACTTCACAGGAGTATTTCTAACGATAAATGAGTAAATACGTGTTTTAGGTTTTTTGAGAAATCAACCCCTTAAAGGGGGAAAGGTGGTGACAAATTCAGAAAATCGGCATGGGTATTGTTTTTATGGTTTATTAGGTCGCTGATAACGAAAACAACAATGATTTTAAAATCTCACGTGGAGGACGTGAAATACCATCCACCTGTTGGGGTGAGAGCGGGATGAAATGTCTAAATATTAATATGGGTGTCGTTTTTATGATTTTTTGGGACGTTAATTACGGAAATGGCATCGATTTTGAAATTTAATATTGTGGACATGAAACCTTTTGAAAGTTTGTGCCAAATGTCAAGAAATAAATAACCTACTGACTGAGTGAGTGACATATCGGCGCACAGCCCAAACTGCTGGTTCTAGAGATTCCAAATTTAGTATGTAGGTTCCATATAAGGCCTTGAGGTGCATTAAGAAAGGATTTTTCAAAATTCAACCCCTAAGGGGGTGAAATGGGGGTCCGAAGTTTGTATGGGGAAACAAGATTAGTTGGACTATTTTATTCGAAACTTAACAGGAGTATTTCTAATGATAAATGACTAAATGCGTGTTTCAGGTTTTTTGAGAAATCAACCCCTAAAGGGGGGAAAGGTTGTGACAAATTCTGAAAATCGACATGAGTATTGTTTTTATGATATACCGGTCGCTGATAACGAAAACAACAATGATTTTAAAATCTCACGTGGAGGACTGAAATACCATCCCCCCTGTTGGGGTGCGAGGGGGATGAAATGTCTAAATATTGATATGGGTGTCGTTTTCATGGTTTTTTGGGACGTTAATTACGAAAATGGCATCAATTTTGAAATTTAATATTGTGGACATGAAAACTTTTGAAAGTTTGTGCCAAATTTCAAGAAATAACTGACTGACTGAGTGAGTGAAATATCAACGCACAGCCCAAACTGCGGGTTCTAGAGATTCCAAATTTAGTATGCAGGTTCCATATAAGGTCTTGTGGTGCATTAAGAAAGGATTTTTGATAATTCTTCCCCTAAGGGGGTGAAATGGGGGTCCGAAGTTTGTATGGGGAATCAAGATTAGTTGGATTATTTTATTCGAAACTTCACAGGAGTATTTCTATCGATAACTGAGTAAACATGTGTTTCAGGTTTTTTGAGAAATCAACCCCTAAAAGGGGGATCGTTGTAAAAAATTATGAAAATCGATATGGCTGTTGTTTCTATGGTTTATCGGGTAGCTGATTACGAAAACAACAATGATTTTAAAATCCCACGTGAAGGACGTGAAAATACCATCCCATCTGTTGGGGTCCGAAGGGGTTGGAATGTCTAAATATTAATATGGGTGTCATTTTTATGGTTGTTTGGGTCGGTAATTTAAAAAATGGCAGTAATTTTGGAATTTTATGTTGCGGATATGAAAAGTTTTAAAAGTTGGTGCCAAATTGCACGAAGAAACTGACTGAGTAAGCGAGTGACATATCAACGCACAGCCCAAACTGCTGGTTCGAGAGATACCAAATTTGTCATGTAGGTTCCTTATAAGGTCTAAAGGTGCATAAAGTGCCGTGAGTTCCCTATGAAGATACGACCTTTTTTGATTCAATGTATTGTAAATGGTTTTATTAATCAGTGCCGTCCGATACGATTTCGACGTAAATCGATATTTGAGCGTCCGAGGGGACTCTTAATAGGAATCCGAGCTACCTAAACTTTAAATAAAGTACCGGCCATATTGATTTTCTTCATTTCCGTCCCGATTTCATTCAAAATCAATATCTGAGCGGCCGAGAGGTCCCACCCTAATACGACTCTGAGGTAAAATTTAGAAAAAGTGGCGGCCATATGCTTATCTTCATTTTCGTCCCGATTTCGTTCAAAATCGATATCTGAGCGTCCGAGAGGTCCCCTAATACGACTCCGAGGTAAAATTTAGAAAAAGTCGCAGCCATATTGATTTTCTTCATTTCCTTCCCAATTTCGTTCATAATCGATATCGAAGCGTCCGAGAGGTCTCGTAATACGAATCCGAGATAAAATTTAAAAAAAGTGGCGGCCATATTCATTTTTATCATTTCCGTCACGATTTCGTTCAAAATCGATATCTGAGCGTCCGAGAGAATTCTTAATACGAATTCGAGGTAACATTTTAAAAAAGTAGCAGCCATATTGATTTTCATCATTTCCAATCCGATTTCGTTGAAAATCGATATCCGAGCGTCCGAGAGGTCCCCTAATACATAACTGGTGAAAATATGTGAGACATATGCCGGTGCCCATGGGCTAAAGTACAATACTTCGAAAAGCGAGATATTACAATTTAAAGCAGGTAAAAAGTCATATAAAATGACGCTCGTCACGCTTTGCGGTACCGCATTAAAAGTTGTGAACAAGTACCTAGGCCACTGGGTAACCGAAAATATGTCTGATAATGAGGACATTGAGAGGGAACGTAGGGAGCTGTGTGTTCGTTGTAATATGCTGGCCCGCAGATTTGCACGCAAAGCTAACGCTATTCAAAGCATATTTTCAAACATTCTACACGTGCGATCTGTGGACCAGTTTTACACAGAGAGCATACAAGGATTTGCGAGTGCAATACAACAACGCGTTTAGGGTGCTGTTAGGACTGCCGCGGTACTGTAGCGCGTCGACAATGTTTGCGGAGGCGCGCACCGATAGCTTTGATGCCATAATTAGGAAACGGTGCGCGGCGTTACAGAATCGTCTCCGCCACAGCTCAAACAGCATTCTGAACGTGCTGGCGCAGCGTTGGGACTCGCCGCTGCTCGCGTGCTGGGTGTGGCTGCACGCGCCAGTTGTACCCGCACCACGTCAATTTCAATTTTATTTATTTCCATAAATGTTTGACTAACATAGTCTTGTAAGTTTTTAATTGTTACTAACAAATGTGTATATGGATTATAATCTGAAATAAATTAATTGAATTGAATTGAATTGAATACGAATCCGTGGTAAAATTTGGAAAAAGTGGCAGCCATATTGATTTTCTTCATTTCCAACCCGATTTCGTTCAAAATCGATATCTGAGCGTCCGACAGGTCTCGTAATACGAATTTGAGGTAAAATTTGGAAAAAGTGGCGGCCGTATTGATATTCTTCATTTCCGTCCCGATTTCGTTCAAAATCGAGATCTGAGCGTCCGAGAGGTCTCATCATCTCCCTGCCCTTATCCCGCTTATGCAGGGTCGGCGCAACATGTTTTCTTCTTCCATTCCTCTTTATTACTCGTCACTTCAGCGCTTACTCCTTTCTTTCTCATATCCTCTCTCACACAATCCATCCATCGCTTTTTGGGCCTTCCAATCGCTCTTCGTCCTTCTACATCCAACCCTAATATTCTTTTATCAATATGACATTCATCCCTCCTCATTACATGCCCATACCATGCTAACCTACTGCTCCTCATTTTCTCTGTCACGGGTGCCACTTCACTGTCACGCGTCCGAGAGGTCTCTTAGTACGAATCTGAGGTAAAATTTGGCACTCCGTGCATGCCAGGAATTGTAAAAAAAAAGTTTTATGTTATTATATAGGCGTGTGGGGTATCTATGGATTTGCTTTTTAAAAACGACATAGAGCTTTCGATATTATTTTTCCATTTAAATCAACCTTTAGATTTTTTTTTAATCGTATGGCATTTATTTACGAACCGTGAGATCTTCGGGAAGACAAGTACGGTTGCCAGTTTTTGTTGCACTTTTAGCACCACCCAGGGGTCACGTGTAGGGTAACGGTGGGTACTCCCTACGGACGTAGTGCAACTTCGACCCCCCTTTATCAAGTGAGTGGGCAACTTGACTGTTAGAAGTTCTCAAGCCGTCCGAAGGCCTCTAACTTGGCTTAACGACTGCTGTCGTAGACAGCAGCCGGGATCAACGGCTTAACGTGCCTTTCAAAGCACGAGAGCGCTCAGTTAGTAACCACTCAAAGCGGTCACCCATCCAAGTCCTGACCTGCACCCACATTGGTTAACCTCGCATACCGCACGCAGTAGGCGGGTGCCGCTGGGCCACGAGCGCTCTAAATTCTTGATAGTTTGTGCCAAATTGCAATTCAATCGGTCCAGTAAAAGCAACTCGGTTGTAACAGACGGACTGACAGTAAGGAGTGCGAATGGAAGTGAGGCCAAATTTTCTTTTTGGATGCTCCTTTGAATGAATCACAATCACCAAACTTCGTATACCGACACCCCCAGAATGTAACAACTAGGTACTTTTCTGGAAACCGCATCTCAATCGGTTCAGCCAAATGCGGGATAATCGTCGACAAACATACATACATACATACATACATATATACGGGTCAAACAGTGAACCTCTTTTTTGTAGACGGTTAAAAATTACGCTTAGTACGCGGGCGAAGCCGCGGGAAAATGCTAGTAAATACTTAGTCGGCTCATAAGTTCTGTCACTGGCCTTTAAAATTTAAATTTGGAACTCCTAAAACAAAAACCGTTGTGCATTTGAATTTCGAATCTTTTTTAAATATTTGAGTAGTATAATTTTGCAATTTTCTGTTTTCTTTAACATGGAGTGGACGCTTAAAGATAGCCGTACCGCAATAATTGCACTAAATCGTTGTGGACACTCGCCGACTAAAATTTTTAAGCTACTTGAAAATTTAAAATTCTCTCTAAGATTTGTGTATCGTACCATAGAAAGATACAGTGAGGTCTCTAGTTTAAATGACAAGAAAAGAAGCGGTCGTTCGCGTACAGCTAGGACTCCAGCGGTTGTACAAGCAATTAGGGCACGCATTGCCAGAAATCCCGCTAGGAAACAAAAAGTTATGGCCCTCCAGATGGGTTTGAGCAGAAACACGGTGAAAAGAGTGCTTAATCAAGACCTGAGACTTCGTGCTTATTAACGAAAAATTGGCCATCTTCACAATGGTCGGCTTAAAGCTTTAAGGCTTAAAAGATCTAAAGCTTTATTGAAGAAGTACGCTAAAAATAAGCATCGTTGTACACTGTTTTCGGACGAGAAAATTTTTGACATGGAAGAAAACTGTAATAAACAAAATGATAGTGTACGCTCGCAATAGTAAAGAAGCGTCTAATAGCATTCTCCGTATTCAAAGAGGTCATCACCCTTCATCTGTGATGGTTTGGCTGGGAGTTTCTTATGCGGGCGTCACTAGTATGCATTTTTGTGAGAAAGGAGTAAAAACTAGTGCCAAAGTGTACCAAGACACGGTGTTGACTAATATTGTGAAATCACTATCACATACGATGTTTCTAAACCAGCATTGGGTTTTCCAGCAGGACTCTGCTCCAGCCCATAAGGCAAAATCTACACAAGCCTGGCTCGCCTCCAATAAAATCGACTTTATACGGCATGAAGATTGGCCCTCCTCTAGCCCAGATCTTAATCCGTTAGACTATAAAATATGGCAGTATTTAGAGGAAAAGGTGTGCTCAAAACCTCATGCAAATCTAGACTCGCTGAAAAAATCCCTTGCTACGGCAGTGGCCAATATCGACATGAAAGTGGTGCGTGAATCCATTGACGACTGGCCACGCAGACTTTAAGCCTGTGTAGATAATTATGGCGGTCATTTTGAATAAATGTTATACATTTAGATTCTCTAGTTTATAAGCTTTCAAACGCTGTACAAATTATACGGAATAAACTTAAACTTTTGTTTTTATTTGATACTATGTATATGACAGAACTTATGAGCCGACTAAGTATATCCTTGTTATCGCGCTCATTAATTCGAAGTAGAGAAAAAATAATACGTTTTCATCCATGTTAAGCATAAGCAAATCGGGCAAAACTAAATATTGTATCAATATCCCAAACGTCTTGATTTTCCTGAATTTATCTATGCAGTTGTGTCCATGGAATACTCCAAATTTGATAAGTCACACAGTCAACGAAAATATTCCATCTTATATCTGAACTTCCGTATCCTATATTTTGCATGCTTATTTAAGTACAATATGGCGGACTGTAATGCCATTTTGTACCAACATAATGTGACCCGTATTCCGCAAATAAATTTCATTTCATTTCATTACACTGGCATGAAGTGATGAAAAAACGCGTACAGATAAGGAATACATGTGAACCCGATTGAACGGTCTAATAAATTAGGGACATGAGATTTTTGTATAGTATTATTGATCAATGATCATATTATTGTTCCTCGACATCATTGATGGACAGCCTGTCCATGTTGAAGCTGTGCAAGGGTGTGAAGTTGTGCAAGGGATGGCCCTTGTAACTAAGGCCGTGGTCGTTCTGACCCGCCGCCCGCGGCTTGCAGCAGCCCGTCGGCCGCGGCGTTCCGTATGGTGTGTTCGTGAATGTTCGGAAGCGGTCGTTCTCAGATAGACGTCGCACGCGGCGGGCGAGAACGACCACGGCCTTAGACAGCTCAGCTTGTCTTTTGCGTCACTCAAGAATAATTTGAATGATTTGTGATTTGCGTGAATAAAGTATTTATTTATTATATATTTGCGATATCTAAATATATAAAAGAAGAAACTGACTGACTGACTGACTGACTGACTGACTGACTGACTGACTGACTGACTGACTGACATATCAACGCACAGCCCAAACCGCTGGTCCTAGAGATTCCAAATTTGGCACGTAGGTTCCTTATAAGGTCTAGGGGTGCACTAAAAAAGGATTTTTCAAAATTCAACCCCTAAGGGGGTGAAATGGGGGTCCGAAGTTTGTATGGGGAAACAAGATTAGTTGGACTATTTTATTCGAAACTTCACAGGAGTATTTCTAACGATAAATGAGTAAATACGTGTTTCAGGTTTTTTGAGAAATCAACCCCTAAAAGGGGGAAATCTGGTGACAAATTCTGAAAATCGACATGGGTATTGTTTTTATGATATACCGGGTCGCTGATAACGAAAACAACAATGATTTTAAAATCTCACGTGGAAGACGTGAAATACCATCCCCTCTGTTGGGGTGCGAGGGGGATGAAATGTCTAAATATTAATATGGGTGTCGTTTTTATGGTTTTTTGGGACGTTAATTACGAAAATGGCATCGGATTTGTAATTTAATATTGTGGAAATGAAATTTTTTTAAAAATTGTGCCAAATTTCAAGAAATAACTGACTGACTGAGTGACTGACATATCACCGCACAGCGCAAACTGGTGGTTCTAGAGATTCCAAATTTAATATGTAGGTTCCATATAAGGTCTTGAGGTGCATTAAGAAAGGATTTTTCAAAATTCAACGCCTAAGGGGGTGAAATGGGGGTCCGAAGATTGTATGGGGAATCAAGATTAGCTGGATTATTTTATTCGAAACTTCACAGGAGTATTTCTAACGATAAATGAGTAAACATGTGTTTCAGGTTTTTTGAGAAATCAACCCCTTAAAGGGGGAAATCTGGTGACAAATTCTGAAAATCGATACGAGGCTTGCACTGAAAGTGGCGGGAATCGAATACTTATTAATTTATTTTTAACATGTATTATACCTTTTTATAATCTCTGAAGTTTCCTTATCTCAACACACTGGCCACTTAGAAAAAAAAAAGTATGGTTCGGTTTCAATTGTTTATTGAAGTCGTCGAGTCACTGCTTAAAATGGAATTGTGCCGTGAAAATTTCAGAGCTATGATTTATTATGACTTTAAAAGTGGACTAACACAAAAACAATGTGAAGAGCGGATGGTTGCTGCTTTTAATATTGAAGCTCCTTCAAAGACTACAATATACAGGTGGTATTCAGAATTTCAACGTGGCCGTGTATCCCTCACCGACGAAGTGCGTGAAGGTCGACCAAAATCGGCAGTCACGCAAGAAAACGTCGATGTTGTGCGTCGTCTGATAAATGAAGACCGACATGTGACATATCGGGAAATTCAAGAGCACCTGGGTATTGGAATGAGTCAAATACAAATTATTTTAAAAGAAGAATTAGGCGTGAAAAAGTTATTTTCCCGTTGGATACCTCACCTATTGTCTGACGAGCAGAAAATAGTCCGTGTCAATTGGTGCCGCAAAACTTTGAAAAGATTTAACAAGGGACGCTCAAATGCTGTTTTTAGCATAGTATCAGGTGACGAGTCGTGGATATACGCTTATGAGCCTGAAACTAAAAACCAATCCCGAGTATGGGTCTTCGAAGACGAGCTCAAACCCACAAAAGTTGTTCGTTCTCGCAGTACGGCTAAGAAGATGGTGGCTACGTTTATCTCTAAATCTGGTCACGTAGCTACTGTGGCTCTTGAGGATCGTAGAACAGTCAATGCTGATTGGTACACCACTATTTGTTTGCCGAACGTCTTTGCTGAACTCCGAAAAACAAACCCTAGTCGTCGCATCATCCTTCACCACGACAACGCCAGCCCACACACCGCTCGGACAACAACTGAGTACCTGGACGGTGAAAAAGTCGAAATATTGGACCACCCTCCATATAGCCCTGACTTAAGTCCCAACGACTTTTTTACATTCCCCAGAATCAAAACGCATGCATAAGTGCATGAAATACAAAGGAGAATATTTTGAAAAACAATAAAAATAAATAAACTCACTTATACTGCATATTTTCTTCTATTCCCGAAACTTTCAGTTTTACCCTCGTATGGGTGTTGTTTCCATGGTTTATTCGGTCGCTGATTACGAAAACAACAATGATTTTAAAATCCCACGTGGAGGACGTGAAATATCATCCCCTCTGTTGGGGTCCGAGGGGGATGAAATGTCTAAATATTAATATGGGTGTCGTTTTTATGGTTTTTTGGGACGTTAATTACGAAAATGGCATCGGTTTTGAAATTTAATATTGTGATCATGAAAACTTTTCAAAAATTGTGCCAAATATCAAGAAATAACTGACTGACTGAGAGACTGACATATCACCGCACAGCGCAAACTGGTGGTTCGAGAGATACCAAATTTGGCATGTAAGTTCCTTATAAGGTCGAAAGGTGCATGAAGTGCCGTGAGTTCCCTATGAAGATACGACCTTTTTTGATTCTATGTATTGTAGATGGTTTTATTAATCAGTGCCGTCCGATACGATTTCGACATAAATCGATATTTGAGCGTCCGAGAGGACTCTTAATAGGAATCCGAGGTACCTAAACTTTGAATAAAGTAACGGCCATATTAATTTTCTTCATTTCCGTCCCGATTTCGTTCAAAATCGATATCTGAGCGTCCGAGAGGTCCCTAATACGACTCCGAGGTAAAATGTGGAAAAAGTCGCAGTCATTGATTTTCTTTTTTTTTCGTCCCGATTTCGATCAAAATCGATATCTGAGCGTCCGAGAGGTCTCTTAATCGAATCCGAGGTAAAATTTGTGAAAGTGGCGGCCATATTGATTTTCTTCATTTTCATCCCGATTTCGTTCAAAATCGATATCTGAGTGTCCGAGAGGTCTCTTAATACGATTCTGAGGTAAAATTTGTGAAAGTGGCGGCCATATTGATTTTCTTTTTTTTCGTCCCGATTTCGTTCAAAATCGATATCTGAGCGTCCGAGAGGTCCCTAATACGACTCCGAGGTAAAATGTGGAAAAAGTCGCAGTCGTTGAATTCTTTTTTTTTTCATCCCGATTTCGATCAAAATCGATATCCGAGGTAAAATTTGTGAAAGTGGCGGCCATATTGATTTTCTTCATTTTCGTCCCGATTTCGTTCAAAATCGATATCTGAGTGTCCGAGAGGTCTCTTAATACGAATCCGAGGTAAAATTTGTGAAAGTGGCGGCCATATTGATTTTCTTTTTTTTTTCGTCCCGATTTCGTTCAAAATCGATATCTGAGCATCCGAGAGGTCTCTTAATGCGAATCTGAGGTAAAATTTGGCACTCCATTCATACCTATATGCAAAAAAGTTTAATATTACTATATAGGCGTGTGGGATATCTATCGATTTGCTTTTAAAAACGACATGGAGGTTTCGATATTTTTTCCATTTAAATCAACCTTCAATTCTTTTTTAATCGTATGGCATTTATTTACGAACCGTGAGATTTTCGAGAAGACTAGTACGGTTGCCAGTTTTTGATGCAATTTTAGCACCACCCAGAGGTTCTGTGTATGGTAACGGTGGGTATTCCCTACGGACGCGGTGCAACTTCGACCCCCCTTTGTCAAGTGAGTGGGCAACTTGACTGTTAGAAGTTCGCAAGCCGCTCGAAGGCCTCTAACTTGGCTTAACGATTGCAGCCGGGATCAACGGCTTAGCGTGCCTTTCAAAGCACGAGAGTCAGTTAGTAACCACTCAAAGCGGTCACCCATCCAAGAACTGACCTGCGCCCACATTGCTTAACCTCGCACACCGCACGCGGTAGGCGGGTGCCGTTGGGCCACGAGCGCTCTAAATTCTTGATAGTTTGTGCCAAATTGCAATTCAATAGGTCCAGTAAAAGCATCTTGGTTGTAACAGACGGACTGACAGTAAGGAGTGCGATGGAAGTGAGGCCAAATTTTCTTTTTGGATGCTCCAATGGTAACTGGCAAAACCTACCTAATAAATTTAATTGTAGGAAAAATAAATGTTACACATGATATTGAATTAGCCGTATTTCTGTACTTCAAAGGACCAGAGTTTATGGCCGCTGCGCGCTGTTAGGTCGTTTACAGACCTATTGGTGTTACTGTAGTACAAAGATACTTTTACTAAGAGCCATTTCAGACATGCTTTTATTTCATCGGCCCTTTCCCCTTCGGCCTCTCGGAAATGTATGATAATAGTTTTCGATCCTTATTTTTGCCAAAATCAAATGAAATTCAACAGTTTGCCGGTTCTCAGAATGTATACTAACTTTTTATCTGTTCATCTGTTAATGAATCACAATCACCAAACTTCGTATAGCGAAACCCCAGAATGTAAGAACTACTTTTCTGTAGACCGCATCTAAATCGGTTCAGCCAAACGCGAGATAATCGTGGACAAACATACGAACCTGTTTTTTCTAGACGGTTAAAAATTTCGCTTAGTACGCGGGCGAAGCCGCGGGCAAATGCTAGTATATTTATATTTTCTTGTAATGCTTCCGTGCGTTTTTAGTACACGTTGTAAGTTTCTCTATTTAGTTATCCCTACCTTCAGGGTGTACATGGACTATTTCTGGGTTATGGAATCTAAATGAACCGGTTTCTTGGGTGGTGGTTGGATGTTGGACTAATTGCTTGGCTATGGAGTGAGACAACGGACGCCTGCCTAATAAAACTGCCTCACATTTTTATCTCCGGCAGACGGTGACTCGCCCTCTATGAATAGTGACATTAAAAAATGGCCTAATCAGTGACCACATCCACCCCCAGCAACAACTCTAGTGACTCTACTCTGGACAACCGATGGCAAACCAGAGGCGGGGCCTGTCCAAACAACCATCCCACAGAACACACCCAGAATGATACAGAAATCAAAAATTGTCACAATTACAAAACCTTCATGATCTGCGACACAGGAACTTAGTATCGAAAAAAACCTATATACCTACTTAGATAACGTTTCATCTCGCACTTCTGCGCGACGATAACTTTTTTCCCACAAATATTTGAGACTAGCTATTGTACCATAGTATAAGTTTTACAGTTTAGTAACCTATCTGTCTTTATTGGTCATAAGAGATAAGGAGGCTATCCTTTGTAACGCAATCAGCACAAATGCCTATTCGAACGGTTCATAATTATTACATGCAAGATTGCTTCAATATTGACGTGATACGTATCGTAATATGAATGTATCGCGTGATAATAATCCTACGGGACCTACGAAAGATCAGCGCCAGCTGTATTGGCTATGTGCGAAGTAGGTGGTGGGGGTAAGCTAGGCGATCGTAGCGCACACCATGGCAGAAATGTGTACTTACCGGGGACCAATGTCAAATTTACTTTCACGTTTTCTTTTGGTTTCTTAACGGTTTCCTACGATTCGTTTCATTTGTATGTATTTATTTATTCTCTTATTTATTTCAGTAAAATTTCCAATACGGGGTCTTTCTCGTTTACTAAAGTAAATAAAATATTCATGTGTCATTATTTGACATCTCTGAGTTTTGACATTGTCTCGGGACCTTTGACGTTTGACGTTTCTGACGTGCACATAGCCAATAGCCTGCATATTCTGAGTAGGTTCCTTTTCGTAACTTTTAGCCTTTGTTTGTTGTTTATGTTTTTGTACTGTTATTATTGTTGTGCCTGTTGCGAGTAAATGTTTCAGTCTTGAATCTTGAATTATCTCATCACCATGTGTTTCACCTATACATACGACATTTAACATTACAGTAGACATTTATTGGTTTAGAGAAATATGTACATATAATGACTGATGTTTAAAAAATGGCCGTTATCTCTACGAATATCAATGCTAAACTTTGTATGACTGGATCTGTATATTTGATTAATGATTAAAACAATATAGTTTTATCTTTTTAGAAAATCTGTATATTTGATTGATGCTTAAAACAACATAGTTTTATCAATTTTATCATGATACAAATTTATGCAACAAGAGGTTTCAATTGAAGGACGCTACGCTGGTTCAGGAAAGTCACGGATAATAGCTAGTTAGGTTATAGACACACATTAATTATGATTAACATATAACGACTTTATGGGAGCGATTAGAAGTGCATTAAATGAATTAAATAATTATTATTTCAGTTCTTATCAAAGTCAAAGTCAAAATATTTTCTATTCAAATAGGCCTAGCAACAAACACTTTCGAATCGTCAGTTATAACATGCTATTATAATAATTATTAAATTATTTAGAGCAATTTATTGATGCTATTATTATTCTTTAAAATAAATAAATAATTTCTGTAGACATGTCAAAATCAAAATTAAGAAATTATTATGCAATAAAATTCACATTAGGATCGTCAAAACATAAATAATAATAATAAAATGTGTAATAAAAATAGAAGTCTAGACAGTTTCTAGAATAATGTTAAAAAATAATAATAAGTAATTAAGGGGAGGTTGTCAAGCGAGTTAGCGTTTTCGAGTTTTCTAAAAACAATCTGAAACGTAGAAAAAGGGTTTTAAAAATTTTGAAAAAATTACATGTTTTACTTAAGGATCTAGTCTAGTCAAAGTTGCACTCAGTTACACGATTTAATGAATTTCGCTCGATAGAAAGAGACCCCAAAGTTACTCCTTTTTGTAAAGCATTTACAATCTGACGACTAAACTATTGATGTTTAAATAAAGTTTTTGAACTAAACTAAAGCCATTCAGTATTTCTAGTCATTTTTGCAGAATTTAAATAGATAAAATGATTGTATTAATTAATATGTTTAAATACCTACAAAATGCGCGAGCGCAGAGGCTCGGCAGGCCCGATCAGTCGCGCGCTGGCGCTTACGGACAACGGACCTGTGTCAGTTTTATCCGCGACCGTTTCGTGCATCAAACAAGCAGTTTTTGACGAATTTATATAATTGTTGCAAATTATTTAAGAAGGGCAATAAAAACCCAAATGAAAAAAGTCGTAATTATTAACAAATAAATTATGGTCATAGTGCCGCAGTATAAAAATGACAGTTTAACAACTGAACTGCACCCCTGCAGAAATGGAACCAAAGTTGGTAAAATTATAAATGAAATGTTTATTACCAGAAATTGTAGATATAGTAAGAGATCTACTGCTTTGCACTTGAATATTTTTTTTAAGCTATGAGCTTCACCGCATTAATTCCGGCCGTCTTTTTTTAAATACCACGTCAGTGGCAAACAAGCGTAAGGCCCGCCTGATGGTAAGCGATCACCAAAGCCTATGGACGCCTGCAACTCCAGAGGAGTCACATGCGCGTTGCCGACCCTTTTAAAATTTATACACTATCTATCTTTCTAGCTAATCTTCTTTTAAAAGATCTACCCATTTCCAGGTAGCTATACCGTGGCAAGTTAAGTATTATTTCATATACAATATTGATTCTTTTATCATCTTTATGTAAAAATCATTTCTGGTGTTTATTTTAAAAGAATACGGTAATCTTTCGCATAAATAGTAAAAAGTAAACAATTCCCAATGTTTTTTATGCTTTGAGAGCTAATAACTTTTGACAAATAAATTAAACCACCTAAAAACATTGTATCTGTATTTTATTAAATTAAATTAACGTTTTTTCCAAGCTCGTGGCTCATAAAACGTTAGCTGTCACAATAAAGCTTAAAACTAGTGGCTCTGTGAGCTGAAGACCACGCAAAAAAATATGTTTTAAAATTTCAAATTTTACAAATACCGTCTCGAAAAAAATCATTATAATTATCGAACCTGCTCACGAAATGTCACGAGAATCGGTTGAGAAATGCGACCTGTAGAGGAGAACATTCGAACAGACAGACATATGAAAGAATTTTTGTCGAAAGCTGAAACGAGGATCCTTCGCTCGCTTCGCTCGCTCGGTCAAAAAACTATATTAGTAATAATTTTATGACAGTCGTGGTTCACTACTACTGGGCCTGTGTTTATGAAGATTTGAACATTATCAACTTATATCCATACGCTTCGTCAGGCTTTACACTAGACTGAGGAATATAACCTGTTAGCTGTGCCCTCTGTTTGGCGTTTGTGGACTATGAGAAGGCCTTCGATTCGGTTGAAACCCGGGCTGTACTACAGTCTCTCCAGCGGTGCCAAGTAGACTACCGCTATTATCGAAGTACTGAAGTGTTTGTACGACAATGCCACTATGTGAGTCCGACTCCAGGACAAGAACTCGATACCTATTCCGTTGTAGCCGCGAGTCAGGCAGGGAGATGCTATTTCTCCCAAACTGTTCTCCGCTGCACTGGAGGATATTTTCAAGACTTTGGACTGGAGAAGCCTAGGCATCAACATAAACGGCGAGTACATCACTCACCTTCGGTTTGCTGACGATATAGTAGTCTTGGCTGAGACCATACAGGATTTAAGTACCATGCTCAATGACCTCGGTAAAACCTCCGAGAGAGTTGGTCTTAAGCTGAATATGTACAAGACGAAGATCATCAAAATACAGTTATATTTCTATACTGTGACCAGTGAGCGTTCGTGGCCCAGCGGCGCCCGCGTACCGCGTGCGGTATGCGAGGTTAAGCAATGTCGGGCGAGGTCAGTCCTTGGATGGGTGAACGCTTTGAGTGGTTACTAACTGAGCGCTCCCGTGCTTTGGAAGGCACGTTAAGCTGTTGATCCCGGTTGCTGTGTATGATAGCAGTCGTTAAGCCAAGTTAGAGGCCTCCGGGCGGCTTGAGAACTTATAATAGTCAAGTTGCCCACTCACTTGACTAGCCTAATCCCAATAAGGTCTAGTTTCCCCCTCGGGTTGGAAGGTCAGATGGCAGTCGCTGCCGTAAAAGTTAGTGTCTACGCCAACTCTTGGGATTAGGTAGCGGACCCCAGGCGTCCTACAGGATGCAACTGTACTGGGAATAACGCTAGGCGGATGATGATGACTGTGACCAGTATGAAGCTAGCGGGGTCATTCGAGTTCACAGTCGCTTCGTCCGCGCGGGCTTGTTCACGCACCGCCAGGACAGCGCTAAATACCTACTCACGCAGGACTAAAGGGCCTTAAGAGGGTACGAACGAGAAGTTGGTGTTTTAGCAAACTCTAGGTTTTTTCAAAGGCCATATTTTTGTTCAAATGCTTACATTGTTAAAGTAAACTACTGTTTTGTATAGATAAACTCTTATTCTAGACCATAGCAATGCTATAATTCTATTTCTATAAACGGTTATTTATAACAACCAGGTTTTTTTCGACGTATTTTCCAAAAACACGCGTCAGAGCTATCTTTTAGCTAGGATATTTCCCTTTTAAACTTACAAAAATGTTCTAATGTTTACTTTTTTCAATAGGATATATAGTCTTTTAGTACATAGCAATCGCAATAGTTCTAAAATATGCGTTTTTACTATTTAAAAAAAATAGTACACAATGTCTAATTTGGTGTGATAAAACATTTTTTTTTTCACGTATTTGATGATGTTTTAAAAGTAAAATATTTTATTATAAAACTAAAGGAATTTATTTATTTTTTGTATTTTTTCAACGCTCATAGATTAGCCATTTAATATAGTCCATTTTTTAAAAATCACTATATATCCGCGCACGAAAACGTTTGTTGATCCATTACGCGCCAGGCCTTCCCAAAGAACGGACGTATCGCTCTCGTCGCTGCCTAAAGATCGATGACCGAGCGTACCCGACACGGGCCTGAGCTTAAAGTGCATCCACTACATATTGATACTTGGTAAGTAATATTACAAGCTAAGTAAGTTTATTTATTTTATATTTTCTTAATGGACTAAAGCTTTTATTTAAATTTTACTGTTCTTATGTAAGTATATAAATAAATAAATTTCCATCAAAATTTGCAATCATTTTTCAGCTACTTGCCGGTATCGGATTAAGCTGAAATTTGGCATACTTGCGTAAGTTAGATAACAACACATTATCATGGTACCACCGAGCTGATCTAATGACGTAGACAGAAGGTGGCCATGGCAACTCCTAAACTACATAAGATAAACACGTCGTGTTTGAACTTATTCGGACCGTCTCAACAAGTAGTTGACGATTGTCGAAAAAAGTAGTCAGCAATTAAATATTTTAACAAAAATTACATTATTCTCAGAAACTTATTTCAGAAATGGGCAATAAACGCAAAATACTTGAAACGAGTGGAATTAAGAGCGCTCGTGGCCTAGCGGCACCCGCGTACCGCGTGCGGTATGCGAGGTTAAGCAATGTGGACGCTGGTCAGTTCTTGGATGTGTGACCGCTTTGAGTGTTTACTAACTGAGCGCTCTCGTGCTTCGGAAGGCACGTTAAGCCGTTGATCCCGGCTGTTGTCTACGACAGCAGTCGTTAAGCCAAGTTAGAGGCCTTCGGGCGGCTTGAGATCAAAATCAAAATCAAAATCAAATATTTATTCTGCAAATAGGCCACAAGGGCACTTTTACAAGTCAAAGCGTGAATTTTACAATTTAAAAAAAAAACTGACAATCTTACTTAATAATATTGATTAAAAAAATATACTGATTATCAATTAAATAAAAATAAATTTTCAAATATTAAGGACGTATTGAACACTATCTGTCCGAATAAACAAAAAGTACATAAACTGAATTTAATATATCAGAGATGTATATGGTCTCTGAGCGTCCAAATACGATTAATAACAAATATTTAAAAGTCCTTAGAGATGTAAATGATCTCTAAGCGCTAAAATTAAAATAAGTAAACTTAATATTGTTAGAGATGTATAAGGTCTCTAAGCGTCAATAACAATAAAACTAATCCAGAACAGGATTATGTCACTCGTCAATCTACATACAATAAAATAACACTAGTATTAAGGTATTTACTTTGCCCTTGCAAGCATGAACAGACCGGACTTCACAAACAGCACCCGATCACGAGTATGACGCGTATCTCAGCCATCGCCTCCCTCGACCATCTGTTAGGGAAGGTGGCGACCCGATCAACGACGCCGCCGTAAGCAAAGCCCTTTAAGCGAGCATGACATATTCAGGCTGCCGGACATTAATAATATCAAAGATTAAAATGACTCTTCGGCGAGAAACAGCATCATTTTTCATAAAATGCAACGACAGAGCTATTTATACAAGGAAATATGCTAAGTGAAGCATATGTATTATTAAAACTAACAGGATTTAACTATCACTGGCTTAAAAGCATTTTTGTCATTTAAGAAATCGTTGACAGTATAATAGGCCTGGCTTAACAAATAACGTTTAATATGAGACTTAAATTTACTGAATGGAAAATTAACTATATCGATGGGTATTTTATTATAAAATCGTATACAGTTCCCCACAAACGACGTGCTAACCTTCCGGAGACGACTGGCCTTCACTGCAATATTGTGTTTACTTCTAGTGTTGTAGTCGTGGATATCACTGTTAAGTTTGAATTCTTGAATATTTTTTCGAACATAAATAATATTTTCAAGAATGTATTGACATGCCACAGTAAGAATATTTGCCTCCTTAAATTTTTCTCTGAGAGATTCTCTGGCCTTAAGTATGTAGATGGAGCGTACAGCTCGTTTCTGTAGGACGAAGACGGTCTGGATGTCAGCCACTTTTCCCCACAATAGGATTCCATAGGACATAACACTATGAAAGTAACTGTAATATACCAGCCTGGCCGTCTCAACGTCAGTTAACTGTCTAATACGTCTTACTGCATAGGCCGCAGAACTAAGTTTGCCGGCTAGAGTGACAATATGCGCATACCATTGCAGTTTTGAATCTAAGGTGACACCTAAAAACACTGTTCTATCTACAAATTCCATTTCATCAGACTTTAATTTGATCTTAGAATTGTTTGCCTGCTTGACATTAGGCATAGTGAATTTGATACACTTTGTTTTCTTGGAATTTAAAAGCAAATTATTTGCTGTAAACCAGTTCACAACAGTACGTTAGTGCCTCATTACTACCGTCAAAGTTTTTGTCTTCGCGGCCTACCTTGAAGATAAGCGACGTATCATCTGCGAATAGCACTATATCATGTTTATCTTTTACAAGGTTTGGTAAATCATTAATATAAACTAGAAACAGAAATGGGCCCAGAATTGATCCTTGAGGAACTCCAAGAGCAACCGTTGTGAGTTCTCTCCGATAGATACGATGTAACAAGGTCAAGGGAACCGTTTCTTATCCCATAATGGCTTAACTTTCTAATTAAATTCTCGTGATTAACGCAATCGAATGCCTTTGATAGATCACAGAACACTCCAATAGCATCTTGAGCCTCTTCCCAGGCATCAAAAATATGTTTAATTAGTACCACACCGGCATCAGTGGTAGAGCGACCTCTAGTGAACTGATTGCTATTGAGTAGTTTATTGCGATTAAAATGGGACATCAGCTGATTAAGAATAAGTTTCTCAAAAACTTTGCTTAATACCGGTAGTATTGAGATTGGTCTGAAGTTGGTAGGGTCAGTTTTTGATCCTGATTTAAACAACGGGATGATTTTACTGTGTTTCATCAGGTTAGGAAAAACTCCAGTTTCAATACATTTATTGAAAATATCAGCTAAGAAAGGTGCGATTGATTGTACAATGGAATGTAATACTTTTACTGAAAGGCCCCAAAGATCTTCAGTCTTTTTTAAGTTTAATGATTTAAATGCTCTAACTATAATATGGGGGGTCACGTCAGTGAAGCTTAAGATTTCTGTACATTCTGTTACATTTTCTTTCAATAACGATTCAGCGACATCTGTTGATGAATTCAAAGATTTTGTGGTCTCGACGGGTACATTAGTAAAGAACCGCTCAAAATGATCTGCTACTTCGTGGTCAGAACTCACTAGAGTGTCATCGACTCGCAGGCTGAAGTGCGCATCTTTTAACTTACTTTTCCCAGTTTCATTGTTGATAACTTGCCATACAGTTTTAATCTTATCACTGGAGTTCTGGATCTTTTTTGACAAGTAATCTGCTTTAGCAGCGACACACATTAACTTAAAAGATTTTGAATAGTTCTTAACATACTCAAGAAATTCCGGCCTTTTATCAGTAGTTCTTGAATCACACAAGTCATAGAGTCGGCATAGAGAACTTCTAACAGTCAAGTTGCCCACTCACTTGACAAAGGGGGGTCGAAGTTGCACCACGTCCGTAGGGAGTACCCATCGTTACCCTACACGTGACTCCTGGGTGGTGCTAAAAGTGCAACAAAAACTGGCAACCGTACTTCTCTTCTCGAAGATCTCACGGTTCGTAAATAAATGCCATACGATAAAAAAAAATTGAAACGAAAAAATACATTTCTGATTCTGTAGAGGAGAAAATCCGGACAGACAGACAAACATACGAAAGATTTTTTGTCGAAACCTGAAACGAAGACGCTTCGCTCCCTTCGCTCGCTCGGTCCATAAGACCAACTTTGACAAAAGTCCATAAAAGTTTTGGAATTGAAACGGTGAACGATGTGAGTTTTACCGTAGACGTAATCATCGGTCGGGCTTAAAGAAAAACATCATGTCCCGAAATGATGAAACCGGCCAAGTGCGTGTCGGGCCACGCACAATAAGGGTTCCGTACCGACAACTCCTAATTTAAATTTAAAAACACTACATAATACATTTAATCACAAACGATCGTATCTTCATAGGAAACTTACTACACTTACGCCCTTTGTTTTGGCAAGACAGTTTTTCAGCAATGACTCAAAAACTGTTAAACCTATCTTGTTCAAACCAAAAATCGTTGAAAGGATTTACTAATGTATATTATCTTGATTTTTTCCATAATTTGAAACTTCATAGTATGGAAATTAGAGGGTAGGGGACACACTTTTTTTGACTTTGACAGCTAATATCTCACCAACGGTTGACTTAAATGAAAAAAATTTTTAGAAACCTCTATGTCAATTTTGAAGGTCTATTCAACCCCCCACTAGTGGCGGCTGCTGACTACGAGAACCGGTGGTGCGCTTATTTATGGATATATGGAATATTATATTATATAACTCAAAAATTGCAATACAACCACGTTTTCCTACTAACAATTTTATTTTTTATGTATTACCTCAATCCTTCGATTTTGGTCCCTGGCAAATAAGACTTGACCTTGGCGGTCCAGCTATTTTATTTCTAATTTATCAATCACTAAAAGTTTTATTATTGTTTTTAATATTCTCGATTATATTGTTCACACTTATTCTTTCCATTAAACACACAGTTCCTCACTTCGCAAAAGACAGGCACACTTAATTTACATACAAAAACAAACAATAAACACGAAACAAATAATAGCGCGCTGCACGGACAAGGGCGAAGAAAAGTGCACAGGACATGTTATTAACCAACTAAGCGAACTTGACAATTGGTGCGCAAGAAAAGCTTTATATTTTGAGCGTTAACTTCGCTTGGTCGGGTAATACATGAGTCATCCACTCGGCCGGCCGCCTAGTGTCTAGTCGGCAAATTCTCGGATATCTTCGGCTAAGCGGCAGTACGCGGTCATACGCGAGCTTCGTGCGGCGCACCGAATTCACCTATTTCTTCATAGAGTTTGTACGGAGTATCTTCAGTCTCACGCGCCTGGAGTTCTAACGCGTTTCTCATAGAAAATGTACTGACTAGTGCGTGCGCTCCACGAAGTGCACGGAGAGGTTTTTTGAGTTGAGACTGAGCGAAAAATAGTTTTAAAGACTACGACATAGCGTAGTGGTTGGTTATTTTGCATTTTATTTTAATGTAATATATGTATGTATATTACAGATAATTGAGATTGTTTTATTGATGACGATGGTATTTATGGTGCAAAATTTTTGGTAGTGCAACGCACGAGCGCACTCAAGGTACAGCCGCCACTAACAAGGGGTATCTATGGATCTGTCAAAGTCGTAATAAATGTGTGTCCCCCTCTAACATCCAAACTGTTCGGTTTGAAATCTTGAAAAAAGTGTTTTTGAAAAACGATTTTTAGTTTGAACAAGATAGGTTAAATGATTTTTGAGTTATTGCTGAAAAACTGTCTTGCCAAAACAAAAGGGCGTAAGTGTCGCGAGTTTCCTATGAAGATACGACCTTTTTTGATTCAATGTATTGTATAGTGGTTCTAAATGTGTCGGTACGCAGCCCTTCTTTGTGCGTGGTCCGACACGCACTTGGCCGGTTTTATTTTGTAAAGATGTGATGTTTAATTTTTTTTATGACTAGGTCGTAATGGTAGGCTTTTCTCTATGTCTAGGTTATTCTGTACACATTATAACATTTTCTTCCAGGTTTGCAAAAGGAGAGCTAACACCAGCTCTGCTCTGCGCAACTCGTTAAGTCCCACGTTTACTCGTACTCCTTAAGCAAAGTCGCGGCTATAATACTATTTAATACTATTGATATCATGGAAAAACGTGAATAAAATTAAATGATTAACCAAAACTTTTATTTCTATGCAGCTAAAAAATATATGTCTATTTGCGGTGTGGACAGGAGCAGAGTTTAAGACTGTAAGAATTAATAAAGCTGACCGGTTATGGAAGGAGAAAAAGGCGAAGAAAGAAAATTAAAGTTCTTTTATCAGAAATCTCTTTTCCCCGGAATGGTTGATGGGAAAAAAAGTAGGTCAATGCCAATTATTAGTAACATACGTACCTAGGAGATACTTAATATGTGCGTACATAATTTTAATAAAATAAAACATGTAAAACTCATCAATTTTATTTTTTCCTAGCTCACTATAAAGTAAAAGTATAACAATGATCAAGAAGTGTCGGTTCAACCGGCGTCACTCGAACCGCACGCAAACAGTAAACATTGTAGTGTGGGTGGTAATCATGGCCGCTCGCAGGCGATCGCGACTATGATGAGTTGTAACGAAATGTTGGTACCCTCTCTAATGCCATAATGATTAATTTATTAATATTTCAGTCACAATTAATCCCACGGTGTTTTATCATTCATGTAGTCGTGTATGATATAATATCCTTTCGATATGAGCACTGACCACTTAACCCTATAGACACCGCTTCATAGAACTTTGTCTTGAATCTCAAACTGCCAAATTGGCGGGGCGCGGGGGGCGACAAGTGCACTGTGATTGGCTAGTACAAGGTCAACGAGCAATCACGTGTACGGTGCGTGATGCGCGCCATTTTGTGTAGTGATGGGACACACTCGAAAAAGATAAGTACTACAGAATATAAGGCTAAATTTAAGTTTTAAATTGGAATCAATAAAAATACGAAAAGCAATTTAAATTGTTTTTAATTCAAAGATACTTACTAAATATAAATGCTTATTGTTTAATGTACAGTGGAGGAATTTGATTTCTGGGCCACTTCGTACCTTGTCACAGTGTCAAGTCATATGAGATTTCTAGCAGCTTTCACATTGATTTTCACTGTGACAAAGTACGAAGTGGCCCAGAAATCAAATTTCTCGCCTGTACAGTCTGTAGAATGTATACTCTAAGGTGACTTGAGACAGTTCATATGTTGTTCCTATGTATCCCATGGTTATGGTACCTAATAGGAATAAATGTATAAGAACAATAATCATAATCCATCCATCCATCCATATCAGCCCTAGGACGTCCACTGCTGGACATAGGCCTCCCCCAATTTCATGGGGGGTAAATGCCATAATCGCCACGCTTGGCATGCGGGTTGGCGATCGCAGTATCTCCACTGCCACTCTAGGAATGCTGCTGCCCATTCCCCGGTGGTCTTGGTCGTAGTTTAAGGACATACCCGGGTCCATTAACACATCGTGATCATAATCATTAACACATAAAATGAATGCAAATACAAATAAATAAATAAATATTAGGGGATTATTTTTACACAAATCGTCCAAGTCTCAGAAACAAATGTCTCTGCTCACCACAGAAACAAATGCCCTTACCGGGAATCGAACCCGGGACATTAGCTTCGGAGGCAAAGACACTTCATCTGCGGTTTAGCAGTTTAGACGCGCAGAGACAGATATACAGACAGTGACTTTCATATTTGTAGTATTATAGTTAGGATATAAATTTGATTTGAACACACTTTTATGTTTTTATAATTGTACATATGCATGTAACATAAATTTCCATTATTTAATTCAAAAATATAAGTTTGTTCTGTATCCTACGTATATTCCACCATAATTTAATATTGTTTCACGAGTATCAGTTAAGTACGTAAGTTTAAATAATCAATCAGTCACATCACTACTTGAGACTGCAATGGTTAGACAAAGACAGAATTACAAAACATAGTAAGCGAAAGAAAGAGACAGACATTGAAAGACATCAACGCGTCGCCAGGTTTACAACCTTCACTTGATAACCTTGACTTTTTAATTATTATTGTTTTATCGTGGTAAAAAAGTAAAAAATAGCTTACCTGTGGAATGAAATCCCATCTTTTTGAAGACTAGATGTCTTGCTACACTTTCCACACAATTTAACCATACAAAAAGGCATATTTAGAGCACTTTATAAGCCAAGTAATGCGTCGAATATTGCACGTTACTTCGTCAACGATCGGCCGCATACTAAGAGCATATTTGTATAGGCTTGGCTTACGCGGGCGCCCTTGTAAGCGGGGTCTATAGGTTAAGTGGTCTTTGGATATGAGTTTATGCTTTACATAGCTTTTTAATTTATTTACCCACGACGGAACGGAGAAGGTATATGCGTTTAGGGTGAGAGGTTGTTTGTTTGTTTGTGCGTGCACCTCAATATCTCCATAACGGCTTGACCGATTTGGATACGGTTTTCTGCAATGGGTTTGTGGTTCATTCGGGACGAACCCCATAATAATTGTTACGACCATAACTCGCCAGGGGGCGCTGCAATAAACATTTTTTGCTTGAAAGTGCGTTTGAGCTGGTTTGAGCGCATTTTCTCCGGAACAACTTCACCACCGTGGATGATTTCGATAGTGCTGGGTAAAGAGTACATGTACTTGAACTCTGAGGATCAGATGATGGAGCAAAAAACATAGTAGGGAACTGTACAGGGGTTCGATTACTTACCGTTTCTTGGGCCCTTTTGTTTATGTTTGCTTAGCAGCCATTGTAAATGAACTTCTGAGGGTCTGATCATTGTTAGCAACACTACCAGATAACCTCAGATCATAGAAAGAAAAAGATGTGAAACGGGGGCGTGGCGCATGTCGCCGCGACATGGTCAAAAAATAGTGTAAATGATAACATATGAAAAAGCGTTATATTTTCTGCGAGTTGTACATTGAACGTTTTGTACAATAATCACACCGTACCGTGCTAAGCCACGGCGCAATGTATCATGCCGCTGTAGCTTTTGTCGCTGCGTAAATTATTTAGTAGTGCGCAGGCGCTGGCCCCCCTGTTTGGCACCGCCTACTAGAGTGGTGCCGGTTAAAATTGCAGTTTACGCGTCATCGATAAAATAGGAATAGAATGTTGAATTAGTAATTAATTTCATATCAAAGGTAAATTCACAAATCAATATTTAATAAACATAACTTTGTTGACTTTGTTCCGAAAGACTGCAGACCAACTTCCAACTTGATCTTATTAAACGACTTCGATAAAAGAAAGAAGGTTCTCACTGTTCTCAGTTCGTATTCTTGTTTTTTGAATGTATGTACCGCTATAATGCTTTACTATGTTATACAACTTTGGTGATTATATGAACACCATCTAAACTGGCTATTTCAATAGTCATCAATATCTTAACATAATAATTTAAAGATCGATGTCGATAAAACATCATTTAACGTTTGTCTCCCTCTAGTGTTCATTGCCATTTTTGAGGGGTGCGTAAAGCCAATCGCAGCGCTTGTTTGCATGATGTCGTAAACTCGGCGGCACCGCCCGAGGTTTTGTTTTTACACGGTTCAATGTGTGTGTGTGGACTTGGTGGGAGAAAACTGGAGACATTGGTTTTCGTTGAAAGGAAGCAGAAGGGCACTTCTCCCTTTTTTTATGTTCTGAGCAGATAACAAATAAAATTGAGGGTAATGGAGAATCTCTTAAAAAAATATATAAGTAACAGGCGGGTATTCTGGCGGAGGTCGGAAAAAAGGAAGGAACATTGTAACGGGCTTAACCCCAGAATCAACTTAATTAATAGAAATAAAGCTGTAATATTGGTAAATTAATCAATATACGTTATATACTACGAAGTGGAGTTCCTCTTTATTGAAAAGATCCTTGGCCAACAACATTTCCGAAGTGGTAAGAGCGTTGTGAGAAATATCAGGTATGTGTTTTTTTATTTAATTTATTCAATCGGTTACACGCCCACAATCTTTAATGTCGAGGATAAATATACGTATATAAATAGGTACCTACCTCTATGTAATTACACCATGGGATCTATGGGTTAGAGGTTTGGCTCATTGATATTTAATTTCATTCACAAGTGCTTATGTAGTACTTACCCATGTGAAGCTATAAGAGATCGATAATTCGTTCAAATGTTGACCTTGCAAGGTTAGCGAGAGAGTTGAAATTGTAGTAACAGTATGTGCAAGTTCTCGATTGTCACAAATGATTTTAACCATAATTTTTGTTAGTTATTTGGTACCTACAATGAAACTACAATTTGATCGCTGTTGCTTTGGGCATACTTACTATTCGTATTAAATAAATCATGGACTAGACTAAATAAATACTTTTACGAAATTTCTAATGTACTATTAGGTACCTAATTGACAGACCATAAAGGTGAGTGTATAATATAGGAGATCAATCCACAAAGCGATCTTAATTGTACTTTGATCCGTGCATACGTGCTATTTTAGCCCGTCGTAGGGGATCTTGGCAGTCTAGACGTAGGGTTTGTATTAACAATGAATGTTTATTGACAATTCGTCACCCGTGCGCGTCGGGTACTATAACGCTACGGGTCAGGATATGATGGTGTCTGTAAATAGGATGAGTCGAATTTTGTGTTGTTGTCTCGAATAAATGGTTGAAGTTTAAATCTCATAACTCGTCGTTAGCGATTCGGCGTCTAAGACATATGGACCCCCAACGGCGTTCGATCGTCGTCATCCCAACAAATGCTGTATTAATTGTATTGTGTTATGTGGGAAGTTATTATACTAATAATTCTATGTGATGCACAGCTTTGGTATGTGTCATTTATATAGTTTTGGGGTGTACTGTTTCTAGCTATGTAACGTGCATTTACTGGTGTAACAGTTTGTACCTAGTAACTAGATCCGAGATTACACTTATAGTATCATGAAATAAAAGTATGGCGAAAGTATCTAGTATTCTGGTTCACTTTCGAACGGATTTATTCGAATCTTTAGTATTATAATTATTTCCTGGTCTACATAAGTAGTAGTTGATAACCGATGGTTTGGTTCAGGAACACAACCAATTTATATAAATTAGCACATAGATCGTGCACAGAGGCGTCTGACGATTAAACATGGCGCAATCAATAATTAATTAAACCTGTATCTTTATTTACATTGTTTACCTACTTAATCATTATTCTACATCTCACTCCTAATTGATGTCGCAATTAATTTATTTATTTCGACGTAACTAATGCATTGTTTATTTTCTTCCTAATTTTCTCCTCCTTACTAACTGTCATTTTACAAAATTAAAAAAATAGTAGCCTCCACCATCACCTAACTTGCAATTAAATAAATATAATATGAGCCCACCGGGATTATCGCCGGGAAGGTCAGCCTATACTCCGCCGTTTCCTCGCCGTAAGAGGAAGCACAACCGTGCTAGTAGACCGTCCAGGTCATCCACACGTAACGGGAGTAAGCGACGTAAGGAGTCCAGATCAAGGGTTCGGCTACGGCATTCTAGTAAACGAGAGACATACCGGAGCCGATCTCGCCAGCGATCGTGTCGCCGTACCAGTCGTGATACCAGCCTCACGGACAATGCCTCGACGTCGGCAACTAGCCACACTACGAGTAGCATAAGCATTTCCCGCTACCGTCGTCGTCACTCTCGCTATAGATCGTCACGAGCGCCTCGGCGCACCACTCACTAGCTCTTCGACAGATAGCGCGAGGAACACGAAACGAAGAGTGCGCCGCCGCATGCGACATGGCCGCAAGAACAGACGCACTAATAAACGCAAACACAGTGTGTCCACGAGTACGTCATCGTCCGGTTCATATTCAAGTCAATCATCACATACGCGACGCAAGCGGCATAGAGTGAATAAGAAACGTACCTCGTCTGATATATTCTTTGATAAATTTTCTTCGACAGATAGCGCGAGGAACACGAAACGAAGAGTGCGCCGCCGCATGCGACATGGCCGCAAGAACAGACGCACTAATAAACGCAAACACAGTGTGTCCACGAGTACGTCATCGTCCGGTTCATATTCAAGTCAATCATCACATACGCGACACAAGCGGCATAGAGTGAATAAGAAACGTACCTCGTCTGATATATTCTTTGATAAATTTTCAAGACTTATAGATAACAGGGGAACTCGTTTTGAAGGAGCTCAGAACGTAATCCCTGAATTTGACCCCGATACTTACACGCAGACAGCTGCCGTCTGGGTGCGTAAGGTAGATGACACTGCCAAAATATACGGCTGGGACGATAAACAGATAGTGTATTATGCCATGCCGAAACTCTCTGGATATGCGAAAAACTGGTACCAGGGTCAAAGTTCAGTAGGGCTTAGCTGGAAACAGTGGAAAATCAAGATTCTTAAAACTTTTCCTGACGATCGTAATTACGCTGATAGACTATATGAAATGCTCGATCGAAAGAGCAAAAGAGATGAATCTTTGGAAGAGTATTTCCACGATAAGGCAAGGTTGGTTCGAATGTGCAATATTTTAGAAAGGGATGCTGTTGACTGTATTATAAATGGCATATTCGATCATAACGTGAGGTTAAATGCGCAGGGCTCTAATTTTAAAAAGCCATCTCAACTGCTTAGATATTTAAGGCGTATTTCAAAAAAGAACCATTTACAAAAAAAAGTAGGACAGCCCTACAAATATAATCAAATAAAACAGAACGATTCCACTAACAATGTAAACAAACCAGCAACATCGTTTCAGCCTCGTAATAAATATAAGCTTATTCGTTGTTATAATTGTAATGAACTAGGCCACATGGCAGATGCCTGTAGAAAACCTTTGAACCGCTGTGAAAAATGCAGTCGCCTAGGCCATAAAGCTACCGAGTGTCCTGGAACGGGATTTTACGACAAAGGCAGAGCCTCAGCCGACAAGATAAACAAAGGAACGGGGAGAAGCACTGAAGAGTCAACTCGCAAAGTGATGCAGATTGTGGCTGACGACAAAAATCCTAACGGCAAGTATTTTAAAACGATTACTGTGAATAATACACATTGCACAGCATACATAGACTTTGGGAGCCAATGTACCTTAATTAAGTTAAAGCTTGCGGAAGAAATGAACTTACCATTAAACAAATCTAGCTTACCAATTATTAGAGGATTCGCTTTCGGCAGCATTACTCCGTTAGGTAGGGTTACGATTCGTATCGTGGTAGATGCCGTAGATGCCGTTGTAGAAGCGTTCGTTGTGAAAGACGAGTTTCTACACGCTGACATACTAATTGGGCAATCGCTTACCGAGCTCCCAAATGTTGTTTTTAAAACAAATACGCAGCTCACTTTGTATTGCGATGAGTCTGAAGCGTCACGAATGCAATTATTCAATACTACCGATACCACACTCGAAGGCTTGAATACACTTGAAGTTAAAGCAAACACACCTTACACCGGGCTATTATTTATTCCTGGCAATCTATGTTTAAAACAAGGTTGTGAATATGCCCTATTACAAGGGGTATATAAATTTGAAGATGGCAAAGGTCGCTGCCTCATAGTGAGTTGGGCTAAGACTCCAATAAAACTAAAAAAACGGAAGATGATAGCCCGTGCCATTTGTTTACCGACAAATGACACTCTTGCCTTGCAAACCACTCACTTAGACGTAAACACAATAATACCAGTTAATGAATTAGTCAACCCGCCCAATGAAACCAAACAACCCATTACATTAGATATGGTTAATGTGGGGCCTAAAGTCACGTTAGAGCAAAAAGAAAATTTGCTCAACCTTCTTAACGAATATAGGGATTGTTTCGCTTTGAATACCCAGGAACTAGGATTGACCAATGTCACCGAGATGGTTATACGCTTGAATGATGATACTCCAGTTAGTTATAGACCTTATCGTCTCCCATTCAGTGAGCGCGTGAAAGTAAGAGAGATGATAGGTGAGCTTTTGGCTAATAATATTATCCGGGAGTCGAACTCACCATACGCTAGCCCTATAGTTCTCGTACGTAAAAAAAATAATGAGTATCGTCTTTGTGTAGATTATCGTTCCTTAAATAAAAAGACTATAAGGGACTGCTATCCCATGCCAGTCATCGAAGATCAGTTGGATCATTTAAGTGGCAATTCCTGGTTTACTAGTCTGGATCTCGCGTCCGGATATTATCAGATACCTGTATCTGAAGAGTCGCGTCAATTTACGGCATTCGTTACGCCCGACGGGCATTATGAATACATTAGAATGCCGTTTGGACTAGTAAACGCACCAGCAATTTTCCAAAATATGATCAACAAGGCTTTAGGTGCAAAGCGCTTTGAGTTGGCAATACCGTATATGGACGATCTACTATCGACGGGCCGTTCGTTTGAAGAAGCATTCAACAAGGTAGAGGGCATTTTAAAACTACTGAGAGAAGCTAATCTTACTCTTAACCTGAAAAAGTGCTTCTTCTTTCAAACAGAAATAAATTATTTGGGATATGAAATATCCGAAACTGGTTTAAGGCCCGGTAACGCTAAAATTCAGGCGGTGTCTGAATTTCCAGAACCCACTAATGTTCACCAGGTACGTCAATTTGTCGGCTTGGCAAGTTTTTTCCGCCGTTTTGTGTATAACTTTGCTACAATCGCAAGGCCCTTAACCAGACTCACAAAGGCTGACGTAGCGTGGACATGGAGTGATACAGAGAAAAACGCCTTCCAAGAAATTAAAGCGAAACTTATTACGCGTCCTATCCTTGCTTTATACAATCCCGAATATTATACTGAAGTTCATTGCGATGCTAGCAAATTGGGAGTAGGAGGAATGTTGCTTCAAAAACCAGATAGTGATAGCTCTTTACGCCCAGTTGCTTATTACAGTCGTCAAACGACACGGGAAGAAGAATTTTGGCATTCATATAAGCTCGAAACAATGGCCGTTGTATTGGCACTGAAGAAATTTCGAGTGTATTTAATTGGAATCGAATTCATAGTCGTTACAGATTGTAACGCGTTGCGCCTGACACTGACTAAAAGAGATCTGATTCCAAAAATTGCCAGATGGTGGCTCATGCTTCAAGAATATAGCTTTAATATCGAGTACCGACCTGGGTGTAGCATGCAACACGTTGACGCGCTAAGCCGGAACCCAGTGCTAGCACCGGATGATCAGGAGGAACTCAATATTTTGAACATTTCAACCGCTGACTGGTTACACACAGTTCAAATGACGGATCCACGTCTGAAGCATATTAAAACCGTTTTACAAACTAGCGAAGACGACTTGAAAGATATCACGAATAATTATGTCCTACGTGAAGATAAGCTATACAGGCGTGACGGACGGAAATTAAAATGGGTGGTACCGAACGGAGCTCGGTGGAGACTGAGTCAAATCAACCACGATGAGGCAGGTCACTTCGCTGTGGAAAAAACCTTGGAAAAAATGCGTGCTGATTACTGGTTTCCGAAAATGAAACGCTTCGTTTCTAAATATGTAGCGGCGTGCATTAACTGTGCTTATAATAAGGAGGTAACAGGTAGAAAGACGGGATACTTACATCCCATTCCAAAAGTCAACTGCTTATGGCATACATTACACATGGACCATTTGGGTCCCTTCGTGAAGAGCAAACGTGGCAATACATATATTCTGGGCATAATTGATGGATTCAGTAAGCACATATTCATAAGGGCAGTAAAGAATACTAAGACCAAAACCACAATTAAGGTCTTGGAAGACGACCTATTTGCTGAAATTGGTTATCCTAAAGTCATTGTCTCAGATCAAGGTACAAGTTTTCGGGATTGTATAAAGCAAGGATAGGACGCGTAATAAGTTTCGCTTTAATTTCTTGGAAGGCGTTTTTCTCTGTATCACTCCATGTCCACGCTACGTCAGCCTTTGTGAGTCTGGTTAAGGGCCTTGCGATTGTAGCAAAGTTATACACAAAACGGCGGAAAAAACTTGCCAAGCCGACAAATTGACGTACCTGGTGAACATTAGTGGGTTCTGGAAATTCAGACACCGCCTGAATTTTAGCGTTACCGGGCCTTAAACCAGTTTCGGATATTTCATATCCCAAATAATTTATTTCTGTTTGAAAGAAGAAGCACTTTTTCAGGTTAAGAGTAAGATTAGCTTCTCTCAGTAGTTTTAAAATGCCCTCTACCTTGTTGAATGCTTCTTCAAACGAACGGCCCGTCGATAGTAGATCGTCCATATACGGTATTGCCAACTCAAAGCGCTTTGCACCTAAAGCCTTGTTGATCATATTTTGGAAAATTGCTGGTGCGTGGCAACCACATTTTTTCACCTCGTCTCAATGGATCAAAATCCCAGGCGATGCTTAAGCAGCGTCGAGACGTTGACCGCTTCACCGAGACGCTTCGTCGCTTGATTTAGTTTAGTCGCCATTTTGGTCGTCGACACGTGAGTGACTTTCTCTATTTTATTTCATGCCATGGCTCGCCGCGTTCGCGATACGTTCGGCGCCGTCGCCTATTTGTTTAGATTTAATTAAGCGTATGTAACTGATTGGTAGCTATGAAATGGGTCCATTTCCACGTTTGTAACTTAGCATTTAGCCTACCCCAAGCGGGATGTAATGAACGAATTGTCACTGCTCCGATGCCATGTTTTCGCGGTCAGTTTTAATGTCTGGTTAAACAATATAGTATAATTAATTGTCTTTGATGGTTTGATTTCGCCAGCCAACTAATTCTCCTGTGTGTTAACAACGAACGGCCCTTGAAGCAGAAGTTCAGCCTTCTCCGAGGGTTTTATCCGGCAAACTACGGCTGTTCTACTTAGTATGTATTCATAAATATTATTGTAGCATCCTCTCTCTACATTCTAGGGCACATTCCCGTTTTTTTTACGCTACAATATGGCGCCCGAACCTCAATTTTAACACACGGTTGTTTTTTTTTGTTGGCGGGATCAAACATGAATATATATTAATTTTTTTAGGACATTTATTACAACAGTCGTAGCGCTGGCTAACTTTATGCGTCAAGTCTAGATCGCCCGAGCATTCATCTAATATATTAAGTCACACTATACATTAATTAAAGTGTTGACGAATTTGTTATTTTCAGTGGTAGCACTGCGGCACCACTTACAACTTAGCTTCTTTTAAATGCTAGTGTAGCTGCATCAGGCTTGACAAAGTACTTTTATTTTAATTTGACCAGCGCTAGGACATAGTAGTTTGTGACAATGTCAGACACCGAGAATGCGATCACTACCGCTTCATCAGCCTTCGCTGGTCCTTCTTTCGTGAACACAATGCCTCGAGGTGCAACAGCTAAACTTGAGACTCCTCGCACTTCATTAGGTCAACTCCATGATACCATCCCACATTGCTCGCCATCTCAAGAACGCGTAGTACATATACTTAAAGAGGAAAGCCTCAGGTCATGGAACCTTAAGTTCACGGGAGACTCTGACGTAGTCGATTTTTTCCTACGTATAGACGATTTTAGGCGCAGTAGAGATATCTCGGAATATAAAGTGGTCAAATGTTTTGCGGACCTGTTAGGCGGGAAAGCATTGGACTACTATAGGCAAATACGCGACAATACAATTACGTTAGCGGATTTAAGCCACAAATTTAAACAATTTTTTACACCGATCGATAATGACTACATTTTAGACAGGTCCATTAGAGACCACAAACAAGCGCCAGGACAGTCCCTGGACCTGTATGTACTGGAAATGCAGACTATGAATGCTAGGCTTGCTGATCCATTGGGAGAAGCACACCTAATAGACATAGTCAAGCATAATATGCTGCCAACTTATGCTCATTTATTAGCACTTTATGACATTGTAGACTTGGAACAGCTTATTTCACTGGGGAAACGATTTGAAGCATATAGCTTGCAACCATCCCAACCTAACGCATCAGTGCATAAGCAGTCCAAGCCTTAAAAACAGGTGACTATTCTTAATTCAAAGGCACACCAGAAGCGTACAGAGCCAGTGACATGTCTTAAATGTAAAAAATTAGGACACTCATATAGAGAGTGCCGCACTATTCCTGGCATTGTTTGTTTCCAATGTGGAGAGAAAGGTTTTTTATCTTCTAATTGCCCGAAATGTCACCCACCCACCCAAAAGCCCCGGCCTTTCTTTAGACCTAGTACAAAAAAACTAAAAAGCCCCGGAGCAACTAGTACTTTGCCCACTTTAACACCACATCTTGGCACAGTTACTCCGGAGGTATCTTTCACAGGTGGGGACAATAGGTTGTTTGTGGACTTTGACATTAACGGCACAACTTACCATGCTTTATTGGACACGGGTGCAAATGCATCTGTTCTTGGCTAAGCTTTTCACAAGCACTTTCTTAAACTTGGATTTCATTTAGAGCCATCTAGCATGAACGCAAGATGCGCCAATGGTGCTGAGGTTAAGGTAATTGGCGATATGTCGTTACCAGTTAACTTCAACAACAAAACTTATAATGTCAAATTTATGGTAGTTCCCGCCATACAAAATAAATTTATTTTAGGTATGGACATAATACATGAAGTAGGGTTAGAAAATTTAATTTCCTTGACTAAGTCAGTTGGCCCACCTAACCGGTTTAATAACACTCCTAAAGTGGATGAGGTGTGTGCCATTATACCTAGACATGAACTTTCACCTTTAGAGACAATTAAATTAAATAAAGTTATTGAAAATTTTAAACAAATTTCTACCACAGTCAAAGGCTTAGGAAAAACCAATTTGGTAGTACATAAAATAGTGACACGAGGACCACCAATTAAGCAACGATATTATCCCTTATCACCAGTGAAATTAAAAGCACTGAATGAGGAGGTTGACCGAATGCTTGAATTAGGTGTCATAGCTCCATCAAACTCACCATGGTCTAATCATGTAGTCATGACTCCAAAAAAAGATGGTACACTTAGATTCTGTCTAGATGCTAGAAAATTAAATGATGTAACGGTCAAGGATTCATATCCACTTCCTTACATAAGTTCCATTTTAGATAACCTAAAAGGGGCACGTTATTTGACATCAATTGACTTGTCAGCCGCTTTCTGGCAAATACCACTGTCAGACTCTGATGACACAGATGGTACGGGGACTTCCCAGCAAAAGACTTCGTTCATAGTCCAAAATAGAGGAGCCTTCATGTTCAAACGTTTAGCATTTGGCTTGTCTAATGCTGGTTGTGAGCTGCAACGGTTAGTCGATTCTCTTTTTCACCACAAATACGGTGAAAAGATATTCGCATACTGCGATGACCTGTTGATAGCCACCAGCACCTTTGAAGAACACTTGGACATACTTCAAGATGTTTGTGAGTCGCTGAATAGAGCCGGCCTCACAGTAAATTTCGATAAATGCGAGTTCTGTAAAGAAGAATTGCGCTACCTAGGATATATAGTCGGTTCAGAAGGTTTAAGAACTGACCCATTAAAATTAGACTGCATAAAGAACTTTCCTAGACCAACTACAGCTAAACAGCTGAGAGCATTTATTGGGTTGTGCTCATATTACCGTAGGTTTGTAGAAAACTTCTCAACCATTATCGCACCAATGACCGCATTATTGGGCAAAAGAAAGGGTAAGCAAGCTATAGATTGGGAGCAAGAAGCTGAAAATTCATTTATAACTCTTAAGAAAGCTCTCACAGAAGCTCCAGTACTTGCTTGTCCAGACTTTACCAAGCCATTTGAAATTCATTGCGATGCATCATCCGTTGGCATTGGATCGGTATTGGTTCAGAATATAGATGGTAATGAACATCCAGTTGCTTTCCACTCTCGTCTTCTAACAAAGACAGAGAGAAATTATAGCGTGACAGAACGCGAATTACTTTCATGTCTGGATTCTATAACTCACTTCCGTCCATACGTTGATGGTAGTCATTTTATTGTTGTGACAGATCATATGTGCTTGAAATGGCTCAAGACACTAAACAACCCTTCTGGTCGTTTAGCTCGCTGGGCCATGCAGCTGTCATGCTTTGATTTCGAGATCAGACATAAAAAAGGCGTCCTACATGTAGTTCCTCGAACCAAAAATCGACTACGTCAGAGTCTCCCGTGAACTTAAGGTTCCATGACCTGAGGCTTTCCTCTTTAAGTATATGTACTACGCGTTCTTGAGATGGCGAGCAATGTGGGATGGTATCATGGAGTTGACCTAATGAAGTGCGAGGAGTCTCAAGTTTAGCTGTTGCACCTCGAGGCATTGTGTTCACGAAAGAAGGACCAGCGAAGGCTGATGAAGCGGTAGTGATCGCATTCTCGGTGTCTGACATTGTCACAAACTACTATGTCCTAGCGCTGGTCAAATTAAAATAAAAGTACTTTGTCAAGCCTGATGCAGCTACACTAGCATTTAAAAGAAGCTAAGTTGTAAGTGGTGCCGCAGTGCTACCACTGAAAATCACAAATTCGTCAACACTTTAATTAATGTATAGTGTGACTTAATATATTAGATGAATGCTCGGGCGATCTAGACTTGACGCATAAAGTTAGCCGGCGCTACGACTGTTGTAATAAATGTCCTAAAAAAATTAATATATATTCATGTTTGATCCCGCCAACAAAAAAAAACAACCGTGTGTTAAAATTGAGGTTCGGGCGCCATATTGTAGCGTAAAAAAACGGGAATGTTCCCTAGAATGTAGAGAGAGGATGCTACAATAATATTTATGAATACATACTAAGTAGAACAGCCGTAGTTTGCCGGATAAAACCCTCGGAGAAGGCTGAACTTCTGCTTCAAGGGCCGTTCGTTGTTAACACACAGGAGAATTAGTTGGCTGGCGAAATCAAACCATCAAAGACAATTAATTATACTATATTGTTTAACCAGACATTAAAACTGACCGCGAAAACATGGCATCGGAGCAGTGACAATTCGTTCATTACATCCCGCTTGGGGTAGGCTAAATGCTAAGTTACAAACGTGGAAATGGACCCATTTCATAGCTACCAATCAGTTACATACGCTTAATTAAATCTAAACAAATAGGCGACGGCGCCGAACGTATCGCGAACGCGGCGAGCCATGGCATGAAATAAAATAGAGAAAGTCACTCACGTGTCGACGACCAAAATGGCGACTAAACTAAATCAAGCGACGAAGCGTCTCGGTGAAGCGGTCAACGTCTCGACGCTGCTTAAGCATCGCCTGGGATTTTGATCCATTGAGACGAGGTGAAAAAATGTGGTTGCCACGCGGTGTCCAATGCGCCGCGCACGTCGACTCCTTGGCGTGGACAGGCCGTGGCTCAGGGGCCGCGGCGCTGTCTCGTCGCGGGTCTCGACATCCTTCGGAGCGAGGGCGACGCAGAGGTATCGCGGGCTCAACCCTCGAGCTGTATTGCGAGCCGAAGGACCCGACCGACGACTGCAAGAAGGCCGGCGGCGCTACGCGCCCGCCAACGTTAAATCATCGCGGACCCCGCAATCGCTTTCACCCTTTTAGGGGCGCGCGATCCGCATCGACGCGCTCACTTGCAACCTATTTACGAAACCACCCCGCTCTTAAAATCTATTTTACACTCGCTTAAAGGGCACTTACATCCTTCATGGAAGATTGTCAGAGAGCCAAAAAAAAAAACCATCGACCACTCACGCCTCCCGCTTCTTTTTCTTTTTTTTCTATTCCAGACTTTTGTCTGTGGTCAGTCGGACATTGAGATTAGAAGAAACTGTTTTAACTCAATGGCGCGGTCTAAGAAATCTTTATATGGCGAAGCCACTCGACTTAAATCTAATGTATGATTCACCCAAATTACTCGCCATTTCAAATCGCTGCACATATCGTTACGACTCTAAAGGAGCGTCAAATACAATGACCCGATCGGACGATTTGGACCGCTGTCACGTTAGTTGTCAATGTGATTTGACAGCCGAACGACATAACACTACGTATAAAAATCGAGATTTATTTACACGAATGTCGAAGGCTTTATTCTTTAGTTTCAAAGGTTTGTTTTAGTTGTTCAGCTTCCCCAGGCTACGGTGTACGAGGCTCACGTCCGCAGTGATTAACTCTCAAGCAGGTGAAAGTATGTGAACGTGCGTAAAGCCTCCGAAAACTGTAATTCTTGCGCGACAACAAAAACAGTTTCGCTGCGTTAGCTGTGAGTTCCTGGGATTCGTGAGTTTTGTACGATTACTGAAAGGCAACCGCTACAATTACTAAACGACCCGACGGGACCCGATTACGTTGTTTATTTTGCACATTTATTCCAAAACGGGTTCACTAAATTATATGCAGAGCAGAGCGCAATTACTCGTAATATGGTGGTTGGTTACCCACGACGGAAAGGATAAGGTATAAGCATTTAGGGTACATTACGGGCAATAGGCGCAGATTCTCCAAATCGGCTAAACCGATTAAGATTTTTTCAATATATTTGTAAAAAAGTAAAACTTCGTCGAAATTTTGAATGAATGATCCAAGTAAGTGATATTAAATTTGATGTGCTTGTGTTAGAGGAAGGAGGATGTGTGTGGGCTCGCATATACTCGTAGTGCGCGGTCTGAAGAGAAGCTTAGGACCTTCAGCCCCACGCAGAACTCGGATCGGCTCTAATTTGAACATTTAGCGATAGGATAGTACACGAGAGCCCCGTGTAGGCTCGCGTACAGAGCGTGACCCTTCACGCTGAGGCTTTTAGGCACTTCGTGCCTTCTCACCTGCGCGGAGCTCAGCTTTTGGTCATGCGTGCCTTGCCACTCACCTTTGCGCTTTTGGCCCTCAAATTTAATTGTAAAGACAGGTGGATAGTGGTGGCTCGCCCTTTGGGTCTTCGGCCCTCTGGCTTGGCGGAGAGAACACTCTCAAAGGACGCTCCGAGCCTTCGTCTTACAGGTTCTCTTGTAAAACACTCGATAGGAAGGATCTACTTGGGCTTGCCCTTCAGGCCTCGGACTGGCGTCGAGAGTGCTTTCTAATGGAACACTTTGGGTCTTCGGCCTACCGTGCTTGTTTCCGGAATATATAGCGTTAAGTGAGAAACAACCATTGTTTTTCTACCACGGCATACAAACATACAGTCCGCTTGATGGTTAGCGGTTACCGCAGCCTATGGACGTTTACAACTCCAGGGGTTTCAATGCGCGTTGCTGACTCTTTAAACATGTATACACTCCTTTCTTGAATAGCCCTATACTATAATATAATCCCTTGGGAAAACCTCGGGAGGGAGCTCATTCTACAGCTGGAACGTTTGTGTGAGGAACGTATAGACATTGCTCTCTAAAAATAATAAAATAAAACAAAATTAAAAATTATGAAAAACCCAAGACGAATTAACCTAATTCAAAAATTATAAAATAAAGTAAATGTGAATCCCCGACTGGGTATTTACGAAGTAAGTACATAGAGATAATAAATAGATTTCAAAAACGGTTGTATGGTCGCGAGGTATAGTTACAAAGCCAGAACAATCCGTCGGGGTCTGCCATTGCCATGTCTGTTCCTAATTTCATTAAAAAAATAATAATAGTAAAGCTCGAGGTACATTACATACAGCAACTTAAATTGATGTACCTATAACACAGACTTCGTTATCTTACTTCATTTCAGGGCAGGCAATGGCAGCCCCCGACGGATTTTCAGTCGGGGATTCACATTTACTTTATTTTATAATTTTTGAATTAGGTTAATCCGTCGTGGGTTTTTAAAATTTTTAATTTTGTTTTATTAATAGATAATTCAGTTAAGTTTTTTGGAAGCTTATTATAAAACTTTAACAATAGTTTCTAACTTTTTGGAGCCGATTGGTGGGCGCTGCGAGCTTATGTTTATTTCGAGTATTAATATATATATTTTTTTTAATTTATTTATATTACAAAAAAATTACACATTTCAATACAAACTTATAGACGCGCACAGAAACCTATTTAAGGTTTATGCGTGACGCGAATGCATCGCACCGCTCACAACAATAATATCACAATCCTTATATACCCAAGCAATTACGATACAACTATATGTAGTTATTGAAGATACACTCCAGAAACTACACCTCGCTGTCAGTTAGAAAATATCTTTTTAATGCGTTCTTGCATGATTTTTTGTCTTTAAGGACACTTGTGTGTATATCTTCTGGTATACTATTTAGAAAGCTAGGCAGCATGTACTCCCACGTCCTCCTGCCATATAATATATATTTACATAGTTAGGTAGAATATATCTAGGCTGATAATCTAAGTTACGTAATTGTTTTAGTCTAATTCGAGTTTTTAATGATTTTATTTTATCATAGTTTTCGAGAACTATAGACATATTAATTTTTTTAAATATTGACATTACTTTGCAGTATTTAAATACGCTGGACTCGTCCTTAAGTTTATTTTTCATGTATTTAGGTACAATAATTTTAAGTATGCTCAATTGTAGCTTGTATATGCAGCTTATGTTGGTTTCGTATGTACGTCCATAGCTACTCAGGCCGTAGCTTATTATTGAATCGGCTAGCGACAAATATAGCAACCTTAATACACTATACGGTATTTTATACCTAAGTATGTTTATTTTGGCTCGAAATGATCTCAACTTGTTACATATATAATCAACATGAGGCTTCCAGTTGAAGCTCTTGTCGATGACGAGGCCCAGGTAGGTGTGGTGGTCCACCAGCTCGAGTGGTGCGCACGCGCACGTCGCTGGCCGGTTGTGCAAGCAGGTGTGCGTATGTGCTATAGTTACAGGGCTATCAGCTTTAACGTAGGGGGAGTATATATGTAACAGTTTGGTTTTATTGGCGTTGATAACCGTACCCACATCATGCGCCCATTTACATAGAATATCGAAATTACATTGCATCATCGCCTCAGCCTCGCTTACATTCTTACCGTGTGTGACCAAGCAAGTATCGTCTGCAAATTGATATACAGAGCCCTCAGTGAAAAGGTTACACATATCATTCACGTAAATTAGGTATTCGGTTGGGCTTAAAATTGATCCTTGGGCTGTTCCTTGAAGCGTAGGAATAGCGTCACTATCTTGTCCATTTACGCGTACCACGGTGTTACGATTTGTGTGATAGTCACGGAACCAGTCTAGCAGAAGCCCTGTATACCAATCTGTTTTAGTTTTGAAAAAAGCGTTGAATAATTTAGCGTATCAAACGCCTTGCTGAAGTAAATGAAGACAACCAGCACCTGATTCCTATCATTCAAGTGCTGGTTGACCTCATTGATGAAAGTAGAAAGTAGTTGAGTGGTATTCCTACCCTTTTGAAATCCATATTGTCTTTCATTAATAAGGCTATTTGTCGTTAGGAAATTCGTTATCTCAGATTCGAAGTACCTCTCAACTATCTTATCAATGCTTGGTAAAATAGTGATGGGTCTATAGTTGTTCACCTCACTATAAGAACCTTTTTTATGAATGGGCCTAATAATACCTACTTTCAACGCATCGGGGTATAAGGACGTGGAGATACATGCATTTATCAGATGTGTAATTACTGGTGTAATCTCATCACTAATACATAAAAGGTCCCTTACACGTATTTTATCTATACCAGGGCTTTTCTTTTTATTCATCTGTATAATTAGTTTTTTTATAACATCGTTAGTTGCTTTTTTTAGCCTCATTGATACATTTGACTCTGTTAGGTATTTGTTATTAGGTAATAGCTTTACATCGCAAGTAGAACAGATGTTTTGGACATTATTATTAAAGCCATAGGCAAAAGTGTTACATATTAGTTTGGTTTCACCTTTAAAGTGTTTTAATATTACATCATCAACAGATTTACAGACTCTGCCACAGATATTGTTTATTATTTCCCAAACTTTCTTTGGATTTTTAAAGTTATTAAGTAGATCTTCCTTAATATAATTATTTCTAGTTTTCTCGATATATTAACTTGTTAGATTCCGGTACCTATTATATAATAACCTATTTGATTTATTATTTTCGTCTTGCTTATATATTTGCAACAATTCATGTTTTTTCTTGCTCATACTAATAACACGATTGTTAACCCATTTACATTCCTGTCGTTTCCCTGTTTTTATTTTACAACTTTTCATGCATTTATTATATACGTCACTAAACTTGTCCGTAATATATTTGAAAATATCATTTGGGTAAACAAGATCCAAGGCAGAGTCCCATTCTATTTTACGTAATTCATATTCTAATTTCTTAGTGTCTAACATGTTTTTATATATAGGCTTTGAAGTATTTTTACTGGAGGTATGCACAACAGCGCAACCGGTTATGTAGTGGTCAGCGAATGCATTGTTTATAACTTATAACTGCCGTATGTACCTCTCGATACTTGACCGCGCGCAAGAAAATATGGTCTATGCACGATTTCGTTAACATATCGCCTTTTGTTTCGACACGCGTATATTGCGAGATACCACAGACTAATCCCATTTCACTTAAAGAGTTTAAATACTGCGTCCGTATAAGAGATCGTTCACACAGATTAATATTCATATCTCCTAGTAAAACATAAAAGTACTCACTTGGATACTGTCCAATAATACGCGTAATTTCTTCGACAAACGCCTGTTTGTTTAGGTTCGGGGGTCTATATACCGCACATAAACCGATTTTAGTTTTATACGTTGTTTGAATTTCACCTATAACGCACTCGGAATAGTAGGTAGGTACCGTATGTCTCGTGAAGCACAGGGTGTTATGTACGTAGACTATCACGCCGCCTCCTCGTCTGTGTTGTCGAAGTTCCGTATACATATCATAGTTATCCAGTTGGAATAGGTTTTTGCATTCATCCTTTATGTTAACCTCCGTTGTAACAATAACATGTATTGTGTGCTGGCAGGTAGATATTAAATACTCAAGTTGGGAAAAGTTTTTTAATAATGAGCGTATATTAACATGTAGTACACAAAGGTGGTTGCTATTTCTTATTTCGATGTTATCTACAAAGGAATTCCATTCATCATATGTATTTTCTTGGACCGAAGAATCCACAGATGATAAGTTAAGGTGTTTATAATAATTTCCGTGCTACGCCGGTAGAACTAGATTTGGCCCGCACGCCCCGCCCGGTCAGCTAGCTCAATGATATCGCTTTCACTGTTTATGACTAATGCTTTCCCGTCGTCTGATTTTCGTGCCATTATCTTGCCGTTCGCGTACCATACATACTTATATAGCTCAGTATCTTTTAGACATGACCTAGCCCTCCACAAGAGATAAGACATATGCGGTGTGAGTAGTTTCCGGATATATATTTTGGTATCCTCATCTGGGAAACCCTCGATGTCCTTACACGTTAATTTGGCACTCCTTGACGCCGATATCCATTTGACCCTTTCGCCTTCACGTAACGTCGCGACTATAGTTGAAGTATTTTTCGATGATGATGATGCAGATTTCGCTTTGCTTTTTTTGTGTTTGCGGTACGCTTTTATTATCGCATCGGGATTTACATTAAATACGCTGCAGATCGTATTGCATACTTCCGTAACATTTTCATTATCGGTTTCTTGAACACCACAAATCTCCACACAATCTGCCAATTGAGCTTGCTCCATCGCAGCTAAACGTTGTGTAAGTGCTTCCTTTTGTGTTTTTAGATTTTTATACAGGTTCCTTAGGTCATAAAACTGGTTTCCCAGTGTATGGACATTTTCCTGTAGCGTTTTCATTTTTATCTCGTAATCATCAATTTTATCCGAGAAGAATTGGAGTGACGTTTGCATTTCCATGCGTATAGTGTCACGTACTTCTCGACGTAGCTCCTTTAGGATGTTGTTGGCTACGCTTTGGGTGATGATTTCAGTATCAGTATCCTCCTCGGCATCTGGTAGAATACATAACAGACGTTTCGGCCTCGCGGAGCCCGCACATTGTCGGCATTTCCAGTCAACGGAATCTGTTGCCTGCAAAGCGCTCAGCTGGTCCGTTGTCATAGGTATACATGTTGCATGAAACCACTTATTGCACTTGTTACACATAATCCCGGGGGATTTTTTGTTTACCGCTTTCGAACATTTAACGCACTTCATGATAAACAGCGATGCGCGTGCGCGTAAGTAATTAATTAGCGGGTATGCGTCCGAACCGGTTCGCTGCGAGCGCGCGACTGTATGTATGTCACAGTTCTTCCTAAATTTACAATGTTTTTATGTACATACACAATGTTATCATAGATGTATTGACAATGCAATGTCATTATCAATACATCTATGATAATATTCAGTCGTGTCCAATGCGCGCAGCGACGTAGACGCATTGATGACTAATTAATTAATTAATTAATTGCGGAATAAGCGCGGCTCGGCCGCTGCTAATAGTGTTCAAACGATGAGTGAACCCGTCGTGAATAAGGTGCTCGCCTTTCTGCTGCGGATGCTGCGGGAGGATGAGTCGGACGCGGAGCAGGCTTGTTTGGCGAGCTTCAGTGCCGCCGACATCTGCGCAGCGAAGAAGGTGCTGTTCCAGTCCCTCGGGATCGCCGGCACATTTATACCTCACCGGAGGGGGGATGAAACCGGGATAAAATCCCTTAAGGACATCATTGATGTTCTGAAAAAGCGTGAAAGCGACTTGCCTGAGTTCGTGGCGACGGAGGTCTCCGGATCCCCATCCTGCATTCCAGAACATGTCGACGTGAGGGGCCTGCTGGAGGAAATCGTGGCTCTTAAGGCAGGCATGGCTGAAATTTTGAAAAGGTTTGACGACTCGCAGGCTACTATCGCCGTGTTACGCAAAGAAATTATCAGTTTGCGTATAGTGCCCCGGGAACTCGGTCACCAACGGCGTCAAATTTCAAGAGTAATGACGGGGCTTCAAATGTCGACTCAGTCAGTTTGCATGTTGCTGACACTGCGCATGCCGTTCCACAGCCCACGTGCCCCCTCCGCGCCGGGCCTCCCCGCGTCGCATCATCTGAACCTCGTTATTGCTATGCTGATGCCGTAGCTGGTCGGTCTGTCGCAGCCAACCGGAAGGACGCGCCGTCAAGAGAGCGTGAAGCTCGGGTTCCTCCAAAGGAGAAGCGTCTCGCACCGATGTGGATAAGGAGGGATTTTCAACGGTGTCGAGGAAGCGCAAGCCGCGCATGATTCAGTGTGGTACTGCAGAACCGGTTGGTTCTGGTTTGCGAGTTGCCACACCGAGCATGGCGCTCTATGTATCGCGCGTGCACTACACCGCCACGGCTGATGATGTGGTGGAGTACGTTCGCCAGAAGACCGACTTCTCGCTGAGGGTGTTCCAGCTGCGTTCGCGTCACTACGTGCACTTCAGCTCATTTGTGGTGCGTGTGCCGCGGCCGCTGCAGGAGACCATCGCATGTGCTGACTTCTGGCTGAAGGGTGTGGTGTTTCGACGGTTCCGGGGCAACCTACCGAATCCTACACCGGAGACGACGATGCAAAAGGCCACGCAGTTTCGCCGCCTAAATAGATATTTTTTATAAGCTTAAGTTTCATGGCGCATTGGGTTAACTGTAATGCCATGTAAACATTTGTAATAATAAATAAGTAAATAAATAATTTTTATGTTCTTGAACTTATTTCGAAGTGAGTCTCTATGGTATTTTTATATATTACTCGAATAGTCCTCTTCTGCAGAACAAAAAAGGTATTAATCTCTAAAGCACTGCCCCATAGTAAAATACCATACGACATAATACTGTGGAAGTATTATAACTAAAATATACTAATCGAGCTGTCTTCACGTTTGTTAGTTGACGGATCCTGCTCACTGCAAAAGCTGCAGAACTCAGTCTATTCGAGAGATTAGCAATATGGGGACCCCATTGGAGTTTGGAATCTAATGTTAAACCAAGAAAAACTGTACTATCCACTAGTTCCCCAATTCCTCATCTTTCACAATGACGCTTCTTATATTGTGCTTTACGTTACTCGTGACAAACTTAATACATTTGGTATTTTTCTCGTTTAATGTATAATGGTATGGCAAGTCATTTATGTAGAAAAGGAATAGGAAAGGTCCCAATATTGATCCCTGCGGTACACCCATCGAAACCACTGATCCTGGTGATCGCTGTCCAATCACGTCGACCCTTTGTATTCTACCATATAGATAAGATTTTAGTAAATTCAGTGCCGGTCCTCTAACTCCATAGTAGTGCGGTTTCCTGATTAATGACACACGCAGTCGAAGGCTTTGGACAAATCACAGAAGATACCTAAGGCATCCTGTGACTCTTTCCAGGCATCTAATATATGTTTAGTTAGCTCAACAGCCGCGTCGGTTGTCGAGCGACCCCGCATAAAACCAAACTGCTTATTATGCATTAAATTGTTTGTATTAAAATGTCTCATTAATTGAGACAAAACTAATTTTTCAAAAATTTTAGTAAATGTTGATAGCACAGATATTGGTCTAAAATTAATGGGATCAGAAGTGCTACCTGATTTAAAAAAAAGGAGTTATTTTACTATGTTTCATTAGATCAGAAAACTCACCGCAGTCAATACTGTTATTAAATACAACTGCCAAGTCAGGCGCTATGACTTCTATGAGGGATCTGACAGCATAGACAGAGACTTCCCAGAGGTCACCAGTTTTTTTGACATTAATTGGTTTAAACGCCTTTATTACTTCTGGGGTACTAGCATATCCGCGAGGTTATGATGTGGATACCAGGCTACAAAGATACTAGTAAACATTTAACAATATTAGTAAGTAATTAACCTTCGTATTTCTATATTATCCTACTATGATAGTATGTTCTAGTTCAGTGTTTTCAATCTTTCCCGGTGCTTTATTAAAGCTCCACGCACGTAATAGTCGGTATTTTGTTAAACATACAGAACTATTTATATTAATTACTTTTATATTATTATATAATATTTTTCTTTTCAAGCTTAAACCGGTGAACCGATTTAGGAAGATTAGGTAATGAGATATTTTAAGAACCTGGAAAGGGTAGTGGATATTTTACGCAGGCTATTATCCCTTCTAATAGTAGAAAGAGGGTTTAAAGTCTGTATGGGAGAGCAACAAAATTGTGAATATCAACTATTCTCTAGGTAATTAACGAGTTCTAAGCGGATTAAGTCCTAGGCAGAAGCTAATAACCGTACTTACTTTACTTGTACGTTGACCAACCGACACGTATGAAGTTGTGCTATTGAAATACCAATTAAAGTTATTGCAACCTTGATAATAAATGTTAGGAAAAATTGATTGCAGATTTATTTAAGAAGATTGATGATGTTTGCCTCGTTATCGCACGGACTTGATTGGGAACTGGACGCTTGTTAACTACGTCAAAATATGATGCCAAAGGAAACTAATTGGGACTCAATGTTTTTTTTAACTTGCGCAGCAATACTGCAATTACTATTTTACTCCTTCGTTTAACTTGCATCAAAATCATGATTGTATCTACAGACATCTGAGGGTTGGCGACCTGGTGACCTGATATACAAGTTCCCCCTAGTTGGAGACTGGTGCCTGAACTAGGGGGCACCAGTCTCCACCGCACAAGTATTATTAGGCGCTTAAAATTAGCAAAACCTGGCCATAATTCTATAACTGCAATTTTCTTTTTCTATGATTTAAAGTATTGTTAGTTATAGTTAAAATAAAATGAATTAAATATTTTAAGGCTCCGCGTCAATGCTAAAAAAAACTAAAACCTAAATTTTTAACACATTTTGATTTCGTAAGTAAGTCATAATAAATAACTTTGTAAAAGTACCTGTATTATGATAAGAAAAAATATCATTCTAAAAAATAATATTAGGGGACAATCTTACACAAATCGACCTAGTCCCAAACTAAGCAAAGCTTGTACTATGGGTACTAGACGACGATATACATACTTATATAGATAAATACATACTTAAATACATAGAAAACATCCAAGACCCAAGAACAAATATCCGTGAAAAATGCACAAACAAATGCCAACTAGGCTAAACAGGTCGTCTTAAATCAATTATCGTGAATATTTTTTGTTTAATATGTTTCTAATAGTACTAATAAAATGTTGACAGCATCAATACACTCTACACTAACACTTTGTGGTGACGGTGGTGGTGTCGTACAGTCTGCCACATAAGTAGCACTTTAGGACTTTGTCGCTTTCGCAGTATGACAGTTCAAACATGACGTTAAAGTGACAAAGTACAAAGGTGTTAAGCCCCTTGTGAGGCCGACCGCACCTGGTTCAACGTATGTCATTAGCTTACGCGGCGGGTATTCTTGGGATGTTCGGGCCAGGTACAGTCGACTGCAATTACAGTCAATTAAAGGTACAGTCAATTAAATAAATTAATAAATAAACTGCAAAAAGATGGCTACATTCAAATTGCTCAAAAAAATGTCCCATAGCTTTTATGTCGGCGTATTAAGGTTGCGGTACGTATTTATGAGAGAATTAAATCGATACGTATTTTTGCACTTGACCGTACTTATCATATACAAAATGTTGATTAAAATTCTGCCTGGGAAGTACTTTTTTTGGCTGCCAAATTTTTAATTTTACGTTGCATGTTACAGATGGACGTTGTATTGATGTTTCTGACGAGACCTTTGATGGATATTTATTTTTTGAATGGACAAAATCTGCGCTATGGACCTGAATGGAACGTCATTCTTTAGTAATTTATGTATTTGGGATGAACATATTAAAATATAATGAAACGGGCCACTCACGTCTTTAAGGTCTCGACATGTTTCAGACCGATTTGCGGTCCTTAATCGCGTACTTATCGCGGCGGCGATTCTTTCTTTTCGGCGTATTTCTTTAGAAGAAAACGGGCCGGCCCGGACACGGAACGGCCTACTGTGATCCTTCGTCACTACAAAACATATTTTGGTTTTAAAATGTATGAATAACAAGTTGTTTTTTATGACTTGTACACTAAAATAAAAACATTATCAAAAGTTTGTGCATATTTATCAATATCGGATAAATATTCTCAGTTTTATGACCAAATTACGTTTGGTGGCGAGGGTGCCGGTCGATGATGCAGCATGTGAAACGCGCGTGAAGAGTGAAGATAAAAGATAACTGGTTTAATTGTGAGGGTGGGAGCTTCTCTCGGCGCTGTACGAATGCATACAGTAATGGCTTGTGGTCTGTGTAGATGGTTACATGCTGGACCTCCAAAATATAGCGGAAATGCTGTACACTTTCGTACACCGCTAATAATTCCCTGTAATATGCCGGCCACTGTGTCTGTTGTGGGGTCAGCTTCCTGCTGAAGAAAGCAAGCAGGTACCAATGACCTTTTACGAGCTGCTGCAGGCACGACCCGATATGGACACTAGATGCGTCTGTAAACAACCCAAGAGGTGCGTTGTAAATTGGGTGCTGTAAGAGAGTAGCTTTTGAAAGGCCCGACTTACATGCTTATTTATAAAATACTTCAGGAGTTCCGGTGTCCATATGAATGGCTTTGCACCTTTACCATTAGTAGCAGTTACAGCATCAATCAAGGGTGCTTGAAAACGTGCAGCATGAGGTATGAATCGACGATAATAATTTAACATACCGAGAAACCGACGCACACCCTGGACGGTTTTTGGAGGGGGAAAGTCTAATAAAGCCTGAATACGATCCTGAGGAGGGCGAGTACCTTCCCGACTGATGTGACAACCTAAAAACACAACCTCACTGGCGCCGAAAACGCATTTGGATGTGTTGATAACAACACCATAGTCTTGGAGGCGCTTGAACAAGATTCTTAGGTTGTAACGTGCAACCGTGTATGATAGCGAGCTGTGACGGTTGTCAGTCACTTGGGTGTGAGAGCGACTTGACGGGCTCGTAAGAGTCGTCCACACTTGATGTCATGCACCGCACTAGCTAGATTAGGTAGAGAATCTCAGGAGGTAGGTACTTTCAGGTTTTCAGCTATCACCATATAGTGCTGCTAGAAGAGGGCGCCACATAGTTTATCACTCAAAACTATGAAAGAGTTTATATAGGAATTACTTACAGGTGAGAGAAATGTAAACAAGTTTAGTGTTCAAACCGAATGGTATGTATAATCAGTACACACATTCTCGGCTTATACAAAGAAATAAAGTACCTTAATGTAGGCTTAATGCTAGCATGCAAGTCACAATGTTTTAGGCAGGGCTTTCTACCTGGAGATTTACACTATGTCTCTGACCGAGGACGGATAAGGATTAACTTTGAGTTTAAAAATAAAATATCAGATGAGGCCGGCTTAGCGCCTTAATCTAATGTGAATTGTGTTTGTGTGAAGCTTGTTATGACTAGTAACACTAGCAAGATATTTCGTAACACTACGTTGACACGTGGCATGTTCAAGAGAACGGAACAAAAGTTACGGATGGATATCACCTTAAAAGATTGCGGCGCCAGCATGCAGACCCTCTGCCTGTCTCTCCTCGGTCCACGAAGCCTCAAGAAGTGACTCCGCGTCGCGGTGACTTTGGGGGGCCATGCAGAGACGTCAGCAAAGTCTCGCGCCACGCCCTTCGACCGCTCAATTGCCTATGTTGGCCCGCCGGTAGCGGCCAGCACAACAATCACTGAAAACCACAAAACATTTAATCCTCGAACTACAACCTCGCGCACGTCTTTTCAACGCAAACTCTTTGAACACTACGTAAACGAAATCCTGCTCATCTCACCTGGCAAGAGTACAAGCCTAGGCTTGGTGACGGTCCACACGCGACCACGATGTCCTCACTTCATTTCGTTAAAAATGTTAAAGTTAGGCTGCGACAAAAAAACAACAGATTTCGTTAAGATCGGCCTTGTAACCGCAAAAATAACACGATCACTTGATTCACGACAAACTTCGACGCACTCACCTTTTGTTCACTGTGTCGTTGCAGTTATTTTCAACGAGATGCGTTTGGGTCTAAGCACCCATCTCTAAATTATAAAAAAAATGGCCGAAGCCTTAGCGAGTGCCCTCAGAGATACGTGTGCACTGCTCACGGCATCCTGACAGAGAGTGACAGGCCTCACCGCTCTTTCTCCAGATGTCAAAATCCGAACGGATGCGTTCCGACGCGTTCCATTTGAAGACCATAGAGAGTATGGGCCATTTACCAAAATGCGCTCACCGCATGAAGACAAAAAATTATTCTCCAATTTTACCACGATAACTTTTAACAAACTAATAAACTGTGTAGGCTTAAAATACCTATAATGTACTAGAAAACACATTGATTATTCACCGTACCAACATTACAACAGAACGCAGCTTTAGGGCAAACCAGAAATTGACGTTATGTCACTGCTCGCCATCCTTCGCCGGTAGATGGCGCTGTGAGTCTCAAACGAGATATTTAGGAATGAAATTAACGCGTAACATTACCGCTTCAGTTAGTCAAAAAAAAAAATTTTTTTTTTTTTTTTTTTAAATAAAGTCCTAAAACAATCAGAGACAGTGAAGTAATCAAACTCCAAACAAAGCCACCACTCGGAGAAAGCATATTGCCCCTAGTTAACCCATTTGACATTTGACCTAACATGACCCCATGTGAGGTCATCGACCCTTGAACTTACATATGAGTTCATACTCAAAAAAAACTTACGATGAATGAGGTATTGGGACAGGTGTCATTGCAACACAACAATAATCTTACGCTAGACTTTCACAAGTTTCGGAAAAGAGTTCCATAACGAAATAAATTTTCCGCCGACTGTACATGAGGTTATACACGTTGACACAATGTCCTGAAATATCACAACTTCAATTAGCACGATAAAACAACATGAGTCATGGAAATAGAACTTTAAAAGAGATTCTGTCTATGATTAAAACCAGCGCTTGTATATGTTAAGAAAACACATACCTGTGATAGAATACCTATTCACTTCAATGCACAAAGCATAAATCCGACAGAATCGACAAAGACACCTTTTCCTCCCAGGAATCCTTAAATAACAACTATCAAAATAAACAAAGACAGATGTGTCTACATGACAAGAGCAGAGATAAGAAGACTTATTGTCTTTAGATAAAGCGACTATTTTATTTAGTAGCAGAAGGAGATATAGATGGATCTCTAAGTTCCAAGCAGCTTAACTTAAGGTCGACAGTTACCTACTTAAACTAACGCGTTTTCCTAATCTATTTCTTATTGACATGTCCGTGAGCGTCCCCACGTCCATGATCTTGACCACGAGTCCAGTTATATTCCTACCTATACATTTACCTAACGAACTACAGTTAGCGCATATACTTATCCGTTTAAAATTTAACCCTATGCAATTTTAACTAACATTTTCGATTGGCCATTTCGAAGATGTATCCTAATATTGAGGTCGACTGTATAGTCCGGGAATCTGCGTTTGAGTGCATAATAATTACTTGAAAGCAAATTACCTAGGAAAGGCTACGTTCCTATATACGACTCATTTAAGAACGTTTCTTTATTTATATGAAATCCATGTTAGGCTTCACATTGACAAACGCAATGTGTACATAACGGTTCGTTTATTACCAAAATACCTACTTGGATTATTTGTTAATCAGCAGTTGTCAAATTATGCTTTATCAAAGTGCAACAGATAAACATCGGTCATCCGTCAATCATAATATGAAATAAAAGTTCATATTGACACATTGAGTTAGCTAGAAATGTTATTGTTAAAGTTTTAATTGCAAAAAAAATATTTCTGCAAATACCTAATAGCTATTCATCAGCTGTGCAAAAAGGATTTATCTTTACACGACTGTTTGGTCTGGCTGAGATTTTATTATATCTTTGACATGCCAAATACCTACAGACTTTTGACTATTAAAATCGCGAAGCTCATAAGTTACTGGAGATATTTTTCTAAGCACAACACATTTCTTAAACTTGGGAGCTAGTTTCTGAGCGAAGAATTTGCTTGCGTCGGAGAGAGGAAATTCTCTTTTCCAAACCACTTGACCCGCGTCATATTCTAAGCTTCTCCTACCCCTGTTATAGTACACTCGGCTACGTTGATAAGATTTTTGTAAACAGTCATTTACTTTCTCAAAAATAGGCTTAAGATGTGACAGCAAAGAGGAATACAAGTTCCTATTAGTAAACTGTAAATCATCACCACTAGGAGGTCCTGAGGGATACCATTCGCCAGAAAGAATGGCCTCTCGTCCACTATTTAGAAAATAAGGGCTAAAACCAGTGACCTCGTGAACAGCTGTGTTTATAGCAAACTCAATCGCATTGACCTGTTGGTCCCAGGTGCGATGATCTGTACCCACATAAGATGCGATAGCCGTACCTATGACTTTCAGGCTTCTTTCAGCAGGGTTATTCTGTGGCGTGAAACGACAATTGAAAAAGAATTTAGGTATCTTGTATTTTTCCTTCAATGACTGCATGTGTTTAGACACATACTGTGGACCGTTGTCCATAATAATGCACTGAGGAACACCATACTTCAAGATAACATTATTTTCAATTAGGCCTACGACCGTCTTCGCTAATGAGTTTCTCATCGGAAAAATACAGGTATATTTAGTGAAACAATCACATACTATCAGAATGAACTTGAAGCCTTTATAACTCCTGGGCAAAGGGCCAAGGATGTCAGTACATACAACTTGCCAAGGTCGTTGAACCTTTTTGGGGTTCTCCATAAGACCTGCCGGTGCCTCATTAGTACTCTTATAGGCTAAACAAGTTTGACAATTTTTGATATACCTTTTAATGTCACTCAACATTTTAGGCCAGAAGTAAGTTTGAGCTATCCGTTTCAAAGTTTTAAAAATACCTAAATGTGCAGCGTCCGGTCTGTCATGACACTGTTTTAGTATATCTTGTCTCAGCTCACTGGGCACTACCCGTTTCCATTCAGAATCCCTAGATAATGGATTTTTGTTCCTAATACGCTTGTATAAGTTATTACCTAAAATTTTAAAATCAGGAAATTTCTGAGGAGACTTTTCGACACGGTTATATGTATCAGTGTACCAAGTGTCAGTTACGTCATTTATTGGACAGACAAGCTCAACTGTTTCAGGTGATACTGGAGCTCTAGAAAGTGCGTCCGCTATTTTATTTTCAGACCCCTTCTTGTACTGAATGTTAAAATTAAATTGCGATAGTCTGAGAGCCCACCTAGCCAAACGTCCAGTTGGTGATTTTAAACTAACTAACCATTGCAAACTGCTGTGGTCGGTGTAAACTTTCGTTTGAAAAGGAGAACCCTCTATGTACCCTCTAAACTTTTCCAATGCAAAAATAAGAGCGTTAAGCTCTTTCTCAGAGACCGAGTGATTTCTCTCTGTGCGAGTAAGGGTTCTACTAGCATAAGCGACGGCATGTTCATGACCCTCGTCATCTAACTGAGATAGGGCACAGCCTAGGCCTACATCAGAAGCGTCAGTTGAAATTATAAAAGGTCTATCAAATTTAGGAATAGACAGGATCGGAGCTGTCACTAAAAGTTCCTTAACTATTTTAAATGCCTCGTCAGCTTCAGGTGTGAATTGGAAAGAAGTTCCTTTTGGAAGCTTTCTAGTGAGCTTATTCAAAGGAGCACAAACAGAAGAATAGCTCTTTATAAATCGACGGTACCAGGATACCATACCCAGAAAGCGTCTAAGTTCCTTTTGTGTAGAAGGTGTTGGAAAATCCACTATGGCACGTACCTTATCACTATCTGTGCGCAAGCCCCTACGATCTACCACATATCCCAAGAATTTCAAAGAGGAGCGACAAAATACAGATTTGTCCAGATTAATAGTGAGTCCGGCTTGTTTCAACTTTTCACAAGCCTTCCTTAATAAGGTCATGTGATCTTCAAAGGTCTCAGAAATTAATATTATGTCATCAACATAATAGAAAATATTATGTGCAAACTCTGGTCCAAATACCTTATCCATGAGCCTCATCATTCGGGCACTCGAATTTACCAACCCAAATGGCATTCTACGGAAATGAAAACTACCGAGCCCCGGCAAAGAGAAACAAGTCTTCTCTCTCGACTCCTTTGATAACTTAATTTGGAAAAAGGCTGCCTTTAAATCTAAAGAGCTCATATACTTGGCATTATTTAGGGAATCCAATATTTCCTGAACCCTTGGCATAGGATATGTATCCACTTTAGTTATGCTATTTAATTTTCGGCTATCTAAGCACATTCTAAGTTCACCGTTCGCCTTCGGCACTAACAAAATTGGACTATTCCAGGCTGAATTACTCTTTTCTATGATGCCCATTCGTAACATATCGTCAATTTCTTTTCGAACATATTCCCGGTGGTGAAACGGAATTGGATAGTATTTCTGTTTTACAGGTAGATGATCGCCTGTATCTATGACATGTTCTTCTAACGGGGTATAGCCCAACCGATCTTTAGTAGCCGCGATGCACTCAAATTCAGATACAACTCTATTCAACTGAACCTTTTGCTGGTCAGTGAGATCCTCTAGATCATGCAAATGTACACCAGAGTCTTTCAACAAGTTTATATCAGAGGACGCCATACAAGAGCGTTTAGTTTCCAAAATGTCAGAACAAAGGTTGAATTTGGCCAGAAAATCTACGCCTAATATGAGAGGTGTATTTACATCTCTGCATACAAAGAAAGTGATATAGTGTAAGTCATGTTTGTAAGAGATAGGTATTTCTATTTTTCCCAAGACCGTTAAGCGTGCACCGTTTCCTACAGCTAAGTCTTTCATACATGCGTGTAAAGGAAATTGCAAGCCTTCATTTTGCAATAGCAAGTAAGCGGATTCACTTATCAAAGAGATCGCGGCGCCAGAGTCAGCCAACGCGTTACACTCTAAGCCTAAAATACCTACAGACAGAAATGGCCTAGGATCACCTGCATTTTCCTTAAATAGAGGACGGTAAGAACTCTGTTTTAACGAGTCAGACATACATACTTGTGTTTGTGTAGATTGGTCAGAGACACGAGTGACTCTAAAATTATTATTATTATTATTCTTAGAAGTCTCTGACCTACTACCTAGTTTTTTGAACAAGGACAATTTCTAGTGAGGACTCCGGGCCTCTTACACCTAAAGCAGATAGTTGTAGGATATGCGTCACAATGAGAGTGATGATGATTGCCACCGCATTTTCCACAAGACACAGTAGCCCTATCTTGTCCCTGGCTAACGATACGAGGTCTAGCATTAGAAGTTGAGGGAATGTGGCTTGAGATCCCACTACAAAAATTAGGAATGACTAGCTCTCTACCAGTGTTCAAAAATCCGCGGTTTTCACATTTAAACTTTGACACTTCTAAACGCGCACAAATATTCTTAAGTTCCCGCACGGTACGTACTTCAGTTAAAGCTAGACGCGAAATGAAATAAGGGTTCATGTTGGTCATTATAATATCTAGTTGCTCCGCATCTGTGATAGGTACTGACAAACGCAAAAACAAACTTTCCATGATGTTGATATAAGACCTAATCGACTCACTCTTGTCCTGCAACCTAGCCCTAATCTGGTTCAATAGACACCGTTCATATTCTACCGGTTGGAATTCATCTTTGAGCGACTCTACAAAATCTTCAAAAGTGTTAAAATGTGACTTATTCGTGCGAAACCACATCAAAGCTTCCCCAGAAAAAAGGTGAACCGCATTCCTCAACAGTTCAGAGTCTGAAACCTCAGATGAGCACTTAAGCTCTTGCAAACGGAAAATAAAGTCATGAGGCGGTACCCTACCATCATACACAAGTCCCCATTTGAGCACCTGAGAAGTGTGCCTTTGACACACTACAGACGGAATAGACTCAACAACATTCGTGCCAGTGCCTTGAGAAGATGAGCCAGGTGTCTGATTACACTTTAAAGTTTCAATGGCATTGAACGCCTTAGACACAAGCGCTATCTTCCTAAGCCGCTGTTCAGAATTTATTAAAACCAATTTCTCTAACCTCAGAATGACATGAGACAGCTTCGACAGGCACCTCCTTCGACATGACGACGATGAGTGATCAGCCATTAACACTGCATCCAGTTTTCCCTCGCAGACCTGAAATTCGTCATCGATGGACAAGCCTGAGATGAAAGTGTTCGCTTTTGTGTTATCCAGAGAAGTGCCTTTGGCAGATTTAAATTGTTGTTTTAGTTCATCTACTGTATTATTAGAATTTACTTCTAGGCCTCTCGCTTGTAATTCAAATAATAATTCGTCCTTAGTCAGATTATCCACTTCAATTTGTAAAGCCATGTTTGACAAGATATAGTAGTGTTCAACACTCAGTAAGAAAATAAAACAGATAAGTAAAAACAGCTGATTACAATATTCACACTTATCTTTTCTATTTAGAAATATACAATAGGTCTGATACCTACTTAGTTATGTTAAGTGAGTTTCATATACAAGTCCGATAAAAATATATTTTAAGTCGGGTCCAGAAAATTAAAGTGTCAAGTTTGACAGTTATTGTACTAACATACAGTACATATATTGTGTCCAGTTGGAGCACTAACACATGCTTTACTCTACAAAGTAAAGGTAAAAGAAATGACACAACTCGTTGACACTAATGCTAAATATTTCACACAGTACGGTAAATATTTTTGACACAATGAACAGTAGATATCAATATATGATACAGATTATATAGTAAGAGTTTTGTTTCAGTAACAAAAGATGAGCCTCACACAAACCAAATCCAATTTCATCTGATATAGATATAAAAATAGTACCAAAAAAACACTATACAGTGAAAACCGTTCAAATTTTAACCTGGAGGCCCCACGTTGGGCGCCAGAATGTAACGTGCAACCGTGTATGATAGCGAGCTGTGACGGTTGTCAGTCACTTGGGTGTGAGAGCGACTTGACGGGCTCGTAAGAGTCGTCCACACTTGATGTCATGCACCGCACTAGCTAGATTAGGTAGAGAATCTCAGGAGGTAGGTACTTTCAGGTTTTCAGCTATCACCATATAGTGCTGCTAGAAGAGGGCGCCACATAGTTTATCACTCAAAACTATGAAAGAGTTTATATAGGAATTACTTACAGGTGAGAGAAATGTAAACAAGTTTAGTGTTCAAACCGAATGGTATGTATAATCAGTACACACATTCTCGGCTTATACAAAGAAATAAAGTACCTTAATGTAGGCTTAATGCTAGCATGCAAGTCACAATGTTTTAGGCAGGGCTTTCTACCTGGAGATTTACACTATGTCTCTGACCGAGGACGGATAAGGATTAACTTTGAGTTTAAAAATAAAATATCAGATGAGGCCGGCTTAGCGCCTTAATCTAATGTGAATTGTGTTTGTGTGAAGCTTGTTATGACTAGTAACACTAGCAAGATATTTCGTAACACTACGTTGACACGTGGCATGTTCAAGAGAACGGAACAAAAGTTACGGATGGATATCACCTTAAAAGATTGCGGCGCCAGCATGCAGACCCTCTGCCTGTCTCTCCTCGGTCCACGAAGCCTCAAGAAGTGACTCCGCGTCGCGGTGACTTTGGGGGGCCATGCAGAGACGTCAGCAAAGTCTCGCGCCACGCCCTTCGACCGCTCAATTGCCTATGTTGGCCCGCCGGTAGCGGCCAGCACAACAATCACTGAAAACCACAAAACATTTAATCCTCGAACTACAACCTCGCGCACGTCTTTTCAACGCAAACTCTTTGAACACTACGTAAACGAAATCCTGCTCATCTCACCTGGCAAGAGTACAAGCCTAGGCTTGGTGACGGTCCACACGCGACCACGATGTCCTCACTTCATTTCGTTAAAAATGTTAAAGTTAGGCTGCGACAAAAAAACAACAGATTTCGTTAAGATCGGCCTTGTAACCGCAAAAATAACACGATCACTTGATTCACGACAAACTTCGACGCACTCACCTTTTGTTCACTGTGTCGTTGCAGTTATTTTCAACGAGATGCGTTTGGGTCTAAGCACCCATCTCTAAATTATAAAAAAAATGGCCGAAGCCTTAGCGAGTGCCCTCAGAGATACGTGTGCACTGCTCACGGCATCCTGACAGAGAGTGACAGGCCTCACCGCTCTTTCTCCAGATGTCAAAATCCGAACGGATGCGTTCCGACGCGTTCCATTTGAAGACCATAGAGAGTATGGGCCATTTACCAAAATGCGCTCACCGCATGAAGACAAAAAATTATTCTCCAATTTTACCACGATAACTTTTAACAAACTAATAAACTGTGTAGGCTTAAAATACCTATAATGTACTAGAAAACACATTGATTATTCACCGTACCAACATTACAACAGAACGCAGCTTTAGGGCAAACCAGAAATTGACGTTATGTCACTGCTCGCCATCCTTCGCCGGTAGATGGCGCTGTGAGTCTCAAACGAGATATTTAGGAATGAAATTAACGCGTAACAAGGTGTTGTTTATGAAGAATCTCATTTTCTGAGAATACTAAAATATCATCAACGTAAGGAAAAACAAAATCAAGGCATGTAAACTCGTCGATAAACCTTTGAAACGTTTGGCCAGCATTTCTTAGCCCAAACGTCATGAAAGGATATTCAAAAAGGCCGAATGGCGTAACAATTGCCGTCTTTGGGATATCCTCCTCCGCCACGGGTATTTGATGGTATGCCTTCACAAGGTCGATAGTTGTGAAAATCTTAGCCCCAGCAAGGTTGTGGGCAAAATCGTTAATTTATCGAACAGGGTAACGATCTGGAATAGTCCTAGCATTTAAGGCCCAGTAATCACCACACGGACGCCATGAATTATCCTTTTTTAGGACCATATGTAGCGGCGATGACCAAGCGCTCTGTGAAGGTCGCGCAATACCGGCTCGCACCAAATCTTCAAACTCTTTTTTGGCGGCTGAAAGTTTTTGAGGAGCCAATCGTCGTGGGCGGCAAGAAAGAGGTGGTCTAGGAATTGTCCGAATGTGGTGCACTGTATTATGCTTCACCGTGCGAGGAAACCCAGGTGGTTTCAGGACATCTGGAAATTCAGTAAGCACTTGTGCAAATACTGATGTGCTCCGGATATCAATAGCCTTAACACTGGACTGATCAGTAATGGCAGCTAAGACTGCGGTATTCAATCCTGTAGTACCGTCGACCAACTTGTTTTGTTGACAATCGGGTAAAAGGTGGTAATAGGCCAAGAAGTCTGAGCCTATAATGGCAGTGCTGACATCGGCAACCACAAACTGCCAGAAAAACTCGCGCCGCAGTCCAAAATTTAGAGTAAGTGTTATGGTTCCATATGTTTTTATGGTGCTGCCGTTTGCTGCGCTAAGCTCCCAGTTGGTGGGCTTTCTTTGATCCCTGAGCCAGCGGCGAGGATAGCAACATAAGTTAGATCCAGTATCTATCAAAAATTTGTGTTTGGTACTCGTGTCCGTAACAAATAAACGACGGCCATTATTTTTAGATAAGGAGCAATCAGCGGCCGCGCTTACTGATTGCTGTTGGAGTTTTCCCTCCAGTCGCAAGGAGGAACGCATTTGCTAGCACGAGTATAGGTCGATTCACAAGAGCTGGCGCGAAAAATGTATGAAACTGTCAATAATTTCATAGACATTCCGCGCCAGCTCTTGTGAATCGACCTATACCATACTTTTTATGGTACCAGTATCTCCTAGGCGCTGGAGTGCCACTGCGGCTTCTCAGTCTTGAAAACGATCTGCGAGGGGAACGACCTCTTTGCACGGAAACTGCAGTAAGGCTGGCTAAATGTCTGGACAGTTCATTTATGCAGTCCTTGCGTGAAGATATTTCGTTTGATGAGCAGCTACTGTTAACTTGGTGTACTCTGGTGGGACCTGGTGATACCTCAATAATATTGTCAGCTAGCCCTGCTAGCTTCTCCAGGCTGAGGTCAGTGTGTGCAGCTATAATGGCCTGAACGTGGTTAGGTAAACGTCTCATCCATAGCTGTCGCAAGAGAGCTTCATCCTTAGTCGCACCGGCAAGGGAACGAAGTCGCCTGAGGAAGGCGGATGGCTTGTTATCACCCAGTTCCTCGTCGCTAACGAGGCGTTCAACACGCTCCTGCTCGGATACGGATAGTCGTCGAATGAGCTCCCGCTTCAAAGTCAGATATTTATTTTCCTTTGGGGGCTCTAACACGATGTCCTCAATTTCTCCAATTAATCTCTGGTCAATAATGCTTATGACATGACTGAACATGATCATATCACATTTGATTCCCGCGATCTGGAACTGTGCCTCCGCTTGAGCAAACCATACTGCAGGTCTATCGGCCCAAAACGGAGGAAGCTTAAATCGGTGCCGGAGTGGTTTCTGGAGCGCCGCGATGCTCTTGCAGTTCTGCCTGTAGAGCAGAACAGAAACTCTGCAGGTCCGCTAGCTGTTGTTTGAGCTCGTCTGCCGACATGATCACGGCTGTTACCAGGTTTGTCTTTTGAGGAAAAATGCCACCACCCAAGTAAGCACGCACCACGCACACAGGTTAGAAGCTATTTAAGAGCAAATATTGTAATTTACCCGAAGAAAAATGGAGCAGCGACCAGTATTACATCATGCAAATATATACAAAATATAAAATACAAATTTATCGTTAGCACAAAGTAATACAGGTTTAGTGATATTTAAATTTAGTTAAAAACAAAAAGCTATAATAGTTTCAGTACGATACACAAATGCAAATAAAGTGTTAACTGTCACAAAACGTCAGTTTTCTATGAAATAAATATAATTAGTGCTTACAATTGAAGTAGTCGAAATGTAGTTTAAATTGTCGCTGACACGAAGATCATAAATTCAACTGCACTAATTTGACGTTCACGTTTACTCACGAGCGTCCATAGCGGGTAGTTGCTGGGATATGCGTCAAGTACAGTTTTGTCTCTTGAAAACACGCACACGTAGAACTCGTATCATCGAAGTAAATGCACTTCACCACTCGTTGATTATTATAAACCCGATCACAGTCTGAACGACGGCGAGTAGCATAGGTACTTGACGCCAAATCGCGCTGGTCGATTTATTATGCAGAATCGCGGTGGAGCCGGCGACACTGTGAAATAGTAGAGCGAACAACAAACTCCACAAAACTTGTCTAGGCAATAGGCATTCAACAGCCATTCACGCAGAATGATCGGATTGACTCCAAATCGAACGGAGTCGGCGGTCACCACTTTGGTGGCGAGGGTGCCGGTCGATGATGCAGCATGTGAAACGCGCGTGAAGAGTGATATGTTGTTTATTCGTCACAAATAACTCGATACAACTTAAATATAAAATCAACAGAATCTTGGACTGAATATCATCTGCTCTTTTTTGTGTTACATAAAATTGACAGCCGAAAACTGTCAAACAAAAAGAAGGCTTACTTCGCCTTATAAAGAAGGTCGCCACATACGCTTAAAAACGTTTTTTGAGATTTCTGACCAAACACTGGAATTTTAAAAGCCCCTTTTGTCACGACACGTCAGTGATTCGTCAGATTGTATGCCTCCTATTTCTTAAAGTAATAAATAGAAAATGTACCAAGTGGCGGGTGTCCACCCAAGTATAAAATCTTTACTAATCATCATGTAAGCCGAAAGACGTCCACTGCTGGACATAGGCCTCCCCCAAAGACTTCCACAATGACCGGTCCTGCGCCACCCGCATCCAGCGGACACCCGCGACCTTCACCAGGTCATCGGTCCACCGTGTGGGGGGCCTGCCCACGCTAAGCCTTCCGGTACGTGGTCGCCACTCGAGAACCTTTCCGCCCCAACGGCCATCGGTTCTACGTGCTATGTGCCCCGCCCACTGCCATTTAAGTTTAGCGATTCGGAGGGCTATATCGATCACTTCGGTTCTGCTGCGGATGGCCTCATTCCTGATGCGATCACGCAAAGAAACTCCTAACATAGCTCTCTCCATTGCTCTTTGCGTGACTTTGAGCCTTCTTATGAGGCCCATAGTACGCGACCACGTTTCAGTACCATATTACACCATATATTATCACTGGCAACACACACTGGTCAAAGACTTTCGTCTTAAGACACTGCGGAATATTGGATGAAAAGATATGCCGTAGCTTCCCGAAGGCTGCCCAGCCGACTCGGATTCGACGATTAACCTCTTTCTCGAAGTTGGACCTACCTAACTGGACAGTCTGTCCTAGGTATATGTAATCGTCTACAACTTCGAGCAAAAAGTGTCCGATTGTTACAGGAGTTGGTGCGACATAAGTAGGCGTTTGACATGATCTTCGTCTTGTCCATGTTCATCTTTAAACCAACTCGCTCGGAGGCTTTACTAAGGTCATTAAGCATTATACTTAAATCTTCCATGGTCTTAGCCAAGACTACTATATCGTAAGCAAACCGAAGGTGAGTGAGGTACTCGCCGTTTATGTTGATGCCTAGCCTTCTCCAGTCCAGAGTCTTGAAAACATTCTCCAGTGCAGCGGAGAACAGTTTAGGAGAAATAACATCTCCTTGCCTGACTCCCCGCTGCAACGGAATAGGCTTCGAGCTCTGGTCCTGGAGTCGGACTGACATAGTGGCGTTCTCGTACAAACACTTCAGCACTTCGATATAGCGATAGTCCACTTGGCACCGATGGAGAGATTGTAGTACAGCCCAGGTTTCAATCGAATCGGAGGCTTTCTCGTAGTCCACGAACGCTAAACAGAGGGGCAGGTTATACTCCTCAGTCTTCTGTATAATTTGACGGAGCGTATGGATGTGGTCTACGGTGCTAAAGCCTCTTCGGAAACCGGCTTGTTCGGGAGGCTGGAAGTCATCTAGCCTGCGTGCGAGACGGTTCGTAATGACTCTTGAAAACAGCTTATAGACATGGCTCAGAAATGAGATGGGTCGGTAGTCCTTCAGTAAGGCGTTGTCACCCTTTTTGAAGAACAGCACCATCACACCTCTGTTCCATGCCTTTGGAGTTTCCCCTTCCAGTAAGACGGAATCGAACAACTTCTGAAGGGCCCTAAGGACCGGTTATGCACCCGCCTTCAGGAGTTCCGCTGTAATTCCGACTTCACCGGGTGCCTTGTTGTTCTTAAGCTGTTTAAGAGCCATTCTAATCTCGTACAGGCTGATGTCCGGGATATCTTCGGTATAGTGCCGGGTTAATCTAGCTCTTGGGTTTTCCGCCAGACCAACTTCGGGTCTGCTAATTGACGTGTATAGCTGTCCATAAAAGCACTCTGTCTCACTTAGAAGCTGAGGTTTGGACGAAACGATTCTACCATCCTCAGTTTTTAATCTGGCGAGCTGGCTCTGCCCAATAGACAGATCTCTTGAGAAAACTTTAGAGCCCTTATTCTGCTCGATGGCCTCTTTAATACGAGTTGTATTGAATTGGCGCAGATCGCGGGTAAGGGACTTGGAGATCTGTTTATTGAGCTGCCTGTATAATGTCGCATCGGCTGAAGACTGAAGAATCATCTCATTCCTTTCCTCGATTAGCCTCTGAGTGGAGATAGAGAGCCTTTTGGCTCTGTGAGTTCGTTGAGCCTTAAAGAACTTAGACCCAACGCTATGGACAGCTTCCACAAACCCGTCATTGAATTCGTCCACGTCGCCGCCTAGACAATCGAAACGGTTTTGGAGTTCCAGCTGAAAGCTCTCGGGGCTTTGGATTTGGACTGCTGCTGGACGGACCGTGGACTTCATCAGTCGAGAGCGCTCTAGTTTGAGGCATATATTCATTGTGCCTCTTACCAGACGATGATCACTTCCAGTTTTAACCGTATTGATCACAGAGACATCATTGAATATACGCCTCTTCGTCGACATGATGAAGTCAATCTCGTTTTTTGTTGCACCGTGGGGACTCATCCAGGTCCACTTCCTGTGCTCGCGTTTCATGAAGAAGGAGTTCATCATGTAGAGTCCCTCCTTCTCCAAGAAACCAGACAGACTGCCTACCGCGAAGTTCGCAAATCGAACTTCGTATCGTACCGTCCCTTTCCGTCATAAAGTGTATAACACGAGAGTGAAAGGGACGGCACGAGACGAAGTTCGATTTTCGAAGTTCGCGGTAGGCACTCAGTAAATGGCCCCGGTGGTTCCGACTTCCAACTCCAAATTGCCCCACTTTCAGCTCATTCCCGTCTCTCTTGCCCAGTTTGGCGTTGAAATCCCCCATAACAACGGTGAAGTAGGTTTTGGAACTATGATGACTTTTGATATATCCTCATACATAACCTCCACCTCGTCGTCGGAGTGTGCCGAGGTCGGCGCGTACACCTGTATGACCGTCAACGAGTACCTCTTGGATACTCTGAGTATAAGGTACGCCACCCTGGCCGACACTCTCTCGATCTTCACCACGTTGTTCACGAGGGATTTGTGGACAATAAACCCGACACCTCCTTGGGACTGTTGATCGCCCTCCCGGAAATAGAGCAAATTGCCGGACTTGAGGGTTATCGTATCCTCCCTCTCTCTTTGGACTTCAGATAACCCTACGATATCCCAACGCAACTTGCTCAATCCTTCCTCCAGTTCCGCTATCTTCTCGTCGGTCCGCAGTGTTCTCGTGTTATATATTGCCAGGGCCAGACGTCGTCGGTGGTGGTAGCCGGATCTTAACCGGAGATTCTTCTCACCCCTGACCCCGCTAGTACCCTGGCCGCTACCAGAACCAGGGCACCGGGGGTTGCCGGAACCTCGGGGCCGTGGCCTGTTTGTGTCTATCATTAGGGGGTAATTGCCATAATCGCCACGCTTGGCATGCGGGTTGGCGATCGCAGTGTCTCCACCGCACTCCAGGGATGCTGCTGCCCATCCCCCGGTGGTCTTGGACGTAGTTTTAGGACATACCCGGGTCCAAATCTTTACTAATAAACCTACTAAACTTCCTGAAAAAAATCTCCATACGCGACCTTCCCACATGACAATAGTCAGATCCAGGACTGGCTATCGGAAATGGCTCCACCGAAATTTTATTTCTAAATGTGAGTTGAATGCATGTTTACATTTGTAAATTTCCCAACAGACACGTTACCTAATTATTTCGCCCACATTGTTGACGTGCTGCCTACAATTTGTTAATTAAATTATTTCGAAGATACGCGCAATTAGACGTTATTTAAGTCCGTTAAATATGTACATCGTAATTTGTTAACCATTTTATTTTCTTATTAGATAGACGCCTTTGAGTACTGTTTTATAGTACCAAGGAAATCGATTAAAATGTAATGAAACGGGTCACTCATGTCTTTAAGGTCGAATATCGCTCGATATGTTTCAGACCGATTTGCGGCGGTGGTTTTTTCGGAGAGAAAAATAACGGAGACATGACGGGGATACGTCAAATACCGGCCCAGTTGGTATTTGTTCGTTTTTTTTTATTACTGGTTAATTTTAGGCCTTTCTATGCCGCCTCAATCAGATACTCGTACCTTCAAAAATATTATTGTGGCAGCCCTCCTTGCTTCTCGGAATTTCCATTTGTCCGAAAGTTACCCAACTACATTTTCTCTGTTTATCTCACATGTCAGCATTATTTATTGTTTCCGGAAACTCTACTAAGCAATTTGAAATCTATACAGGTACTGCTATCCAAAACACAATAAACTGACGCTTGATGCCTGATAACAAATGGGTAATATCGGTATATACATACAAGTAATCAAAATCGGATACGAAATGTATGTAAATACAGACGAAAATCACGGAAGTACGAGTACGTTAGCATAAATTTGTGTTGTTTGAGCGTACGTATGTTAGGAAATGTGTAAGGCACTTTCTCCTCTTTCTGAAGCTCAAGGGTCCTCTTTCAACAGCGTGTGGAAAACACAAAAGGCGTCTTTCTTGTCTTGTTTGGTAAAAGCAATCAATTCTATTTAATATTTATAGATTTATTATATTTACTAGCTTTTGCCCGCGACTTCGTCCGCGCACAACTCGTTATATCGTCGGCTAATAGTGTAAACCTGCTAACGTCATATTATGGAAGTTTACAGGAGAGACAAAACATGAGAGGAAAACTAGAAAAAAGAGTCAATTTTTAACGCTAGCTCCCCATAAACGATTCGACATCTTCGTCCCCAGGGGTCATGGAAAAATCTTTAAACCCTAAAGTTTAAAAAAAATTGTATTCTACAATATTTCAGAACCATGATTAACACTAGAATGGACTTTAGCGACAGTATATGCAAAAATCAGAAAAAAGTGTCAGTTTTTCCAAGATGCCAGAGAAAGATATAGAGCTGGAAAGACGAAAACTTTGGGCTACCCAGACTATAGAATCCTTTACAACATATCAAATAACTATAACAATGTGACCTTTTTTAAGGTACCGGAACAACTATTTACTAAATTACGACGAAATTTTTTGTATGGGCTACACCTTTTCCGGTTACCGTACTTCTGGTTCAAATTTCGAAATGGGGACAGGCAGATCCGTATTCTGCCCGGCCAGGGCATTATTTTTGCATTTAGCATGGATTTTGTTCTTGGGTCTTGGATGTTCTCTATGTATTTAAGTATGTATTTATCTACATAATTATGTATATCGTCGTCTAGTACTCATAGTACAGTCAGTATCAAAAGTAGTTACGCATTTAAAAGTTCATAAGTCTTTATTATAAGGGAATAAGAGCCTTTTGACACCTTCATGGACCCGGGTATGTCCTGGACCCGGGTATGTCCTAAAACTACGACCAAGACCACCGGGGAATGGGCAGCAGCATTCCTTAAATTCGGTGGAGATACTGCGATCGCCAACCCGCATGCCAAGCGTGGCGATTATGGCATTTACCCCCCATGAAATTGGGGGAGGCCTATGTCCAGCAGTGGACGTCCTAGGGCTGATATGGTGGTATGGTGGTGGACACCTTCATATGCGTAGCTACTTTTGATGCTGACTGTAAAAGCTTTGCTTAGTTTGGGACTAGGTCAATTTGTGTAAGATTGTCCCCCAATATTTATTTATTTTTTATTTATTTTATTTATTATTTATTTATTTAATAATACACTTGAAAAAGACGAAAATGGCAACTATTATACGCTTGTGGAACAGACAGATCGAGTTAATTACTAAGATTATCGACTAATAACAATATTACTTACCTGGCTCCAACCGTAAGCGCCCAGGAATCCAATCGTGATCGTATTGTCCGAGGTCCAATTTAGGCTTAAACTGGGACATATCTTCGCCCCGCCGCAATCAGTGCTCAGCAAATCGTACAAACCCACACCATCCACTTCTATCTTGCCCGATATCTCCATCAAGCTGGTCATCCCCGTGTATATGTTGTTTAAATAGACTGAGTTTATCTTCGGACGAGACACGCGCTCGACATCAGACAGGATAACATTTTCACAAGACCTCTTAGCTGTTTGCATGCCCGGTACATTTGTCGTCTCGATTTTTGAATACTTTATGGTAGGTGTATCTATGGCATCACTCGAGTTGACAAGTACGTAGTCAGAGTAATCGTAATCGGAAATGCGTCTGGCGGTGAAATTGCATCTTGCGGTTGTTAGCAGCACAAGCATAACGTAAAGTGTCTGAACGGCCATTATTTCTAATTTGATTTCATTGCGGCTTCTCTTGATTCCTGCAAAAGATAATTGGATTTGGAGTCTTGTTCGGAACGTGATCAAATAAAATTAAGTGGTGATTTCTCATTACTAATTTCTAAGACCTGTCGCAGACGATCTAGAGAAGGGAAACTGCTTATCTAATACTTATTTGTCATGCAAATAGGCCAAAAACAGTAAACGTACTTGTCGAACTGTAATTAAAATTATTTAAAGATTTTTTAACAATAATATACGTTTATATTAAAAAGCTAAGAAAGAATGATGCAAATAAACTCATTCATAAGTTTAATATCTCAGTTTACATTTGTATTATTATTACATTCGATAATGCGTATTATCAAAAGAAAATCGATAAAAAATCCCACTGGAGTATTCTTCGTTTTAATTTTGCGTCTACACTTCATTCATTTTGATGTCATTTTGATGCGTTACTAGTGTCAGTCGATACATTGCGGCCTATGAAAGGTGCCGAATGCACTCTATGTAAATACTTACTAATCAAAGTATGTAGCCATGACGCTGAGTGAGAAGAAATAAGGCAAAATTAACATACTTATATTATAATAAACTCACGCCTACACGTAAATGACACTGAACGTTCAGTCACAGAATAAGTGATGTTCAGTATCAGAGTAAATGATATTTCTATAATACATAGGTTGTTGTTAGTCTATCGCGTACAAAATACTTCAACTCTATCTCATAATCTCCAAATGTAGTCCAACTATTTCTAAAACTAGTATTCAACACTGTATTTGATTCGACGACCGCTTTAGCCTGGTTAGTAGTGACCCTGCCTGCGAAGCTGGACGTCCCGGGTTCGAATTCCGTTTGGGGCATTTTATATGGGGAATATTTGTTCCTGAGTCTTGGATGTTTTCTATGTATTAAGTATTTAGGTTTGCGTTTGTGCGGAATAAATTAATATTTATTATTTTAAAGTATAAAACAGTTAACAAAAGTAAGTAAAATACAAGGAATAAATCGAAGCATTGCACCACTGAACGGTGATGGAGACCTTTTGTACCGAGCACGACCCGTAGCGAGGGTCGCAGACCCTTTCTCGTCGGCGTCGGCCTAGCTCCTTGAATAGACGACGGGCCTCCGAGCCTCAGGGTCCCGCGGTTTCGATGCCGACACGTATGAAGTCGTATGCTGGCTCCGAGGCGGAGTATTTAACGTGCGACAGTTTGGCAGCAAATTCTGCTACTAAGTCCACACATCGTGATGTCTACCTCAAATCTGTGACAAGTTCCCATAAGAAGCAACGCCCCCTGTGCCACGGAAGCAGCTTGCGGCCGCCCGGTCTTTTGCCGTCAGAGCGGCTCAGGCCCGGTGATTCGAGGACCAAAACCATGTCCCGCCGAAATATGCCTATCGTTAATTACCTACGTGGAAAGTGTTCATTTATTTATTTATACATAAGTATGTTTAATCAGAGAGTGTAGATGTCGCCACTGACATCGTAAACATAGGTTCCGTGTATTTTTTGATTTAAAAAAGAATAAGTGTAAAAATACCATGAAATCGAAGATGTAGCTAACAAAGAGTGCGTAAATATGTAGTGATATCGTTATCCAGAAGTAAATAAGTCGACTAAGATCAAAATTTGCTAAAAGTGACCGAGTGAGAATAAGTGACCAACAGCGTAAAAAGACTATACTAGTGTACTATGTACTATATTATTACTGAATCACGAACTAGTGAAAGCATACAAAAGCACATTACAAGTGGAAAATAGTTAAAACAGTGTTTAAAGTTAAATAATTCAAGTGCTTTTTATTTTTAGTGGGTGAACTTGTTACAGGCGTTTATCTGCGTACCCACTATTTGTTTATTAGTGACAGACAACTGATCAAGTATTTCGCCAGTGTCACTAGTATGTGAATTGGCTCTTGCGTAAAGTGTAAGGTTTAAATTACCACGGTACATACTGCGCTGCGACGGACGTTCAAACCTGGACTCGATCTTATCTTTTTGCTTTTTTTTTACGTTGTTATTCTTTTAATTTTAAATGAACAGTTAAGTCTTTATGAACTAAAGTGATCGTTGAAAAATAGAAAACATTTAAGAGCCCTTACTAGCGTATTTCGCAAAATGCGTCATTTTCGATCAAATATTGTGGCATGAATATCAATAATTTTATTAAAATTATTAAGGTATTCGATAGTCCATTCCTTAAACTAGATAGTAACGTCGCTAAATTTTTATTTCTTTAGCGTTGAATTTCATAAAAACGCATTTCCTTGGCAGGGTTTTTCAATATTTGCGGTCAGACGTGACTTTTCGATTCTCGATTTTGAAGTGCAAAGGAATAATTTTCATTTAAAATTAATACATTTCAATTCTACCTATCATAAACTAGATATTAACGATACCGAAAATTTAAGATTCATCTTAAATTATGGTTTAAATAGCAATCGAATGTTACCTAGTTTTTTGCTGAAAAGAGGGTTACATTTTATTTTTTTCTCGCAAACTGTATTCATATTTTGCTGTAACGATAAAATTGTAGCAAAGTGCAACTCTTTCTTGTCTTAGATTTTTTTTTTTATAAGGATCAGTCTTAAACTAAATTAGGTAGATATTTTTAAATATCACCCATAATTCCCATATATTACGCTACACTGAAGCCGTGTGCTCAGAATGCGCCGAGCGCTCGAAGAGGTCGGACCTATGTCGTTTTCGTTCGTCGCGCAACTTTACAAACATCGGGAATCCAAACCACGAAATTCTAAGAAACGCTATACTCGTATACAGCGATTAAAAGATCAAGATCCAGTAAGTATTTTTTCAATGTTTTATTTAGTGACTAATACTCGGCTCATCAACGTTAAGTATTACATGAATTCTGATTACATTTAGCATTATTCTTGCAATATGAGGTTGGTTAGAGAGATGAAGTCTGATGTGATGAAGTCTCATAATGGAGTCAGGAGGTGGTCACAGGAACTCCTCATATACTTATCATAACACCGCAGTGTTTGGGCTCGCTGAATTTGTCTTGTCAAGTACCATCGACCTAGATGAAGTCCAGGGTCTCATGATGGAGTCAGGATGTGGTATCAGGAAATCCTCATATGCTCATCACAGCACCGCCGTGTTTGGGCTTGTTGGATTTGCCTTGACAAGTACCATCGACCTAGATGAGGTCCAGGGTCTCATGATGGAGTCAGGAGGTGGTATCAGGAACTCCTCATATGCTCATCACAGCACCGCCGTGTTTGGGCTCGTTGGATTTGCCTTGACAAGTACCATCGACTTAAATAAGGTTCAGGGTCTCATGATGGAGTCAAGAGGTGGTATGAGGAACTCGTCATATGCTCATCACAGCACCGCCGTGTTTGGGTTCGTTGGATTTGCCTTGACAAGTACCATCGACCTAGATGAGGTTCAGGGGATGAGGTTCAGGGTCTCATGATGGAGTCAGGAGGTGGTATCAGGAACTCCTCATATGCTCATCACAGCACCGCCGTGTTTGGGCTCGTTGGTTTTGCCTTGACAACTACCATCGACCTAAATGAGCACCGTAGTTCCCAAACGGATCAACCGAATAGGGTGGGGTGTTGTTAATCGAAAGTAGCCTGTCAATATGGTTTTTAGCTATGTTTGGTAGATTTTACATGTGCTGCCGCTCGAGACATGCGCGTGCAATACAATGATGCGTGGCGCGCCTTGTTTCGGCTGCCGCGCTGGTGCAGTGCGAGCGCGATGTTCGCGGAGGGGCGCGCGCCGGCCTGGCCCGCGCTGCTGCGCGCGAGGACCGCCACCGCCAGGAAGGCAATTTACGCTTCCTCCAACATGATGCTCTCGGCGGTGAGAGAGTGGGACGCCAGCCCGCTACATGAGCGTTGGAGGGAGTATCACAGGCCGATCATCGTGGGATCGGGGTAACCTGCGATGTGGACTGATTTTTAATTTTTATTATGTATATATTTCATTATTTCAATTTTATAATAATATTAGTAATCAAATATGGACCTGTGTGTGCTGGAATAAATTATTATTTTCATTTCATAAAAGCAGTCTTTCCCAGGATATCCAGCTTTCTATAGAACTAGTGACAGGATCTCACCCTATATTGATACTAAGAATTTAATTTTTTACACTAATAAGTTTTACTTAGTATGTTTTTAAGAATATTCTCCGAAATTATTAATCAGATTTCAAAATGCATTTCACCAGTATTTATAAAATAACATAGGATGTATAGAATCCCATTAAATCAGACTTGCTTTTAGTAAACATTTTCAGGAGTGGCAGATTCAGCTAGTTTAAGTTATATCAAGATTAGTGTTGTGAGTTAGAGCTCGGCCAAGCCTTAAAGACAGAACCGTTAAAGCTAAGACTAGGCTTTTACCATACAAGTAAGACTCGTGTTAGCCCTGAAGGCTCAGCCGGGCTCTAACTCACAACACTAATCAAGATAGATAATGTATTTTTTATCTTTACGTTTGTAGGCGCAGTATCTCAATGGCTTGAAAGAGCAGCTAAAAGAAAAAGAGGCCATAGAACGAGGAACAATGGAGCAGTCAGAAAGTGCCCTATGGTTAGAACTGAGGAGGTGCTTGTTGACTGCTTCAAATTTTTCGAAAGTTTGCAAGCGACGTAACAACATCAGTTCAGCACCACTAGTCAAAACCATGTTGTACAGTTATTCATTAGATCATGTTCCAGCAGTGCAACATGGGAAAACATTGTCGTCGAGAGATGTGGTCTCCATATTGACTCACAATTGTTTTTTTTGGGTGCTACTCCTGATGGGCTGTACGAAGGAGGAATCATTGAAATTAAATGCCCCAAATCATCATTTGGGATAGACCCCGACGAGGCCATAAAACAAAAAAAATTAATGCTTGGAAAGTGGTCAATGGGGACATAATTTTCAATAAAAACCACGACTGGTACTACCAGGTTCAGGGTCAGCTGCATATCACAAATAAACAAAAATGTTTGTTTGCGGTATGGACTGGCCCTGAACATCGCTTAAAAGTAGAATCGATTGAAAAAGACGACAATTTCTGGGCAACAAAGATGGAAGATAAACTGGTAAAATTTTATGAAAAATGTTTGCTCCCAGAAATTGTCGACCCCCGAAAGACCCGATCCATGCCTCTTAGGGATAATTCTTTTTAGAACCATAGCCAAGACTTCAATAGGGTTTTTGACAAAGTATTACAAAGGACTTAAATTATTTATATTTAAAATATTTTATCTCCATTAGTGTACCTACAAAATAATTATTTACATTGTATTTTAAAATTTAAATGCCGTGCCAAAACGCGCTAAACCACCATTTTGTGATGTCAATAATATAGTACTATGGCAGAAAATAAGTCAAAGTCATGGCTCATGTCATAACCAGTTCGTTCATCGCTGTCAAGAGTAGTCAGTGTCAGGTCAGGTGATATGACGATTAACTATCGATCTAGTTAATATTAACGTTACATGGAATTTCCCGATCACGTGATGCATAGATAAAATATATAAAATTTATTTAATAAAATATTAAAAAGTCCCTCTTAGCATAACATTTTATTATACGAGTAGCTAGGTTTCATATTTTATTTTCACCGGAGTCAAGTACCCTATTGAAGACGCTGCTACTTGCTGCTTCATTTTATATTTAATTATGGTTCTGTCTATTATTGTATGATTTTATTTCAATTTGACGTATTGGATACGTATTGGTTATGTATAAAGTACCGGCCAATAATATCCTAAGTAGCAAAAGTTGGTCGTATAATGCTTGTGGTGACGTTTTCGTCCCAACTTAAGATCGCAACGTTTGGTCATATAAAGATCGGCTAAACGTTTATACGACCCGAAAAGGGCCCAAATTATATAACTTTACTTCATATAGTGGTCATTTTAAGGCCGTATACACAGAAATATATCGAGATAGAAGAATCTCGTGGATTAGTATGGGAACCGACCGTGTAACATTTTGTGTGGGTACTTTGACGTCACGAGCGTAATTTAGTGACGGGAAACGTAAGCCGCGCGACATCGATTCGCACGCAGCAATTGCAATAACTTGTAGGTGTATTTTGTATCGATTTAAAATATCGATAAGAACCGATAGAGATAGAAGATAGTTTAGCTTCGTTTAGTTTAAACTACCAGAGTTTCTCAGCTTCTGAACCCATCTTAGAGAAGGGACTTATAATATGTGTGTAGATGAAGTTTTGTATGCAACTGTACATAATTAGGCCTTAAAACACTCGTGTTTCCTCTCATTATGTATCAGTTGCATAAACTACTATTGCTTTTCACTGCCTTCATTATGTAGCTACATAATAATATAAAAATATATTTATCCTTTCCTGTTTTAAAAATCGATTTGTATCAAGCAAGAAATCGGCATTTAAAATCGCATTGCACAGCACTATTCTTGCCTTTGACAGAAAAACTGATAAATCGACCTTGAACGCGACTCGTACATTGCTGGTTTTCAATGCCGTCAAGTTTGGCGCATCAAATTAAAACCGCAATGGAACACTAGCATTGGACCACGTGATCACCACGTGATCGTCCGCTACTGTTTTGGTCAAAATACAAAATAAATTGTTTTATAAATAATACCAGATATTTTAGGACAAAGAGTACTTACCTATGATAGGAAATGCCTCGATTAACAGCTGCACCTTTATTAGTGCGGTTTAAACAGTTAATTACTGAACAATAAGGGGTATTGTTTTTAAAACCTGACGTCGCACGCGGAATTTGGTCGTGAGCGGACTAAAGTTGGCGGCGAGCAATTGGCTCACTAGACCCAATTTTCGCACGCAAGGTACATACACTCTTTCCTTCTATCTCGATATATTTCTGTGGTCGTATAAGTGACAAGTAGGAAGAAAGCAGTCGTATAAATGTCGATTATACTAGAACTATGCGTATAGCAGTCATACTAGTGACCGTTATATGACCTATCTGTCATATAGTGATCAAGTAGAGGTTATATAATAGAACAGAAATTGTAAAATGGTCACAGGTTCAACCTTTACACGGAATGTTTTAGTTACGTAGTGCATTGTGGAAGTGATGAATTCGTGTAGATTGTTCCATATTTAAAAAGTGTCAGCATCAGGTAAAAAACCTTTATTTTATGTCTGCCGTTTTAATTACTGAATGTAAATAACTTTAAGTTGTAGTTGTCGTTATTTACTCTTAGTGTATACTTTTATAACGGGAATTTGATTTAACTGTCAATCGTTTACTTAGTATCAGCCAGAATTTTAATGCCCCCTCCGAATTATTGTAAATTTATTATTATTTTATATTAATTTCTAAATATCAAATACGTTTTTAATTACATAAACAAAAAGTTAGAAACCATAATAAACAATATTAACTTGGGAAAAGAATTAACGATCAAGACTATTTATGTTCGGTTTGAAACGCACACATACGCGTTGTAAGTGTGCTGTAGGACAGTGCGATTGTGTACCGAGCGCTAACGCCATCTATCGAGTAAGATTTCATCAAATTGATGAACGCTCAAACTAGTAAGGCCTCTTAATAAATTATATAAAGTCGAACACAGTGTAAAATACCTTCACCCAGCGATCAGCGACATCTGTATTTCTTATGTCAAACTACGGAGCTTCTGCATAGTTAGTTAGCATCGAGCGCTCACTAAAATCAAATCAGGTCGCCGCCGCGCCGCGCCGCCCGGACGTTGGATAGTACCTCATACACAAGACTAGAGGGCACTACGTGGATCACCGAAGTTAACAATACTGTATATTGTAACATTTATAAGTATAAAACATGGAAGAATTGCAACGTCTTATTATAGAAATGAAAAATGACATGAATAAGAAATTTGCGTCTAATGACTCAAAATTCGCTCAATTGGAAGACAACATTACATCAAAAATTACAGCTCACATGGACACCAAATTTGAATCCATTAATGAGGACCTAAATGAGCTGAAATCAAAAATAGAGGATCAAGAAAAGCGATTATTTATTTTGGAAAAAAATAGCGTTCAGAGGAACCTTATGTTTTTTGGAGTTAAAGAGGACGGCGAAATATCATACTCCGATCTTCAAACAAAAGTGATACATGTAATAAAAAACGTCCTTAAAGAAGACTGTCACGTCCCCCCCTCAACATTATTAACCCCCTCTGCTAAAAGCCCCACTAAGCTACCGCACCCCGTGAAAACTTACAAAACTTTACTGAAGTCGCTTTGAGAAAAACGAGATTTATTAAAGTGATTTGGCCTTGTGATCGTCTATGGTAGAACCCTATTAGTGTTGTGAACCGTAAGCAACCCCTGAACTTTAATGTGAAGCTGGTAGGATCGTTGGACTCTTCATCTCTACTAATATTCGCGACCTAGTCTATCCTTACACACATCACTTCTCAGTTGACCTAAACGCTACCTAACTAAGATCGGGCTGCGTTAGCAGCTTGTATCATTAAAATACACGCTTGAAAACTAATTCTAATAGGGTTTTACTTAGGCCTAGCCTATTTGAGAGGAGCCTAGAGATTACTCTGCCTGTACTAGTCGTTGTAATGGTCCTATTAGTATGAAACTTAGAGCGTTACGTAGCTCAACTGGAAATAAGGTTTTATATTTGTTTTATTAATTTATCCCCGCCCACACCTGTAAGCGTCTCTCTCTGCCTCTTGCTGACGGGGGCGTGTCGTCGAAGGAGGGCAAGTCTCCCACCACAGCACTTTGAAATTCCTAAGCCAAGGATACCTGCTAGTCTAAGCACTACACTCTGACTACCCTATTCTAGCTAAAGTTATCCTTGGTCATATATATATGTTGTGACGTGCCATTTTAGCTACTGTCACTGTCAGCAAGCCCAAGAGGGTGGGGTAAGGTCATATTCTACAACGAACTAAATAATCTAGCTTCGCAAAACAGGGTAAGCTGTTTTGCTCGGCCACTCAGATACTCGCGGGCATCTCTAGTCTACACTACCACTGAAGGCGCTGATGCCTTATTAACCCTATCGCTCCTAGCGGCTCTAAGCCCTATCACTAGCATGCCTAGCTCCCGTTGAAGCCAAAAATGCCGAACCGTAACACGTAGCCCACCGAATTCCCCTTATTAGGAAACGAGTTAACCACGTCATGAGCGTTCAGCTGCCCATTGTGGAAAACGTCTGATGTACGGCTCTGCTAGACATCAGTCCCTAGTAGGCATGGCCCAATACTCTGGGTATATGTCCACCTCCTATTCACAACGTACACTTTAAATATCACTTTAAATATACAACACTAGGATCGGCATTCTCAGCCTCACCGTAACTAGGTCCCTATCAGGCCTATGCTAAATACCTGAAGACTAGCAGCTTAAGAATTCACTTATCTCACTATTCACTTAACACTTTTACGCACGTATACTGAAGACACTTCGTTCTCTGCCATCGGAGCTATAACTATTCCGCGACTGAAACACTTCAAACACTAAAAGAATCCCTACTGTGATCCTGGAAATAAAACACTTTACTTACATAAATATTACCCATCCTAGATGCCTAATATTATCCCTGTGTATGAATTTAACCTAACACTACCCCTTCCCAGCCCTACTCTGCATTATTCGCAACTAATTCCAGGAATCTGGTTTTAGTTCCGAATAAGGCCGTGAAGTCCCTACTTTAAGCGAAGCTAGGATTTAGAAACCTGACACACCTGTGTGTTGTGCGTTCCCCCCGACACGCTCGAGAGCTCGGCGGTGTCGGTAGAACACCCTATTGTGTATATAAATTGGATATATAAATATATTTAACAAGACTGCACCTCGGATACTGACGTCATCCGCAAGCGGAGTAACCTCCTGTGCTGAGCCTTCAATCGTGCCAGCCATGCTTCAGATCGTCAGCTGGACACCGAGAGTACAGGGGGGCCTAGACGCATCACCTATGTTGGTAAAGAGGTGATGCCAGACGGACACCCCAATCTGGTAATTTACGGAGCTCCAGGGCAAACACGCTTGGCAGCCGTTAGGTTGTATGTACCCTGTCAGATTAACTGTAATCTGGTTAACGTTCTGGCTTTTTACAACGAAATAAACAATGTATCATTATTAACACAAATAAACTTAAGTAAGAACAACAAACACATCCTTTCGTTACTCCAAAGTCCTTGGTATAACGATAGGATTTCAACTAAAAACACTACAACACTAAACCCCACAAAATTAAACAAACTTTAATATTAAGATAGAAAATCCTCGTATCATGCAGCGCGCCGCCACATAACAGAGAATTCCCTACCCTAATTACTAGAAACCCACCGATAGATTTGTGCTACAAGCCAGAGGTATGTTAACAGCCCACCGCCGAATCGCAAAAAGCCCCAACTGCAGTCCGCCGCTTGCTTTTATAGCCATTGACAAGTCATTCGCGTCAAAACGAACATCCGATACAGCCTACTCTTTCCCCCAATGTCCCCATTCCTACCAATCGACCGTAAACAACCAAACTATACCTTCCGTCGTTTCGCCCGACAAGACGTCACCGCCGTTCCACACTTTTTCCCATCCCATCTGAGCCGAACGTTTTGCCGTCCAGAATAGAGAGAGCCCTCAACCTTAGCGATATCGATGCGTGCCAGGGTTCAAGTAACAGTGGCGCTGCCTCAACTAAAATTCATGCTCACGTGTTGTGAAGAAGGAAGTACCCTACGTATTTGCTAATAAAATCGAAATTCGTCAACCGCCCGACAGATCGACAGATTGTTATTGTTGCGGCTTGCAACACCGAGACATCGACTACGGCCAATAAGAAGACACCTTCCCGCGCATGCGTACAGCGGCGCGAGGACTCGCCTATATAACCACATACACGACGCCATTTTGTCCCTTTTATTTTCTAATCACTCCGACCTCACACACGCGCGTCGCTTATATATATATATTAAATAAGACTTGTAATCTTTGGATTAAATCATAGAATGGTAAAAAAAACCTTTTTTATTTAATCGTTTATGTTTCCAAACAGTTATGATTTTAGACTCATTATATAGGTCTGCTTATTTCTATGCATTGTTTGTATCTTACGTTCTTAGTTTGTATGATTGAATGCCAAGTTGAGAATTCTAATTAGTAATATAATTACCACCCGCCTATTCTTTTCTATTAAATATTTACTTTTCGACCGAGCAAGCGAAGCGGGCGAAGCGTCTCCGTTTCAGCCTTCGACAAAACTCCCCCGTATGTCTACTTTAAGTATTGTCTTTTGTTTTATAGTGCTTGTTCAATGGCAATGCTCAAGCTTATTTAGGAAACTTATTAAAGCATACGAAACTACTTAGCATTTACTTAGCATGACATGGTTGTGCTTTCGCCCAAACTCCTATTTCAGACTATTTTCTTAATAATGCTTTCAACGGGGAAACCATGAATTTATCTGACCGTCTCTTGGAAAATATTTCAATATGGAAAGTGACGGAGCGCAATGGCGTTCCGTTACAACTCTCCCCCAAGATGAGTTTGCAAGATGAGATCTCTCAGATTTCGTCTGTAAAAGTCATCTTCAACCTCATCTACAATAAAATGAAAAATAAATTATCAACTCGAAAAGTTTCGACTTATTGATATGTCAATCCCTTCAGAAAGTGGCTTTAGTGTGGTGAGTGTTTAAACCAATAGCAATTAACCGTAACGATCCTGCAAGGAAGAGCGAACTTTTGAACCTCAACAATAATTCTTGAAAACTTTTTCCTCAAGCTTTCCTGCCCCGTTAGAGATGCTAGGTCGTGAATCTAGCAGGTCATAAGGACCCCGACTTTGACGTTTTACCCCGAGACTGTGTCTACATTGTACAGACGGCGCCTCTAGGAAACATTGTCCTTCCTATAGATAATCCTCTCATAGTCTCCTCACACATGACAGGAAAGTATTTGGTAGAAGTACTAAAGTTTCCAATCGTCAGTATTAAGATCCGTTCCACTCCCCCATTACCGAACAGCCCCAGTCAATTCCATCGGCGTATGTTTCACTTTGAAATAAGATAACCGACTGATTCGTTTGAACTTCAACAACCGGCAATATTTATTACAGTCTGTTGACGTTCACTTCGCTTGGAAAGGAAAATATAAAGTTAGTACCCATACCCATTTTTCCTATGATTGTTATTCTATAAACTGAATGTTACCAAAGGCGTGTATTATCTGTATACACTCGTAGATGTTAGGATAATTACAAATATATGTATTTAAAGTGGAAATATTTCTTTTATTCCCCACTTTTCTGTACATGTATGTTTGTGTTTACAAACCCACATTGCTTAAAAAAAAAAATTAAAATAACAAAATGTAGTAATGTGCAACCATATTTGTGTTATATATATGATGGTGCACATTACTGTTTAACAATAGACATTCAAAATTATAAATATCGGTCATCCTATCCAAAGCAAGGTGTGTATACCAATTTAGATTGCTGTGTAAGCTCGAGTAGAGTATGTGTCAACACAGTAAGCCTTAGATAGACCTTGTCATATTATGACTTTAACCTAACTCCTATTACTGTGGCAACACATTGTGTATTTATTTGAAGGGACCAATTACCAACAAATCTAGGTTGTACCGTAAGTCCCATTTGACTGGAAGCAACTCATGCATATCACTCACAACACATTCATTGACTACCAAACTCTCATCCCTCTTATGTCGACTCATCCTTCATCCCATGCCAACACATACCAGTCATTCTTTCACGCTAACCCTTAACGCCCAGCCGCTACCTGACAAATGGGTCTCCTTAGATACAAACCACAACATAAATGTTGCTCTTTCCTAGTTGAGCTCAAATATTAAAGACTACCTTTATTGTGTAACAAGTTACCCGAACCACCAATAATATACCTCTCTTAAAAATATCACAAGTATACAATTTCCCCGGTAATTATTTAAATTTAAATGTTCCTTTAAAGTAGCCTCGCCACCCTCGCTCTTAACCTTTGCAACTACTGGTATAACGAAGGGTATCTATATTTATACATATATATATAAAACAAGTCTAATACAACCCCATTTATATATAACATTTATCTCCCGAAACTTGAAATTAAACTACTTAATACCGCCATTTACTGTTACGAAGACTAACCTCGGCCTCTACAATGCTACTATCCAATTAGGCCAAATTATTACCCGCAAGTTTATATCACAACTTAATATACTACTAACCTTATCGAAATGAAAAAAAAATCCGCAACTCCTAATTCATACTCCAAATGGCAAAGCACCTAATTTTCTTGGTTATATTTTTTTTCGATTCAGAATTAATCACGTCACTGACACACTTCACTTGATTTTAAATGCACTTTAAACAACCCCACCGCCCTTAATTACTCTATTTCCGTTAATTATTTGCCAAACTAGTTATGTTTGTTTACTTTGACTCGCGAGCGAAAACCCAACTAAATGATTGTCACTTGTCATTCCGTTGTCACTTACGTTGCGCGTTGAAAGAAAGAAAATCCGCTGACTGGAACCGAAAAATAAGTCTTCACGTCTTGTTAATTTATATCTATCTCTTGAGTTTATACGTAAAATAGTTACCTACGAAACCAAACTGTTTCACACAACGTTTAATCCTAGAATAGAACAACACTATACCTTTCTCCCTCTGTCGGCACTCCTACGTTATACTCAATTAATGTCCCGTTCATAATGACCTTATCGTCAACGTATTCCTATGTGCAATTCGGACACATATTTCTGTAAACGCTCCCCCATATTATAGCACCTTAGGGTCCAATTCGAACTTACACACATTATTTAACCTTATAGTACAAAATAAAACGCACTGTTTTCCCATGATATAGTTATCATCAATAGTAGTAGTTAATATCACAAGTCGCAACTAGTAAATATTTATTCTTCTCACATTTGTTCGAAAAACTATTATAAAATTGTTTCTTATTTTTATTATACCGCGAATGTGTAAGCGTGAATCGCGAGGTGAATGACAACCACGACTGTGTAAGTGTGGTGTTACTGCCAACTGTCAACCAATACGTTCTACTATACTGTCATGTCAGTGTCACTGTCAACGTCAATGACCGCCGCCGAATCGAACGACGCAATTAGAAAATTCAACTCGAAAATGTTAACAAACATTTATCAAAACCTTCGTTATGCATACTTCCTTATCATGTAATGGAAATGTAAACAATCTGTGATCGAATAAGAGAAAAACAACTGGAAATACTGCAGGTGAGTAATGACTCTTCTTACGTGTCTTATGTGCCATTATTCCATATGAATTATTTGTTCGCAAATACCCTAGCGACTTATGTTTATGTAACATGAGCGTGCCCCAAGATAAAGCTTTAACGATTATACTAGTTAAGTCGCGCTGATCCGTACTGTGTTGTAAATGCAAGTACTGCCTGTGATCAGAGCTGCCTACTAAACTAACATACCATAATAATCTAATTCCCTTTTATATTTTGCCTTTGCAGAGTGACCTTTCGTAAATATGACGAAATTCATCTACACTCCTTCGAAACTCAAGCAATTATGGCCCGAACAGCAGTCTTTTGTTGATCTATAAAGTGGTGTTACAACTTCAGAGACCCACCCTCGAATCTCTCCATACTGAAGAACCTATGTACGTTACCTAAGCTTTTATTCATGAACACATCCCCTAAGTCTGTCGACCCCATAAATGTCACTGGTTTACTTCTCATTCTAGTCGAATGATAATAAAAGCCGTGTTGTTGCTGTGAAGTTTTCACTACTAATTCATGCTAATTAATGAACTTAATACATAAACATCCACCGTACACACTGTCTTAAACTAATAAACATAACCTTCATTACAGTGAAACAAATTCCCAGTCGAAGAAAACAACGTTTGAATGGTAAAACTACAATGTTCAAAGCTGAGCGAGCATAATCCATTAAACAGTAAGTATTGCCTATTTTGGTTTTTAAATATCTATCATTATGTCAAAAGAGAGTGGAATATTAAATATTTTCCCTAACATTGCCCCCTTTTTGTATGTTTGTCATTATCAACACAAGCAAATGGTCATATTTTATGCTTTTCTTGGACAAGAAAAAGTGTCTCTGGACCCACTTTACTCCAAACTTTACTTATTGTCCATACATACATACTTGAGTCCCAATCTTACCATGAAAAATGTAAAACTAAATCCTATATAGTCTTATGAAACCTCAATTCAATTCACTATTTAATATAATTGTTAGATCATCATACAAACTTTCTCCAAACTATCGTTCGAAAATAAATTTAGTTCCTTTTCTAGGCATATTAATCATAAAAAATGTAATATTACTAGCTATGTCCTTACATTATATACACTTATTCAGCTAACTTATCATATCTATTTTGTGTTACAGAATGAATGAAGAAGCAAAAATAACAAGATCCCGGAAGCCCGAACAACATCACACCAAATAAGCCTGCTTACTCCTATGTGTACTCCCGCTTTCCCGCAAAGCCCATATTCTCATAATAGATATCATACTATCACTATCCACTATAAAACTATGTAGCACCCAAACCACTGTATAATTAGTAAACAAAAATTTGTGTTGTTTTCTTTTTCTTTGATTCTTTGTTTTGAGCTTTATAAACTGGACTGCCTATGCTGTATTTTCATTAAACTTTTATTGTTCACTGTGTTTGAAATAGTACCCAATAAACCCAACCCTTCTGCATTGCACCTTGTATGGCCTGAACTGAACAAGCACTAATAAATAGTGGAAATAGATCCTGGCTTATGAAACTTCTTTTTTTTTAACCTCTGTTATGATGGAAATGCCTATTACTCATACTTCTTTCTGGCCTATCTTAAAATTATGTTTGATGTCGCATATATCTATAGCTAAATCAATTACCCCAGTTTTGTGTTAAAATATTTATGATCATTGAATTAATAACCTAAAGCTTTTACTAGTTCTTTTATCTTCATTCACTCATTCTGGCTACCTCATTCTAAAATCCATTTTCCACCCATAGCTTGTATGAAGCTAGACCAACTCATCCAGTTGCAAAAGTAAACACATTACTAGTGGCTTGAAAAATAGTAAAACCTCAATATCTTTGATGTCATTTCTAGTATGCAAGATCTCAATTTTATCTGAGTAATGAATAATCCATATATTATTATTATCAGGTTTCAATTTCTAAGCACTCTGAGCTCATTGTTTATACAACAGATTTTTATTTCCATGTCTGACAATTTGGTTCAAATACTAGCAGTGACATCTACCAAGTACTTTAATGTTTTGATAAATTGTAAAACTTTAATACAATTATTCTAGTATCTAAACCTGTTGTTGTTGAAATAAATGTTGTCTGAATGAAAAATGAGCACTTGAACAGTAAAATTATGTACTTGGGCGACCGAGCCACGCCCGGCATTCCCCATTCTTTCCCATAGAAAACAAGACCTGACCTGATCAGTAATTTAATCGAAATCGCCAGAGTTGCTTCCGCAAAACTAATGCCCACGCCAATCCCGAGACCGAGCAGCTCTCCCCCGGACCTCCCACTGAATGTACTATGTCAGAGATAACGCTAGGGTGATAATGATGATATCATATAATTATTCATGCAATCCACCTTTTACAAACGTCACTGCTAATAAAAGCAAATAAATAGCTTTCCTGTATGGAATCGCGGCTTAGATTTGACCGTTCGAATGTTGAATCTGTTACGTACGACGATGTAGGTATGTTAAAAGATTCCAAACCTCAATAATCAATCAACTCATTGTTGGTAGCATCCAAAAGGCCCTAAGTTGACTGCCACTTATGATTACATTATACGTGAAATTTGACGTACCCCTTTTAATTATCATTGTTCGTACTTGAACTACGTTGAACAAATAGGATACTTGATGTAATATTCTATCTCAAAAACCTTAACATGTGATTTATCCATGAATATACAAGTAATATCTCGCAATCCCGCATACTACTACAAGTACATATTTCACCTTGTCTACATTGATCAATGGCAATAATTATTGCATACTTATTGCGCATAGAAAGATCACGAGATAAGTCTCATTCTTAAAACTAAGAGGGTATTTCTACCGGTACCTACTTAACCGGCAACGCTCGAATAGAATAATTCCGTCAAATACGGGTAGTTCTATCTAATGACGCTCGCACCTTCGCTGCAATACTTAACTGGCTACTTTATCCTAATGTTATTTAACAGAAAATTTATCAATAATGTAAACCAATTTATTCTGAAAAACCAAATCATCAGACCCCATATTGAATGAGAAATTCAAATATGAATGTAATGAAACACAATGTTTCTTTGAAGGAGAAATCGACAACCTTTGGTTTACAATATTATATCATTGTCGGTATCCAAATATGATGTTAATTATTTTTATATTACTAACGGGTAAATTAAATGGCAAACTGAATTATTATTATTATTTTATTATTATTATTATTTTTAAATCTTAAAAGTAAATGTGGAGACCGTGCTTAGCTCGGCATCACGAGTGAAAACCACTGAGAACATATATATATTATATATGTTAACTACCTACAAGATTCACCCATACTATTATCCTTTTCATTGTGTGGATATATCTCATCTCCTGAATTCCATCAAAACCTCCATAGCCGAAATCGGAATTAAATCCGAACCAATTAATATTAGCCTAGGTACTACTCGTTTATTATTATAATGTATGCGCATAACCTTACTCACTACTAAGGCTAGGTACTTGTTAAACTTTCTAAACCGAATCGTACATTCTCTTACTATCTCGTAAGTCTAGTAATTTTAAAATTTAACGAATAATAAGTTTAATATGATACCGCATTAAATTTACTTAAAATTTTAAATTGTCCACTATTTGTAACAACCGTGCACGATAAACTTGGATACTGAATTGAAAAAGGTTTCGAACCCCTGCTTCTGACTCGAACGCCCGACAAAGCACTTCGAGTGGAAGGCTTTTTGTCTAACATAGAAATGCTGATCCTAAATGAATAGATCGCTGAGTAATGTTTTACATTTAGCATGAAGTTAATATTCATATTCGTAAATTCCCCATAGCCTATGGAAATCCTTTTGTTTATGAATGTAACTTAGTGAATTCTCGGGATGTATGGCGGTAGTTAATACACACACAGTCAATAGGATGTTGATATTGATGATCTACCGCTGTAGCCTAGGGACGCTCATTATTGATGAGTTTAATTCCAATGAATTCAAGTGACCTATATTGGTAGCAAACAAGGACACAGCCTAATAGATGATGATGTGTTGCTGCAGCCTAAGGACGCCTTATGTTTATGACGTAACCATAATTGGTTCGAGTGACCTACAGTAATGTTGGTTAGGTATACAACCTATCTTAATTAACTAAATAGATTATGATGATGATGGTAGACGGTCGTTGTGGCCTATGAACAACCTATGACTATGAGTATTATTTTGATAAAATCGTACGAACTACGGTGGTGGTCAATAAGTATATGGCCTATTAAAATTAAATAGACGTAATACGATGATGATTATTAGACGGCTTACCCTATGCTTATGAATGTAATTACAATTGTTTTGCATGATCCACGGAGGTGGTAAATAAGCATAAGGCCTATTAAAATTAACTAGTCGTGATACGATGATGATGATGTGAAGACGTCTTGGTCTATGAACGACTTATGCTTATGAATATAATTATGATAAATTTGCATGATCTATGGAGGTGGTAAATAAGCACATGGCCTATTAAAATTAACTAGTCGTGATATGATGATGATGATTATTAGACAGCTTAGCCTATGAATGACTATGCTTATGGACGTAATTACAATTGATTTGCATGATCTACGGAGGTGGTAAATAAGAACATGGCCTATTAAAATAAACTAGTCGTGATACGATGATGATGATGAGTAGACAGCTTAGCCTATGAATGTAATTATAACGGACTAGTAATTACAAGCATCTCCCCCCGCGTTTCAAACTGTAATCCAGGTTTTCTACTTGCTGCAGCTTAATTTGCTAAATTCGCGACCGCCGCTTACTGAATCTATCAATGAAACTTAAGTAACTGTCCCATTATCGTACGCCTTTTCGTTTCCTACCCCCCGAGTTTTAAACTGATGATTCTTAGATTACACATAAACAAAGAATAGCTAATAAAATTCTCAAAATCGAAATGAAGAGTCCAAAAACCCCACCAATTCACACTCCGTCGTATACGGCGCCAAACTTTGGGCCAGATGACCCACTACAGCGTAAGCTGCTACTAAACTAATAGTCCTATAACATGTCACCAAAGATGACATTTGATCCACTGGTCACTGCTCAAATTTGTCACCATAAGGTGACACCGATCCTGATCACGGCTTACCAAACTGTCACGTCCCCCCCTCAACATTATTAACCCCCTCTGCTAAAAGCCCCACTAAGCTACCGCACCCCGTGAAAACTTACAAAACTTTACTGAAGTCGCTTTGAGAAAAACGAGATTTATTAAAGTGATTTGGCCTTGTGATCGTCTATGGTAGAACCCTATTAGTGTTGTGAACCGTAAGCAACCCCTGAACTTTAATGTGAAGCTGGTAGGATCGTTGGACTCTTCATCTCTACTAATATTCGCGACCTAGTCTATCCTTACACACATCACTTCTCAGTTGACCTAAACGCTACCTAACTAAGATCGGGCTGCGTTAGCAGCTTGTATCATTAAAATACACGCTTGAAAACTAATTCTAATAGGGTTTTACTTAGGCCTAGCCTATTTGAGAGGAGCCTAGAGATTACTCTGCCTGTACTAGTCGTTGTAATGGTCCTATTAGTATGAAACTTAGAGCGTTACGTAGCTCAACTAACCGACTTCTCTCTTAGCTGTTCCTATAGGCCCTAGCGCTTGGAAATAAGGTTTTATATTTGTTTTATTAATTTATCCCCGCCCACACCTGTAAGCGTCTCTCTCTGCCTCTTGCTGACGGGGGCGTGTCGTCGAAGGAGGGCAAGTCTCCCACCACAGCACTTTGAAATTCCTAAGCCAAGGATACCTGCTAGTCTAAGCACTACACTCTGACTACCCTATTCTAGCTAAAGTTATCCTTGGTCATATATATATGTTGTGACGTGCCATTTTAGCTACTGTCACTGTCAGCAAGCCCAAGAGGGTGGGGTAAGGTCATATTCTACAACGAACTAAATAATCTAGCTTCGCAAAACAGGGTAAGCTGTTTTGCTCGGCCACTCAGATACTCGCGGGCATCTCTAGTCTACACTACCACTGAAGGCGCTGATGCCTTATTAACCCTATCGCTCCTAGCGGCTCTAAGCCCTATCACTAGCATGCCTAGCTCCCGTTGAAGCCAAAAATGCCGAACCGTAACACGTAGCCCACCGAATTCCCCTTATTAGGAAACGAGTTAACCACGTCATGAGCGTTCAGCTGCCCATTGTGGAAAACGTCTGATGTACGGCTCTGCTAGACATCAGTCCCTAGTAGGCATGGCCCAATACTCTGGGTATATGTCCACCTCCTATTCACAACGTACACTTTAAATATCACTTTAAATATACAACACTAGGATCGGCATTCTCAGCCTCACCGTAACTAGGTCCCTATCAGGCCTATGCTAAATACCTGAAGACTAGCAGCTTAAGAATTCACTTATCTCACTATTCACTTAACACTTTTACGCACGTATACTGAAGACACTTCGTTCTCTGCCATCGGAGCTATAACTATTCCGCGACTGAAACACTTCAAACACTAAAAGAATCCCTACTGTGATCCTGGAAATAAAACACTTTACTTACATAAATATTACCCATCCTAGATGCCTAATATTATCCCTGTGTATGAATTTAACCTAACACTACCCCTTCCCAGCCCTACTCTGCATTATTCGCAACTAATTCCAGGAATCTGGTTTTAGTTCCGAATAAGGCCGTGAAGTCCCTACTTTAAGCGAAGCTAGGATTTAGAAACCTGACACACCTGTGTGTTGTGCGTTCCCCCCGACACGCTCGAGAGCTCGGCGGTGTCGGTAGAACACCCTATTGTGTATATAAATTGGATATATAAATATATTTAACAAGACTGCACCTCGGATACTGACGTCATCCGCAAGCGGAGTAACCTCCTGTGCTGAGCCTTCAATCGTGCCAGCCATGCTTCAGATCGTCAGCTGGACACCGAGAGTACAGGGGGGCCTAGACGCATCACCTATGTTGGTAAAGAGGTGATGCCAGACGGACACCCCAATCTGGTAATTTACGGAGCTCCAGGGCAAACACGCTTGGCAGCCGTTAGGTTGTATGTACCCTGTCAGATTAACTGTAATCTGGTTAACGTTCTGGCTTTTTACAACGAAATAAACAATGTATCATTATTAACACAAATAAACTTAAGTAAGAACAACAAACACATCCTTTCGTTACTCCAAAGTCCTTGGTATAACGATAGGATTTCAACTAAAAACACTACAACACTAAACCCCACAAAATTAAACAAACTTTAATATTAAGATAGAAAATCCTCGTATCATGCAGCGCGCCGCCACATAACAGAGAATTCCCTACCCTAATTACTAGAAACCCACCGATAGATTTGTGCTACAAGCCAGAGGTATGTTAACAGCCCACCGCCGAATCGCAAAAAGCCCCAACTGCAGTCCGCCGCTTGCTTTTATAGCCATTGACAAGTCATTCGCGTCAAAACGAACATCCGATACAGCCTACTCTTTCCCCCAATGTCCCCATTCCTACCAATCGACCGTAAACAACCAAACTATACCTTCCGTCGTTTCGCCCGACAAGACGTCACCGCCGTTCCACACTTTTTCCCATCCCATCTGAGCCGAACGTTTTGCCGTCCAGAATAGAGAGAGCCCTCAACCTTAGCGATATCGATGCGTGCCAGGGTTCAAGTAACAGTGGCGCTGCCTCAACTAAAATTCATGCTCACGTGTTGTGAAGAAGGAAGTACCCTACGTATTTGCTAATAAAATCGAAATTCGTCAACCGCCCGACAGATCGACAGATTGTTATGATTTTAGACTCATTATATAGGTCTGCTTATTTCTATGCATTGTTTGTATCTTACGTTCTTAGTTTGTATGATTGAATGCCAAGTTGAGAATTCTAATTAGTAATATAATTACCACCCGCCTATTCTTTTCTATTAAATATTTACTTTTCGACCGAGCAAGCGAAGCGGGCGAAGCGTCTCCGTTTCAGCCTTCGACAAAACTCCCCCGTATGTCTACTTTAAGTATTGTCTTTTGTTTTATAGTGCTTGTTCAATGGCAATGCTCAAGCTTATTTAGGAAACTTATTAAAGCATACGAAACTACTTAGCATTTACTTAGCATGACATGGTTGTGCTTTCGCCCAAACTCCTATTTCCGACTATTTTCTTAATAATGCTTTCAACGGGGAAACCATGAATTTATCTGACCGTCTCTTGGAAAATATTTCAATATGGAAAGTGACGGAGCGCAATGGCGTTCCGTTACAACTCATACAGGAGTTTGAATTACAATCAGTAAGAAGAGTAGGCAGAAAGGGGGACCGATCGAGACCCATCTCCGTGGCATTCACAACATTAGGGAAGAAAATTAATATATTAAAAAAAAAGAAAAATTTAGCAGGGTCAAATATCTATGTTAAAGAAGAATACCCACCAAAAATACATAAAATTAGACAAGAATTGAAAGAACAACAAAAAATTGAGATAGAAAATGGTAACCTAGCCTATATAAAATACAACAAGCTTGTAGTAAAGCCCAAAGGGAGAGATACCCACACTCACAAGAGGCAATTGTCTGTGTCACCTCCACAACAAAGTCTCCAGCAAAATGAAACGAATGAGAAACAACGCCAACAAAAACAATCAGCTCAACAAAACAAAAAATATAAAACTAATACTAACACAATGATGTCTTATGTGAGAAAAACGGAAGAATCATGAAAGTCAGAGGCCTCCTCCACAACTACTACACCGGAAAAATACATAAACATAAATACAAATTCTCTCCCAATCCGGCCGGTCCCCGTGGGAGAAGTAGACCATAACCCTCCAGAGAATACACAAACCCCTTGCGTAGATGGAATAAGTCTGCGTAAAAGTATTAAACCAGAACCCTTATATATTTGTACACTCAACGTTAGATCGTTAGTAGGCTTAGGCCGACAAGAAGAATTAGAATTTGCTCTACAGAATATAAAATGGGACATTTTGGGGCTCTCGGAAATCAAAAAAGGAACTACGAACCTCACCGAGCACAAGAATTACATATTTATGTACACAGGCAAGAAAAACGGAAGGAATGGCGTCGGATTTATGATTAAAAAAGAATTGAAACCTTGCATAGTGAATTTTCAACCAATGTCAGATAGAGTCGCAAGACTAGACCTGTGTATAGAAAATAAAACGATCAATCTAATTCAAATCTATGCGCCTACCGAGAAAGCTTCTGAGGAAGAGATAGAGGTCTTTTATAATGACATTCGCTCAGCTTTAGAGAATACGCATTCTAAGACTATTATCATGGGAGACTTTAATGCAAAAATTGGATACCCCACGCCGGAAGATACACAGGTTATGGGTCCATGGGGGTACGGGAAAAGGAATGAAAGAGGTAAAACGCTCATCAATTTCTGCATGGAAAACGAACTATATATTCTGAATACACATTTCAAGAAAAATGCTAAACGAAAATGGACGTGGAAATCACCCGATGGGAAAGCTTTTAACGAAATTGATTTTATAATCACCAAACGTAGCTACGCTAAATGTGTACAGAACCTAGAGATACTAAACACCTCTCACCCGACCGATCATAGACTTGTTCGCGCTGGATGCATATTAGGAAACTTAAATAAGAAGTCCAGAAAAATGTTCCAAAGTCAAAAACACCGATGCTTTAATCCCTTGGAACAGGAGTCCCTTAAAAATGTATTTTTAGAGACTTTTCCTGACGTACTAAATGACTCAAATAGCATACAAGATACCTATAGTAACCTTATAAAAACAATAAAAAAGTGTGTATATAGTCTACCTAAGCACCAAAAAAGTAAAAGGCTGGACAGTATTATCTCAGAAAGAACTATTCTAAAAGACAAAGGAACTCTTAGAACCACCAAAGAAAGAAAACGTCTAAAACAGCTTTATCCAAAGATTAGAAACAAGATTAAGAAAAATAAATTAAAATATGATATGAGCATTATCGAGGAAGAACTGATTAAGCGGGGTTCGGCAAAACAAGCGCATAAACGACTGAGAGAATGCAAAAATTGGATTCCATCTCTATTAAACAAAAGTGGGAAAAAATGTACAGATCGAAAAAGTATCATAAATACAGCTACAAATTTCTATAAAAAACTCTATGAATCCCCGATTAACAATGCTAAGATAAATAAAGATAATACACAATCAAATAATGTACCACCACTATTACAAAGTGAAATACGTCACGCTATCCAAGCTCTGAAAAAGATGAAAAGTCCTGGAGAGGATGGGATAACAAACGATATAATCAAAGCAATACAAGAGCCATTAACGCCTATTCTGACGAAGTTATTTAACTTAATTCTTAGCAAAGAACGAATCCCCGAGGAATGGGAAACATCTGTAATAACATTACTCTATAAGAAAGGTGATCCTCTAAACATAAATAACTACCGACCCATAAGTCTACTACAATCAATGTACAAACTCTTTACCAATATCATTCTAAATAGAATGAAACAACAACTAGAGTTTCAACAACCTATCGAGCAGGCTGGCTTTAGACGAAACTTTTCTACGGTAGACCATATCTTTACATTGCAACAGGTGATCGAAAAATACAGAGAATATGGCAAAAAGCTCTACTTAGCCTTCGTAGACTATTCTAAAGCTTTCGACTCTATATCACACGAGTCACTATGGATAGCGCTAAAAGAGCAGGGAATCCACTGTAAATACATAAATATGCTGCAAGAAATATATCTTAAAAGCAAAGCTACAGTGAAATTGGAAAGAAAAGGTAATAAAATTGAGATCAAACGGGGAGTAAAGCAAGGAGACCCAATCTCACCAAATCTGTTCACAGCTTTATTGGAACATATCATCAGAAAATTAAACTGGCAAAAATGTGGCATCAATATCAATGGCGACCTACTATCCCACCTACGCTTCGCAGATGATATTGTGTTGATAACCGAAAGCCATGAGGAGCTCCAATATATGCTACAGAGCCTAGACGACAGAAGTAAGGAATGTGGTTTAGAAATGAACCCTGAAAAAACCCGTATTCTAACAAATAGCAACCCAATACCTATTCTACTCCAATCAAAATCAATCGAATATGTAGAAGAGTACCTATATCTTGGCCAGAATATATCTTTCACAAAGTCGCCCCGCGCTGAAGTCGAACGTCGGATCAAAAAGGCCTGGAACGCATACTGGTCGCTGAAGAATATATTTAAATCTAATCTCGACGTAAAATTGAAAAAGAAAGTGATGGATTCGGTTGTTACACCTACGCTGATATACGGATGCCAGACTTGGCCAATAACAAAAGAAATAACCCACAAAGTACAAGTTTTCCAAAGAGCAGCCGAAAGGAGTATGCTTGGACTCAAAATATGGGACAAAATAAAAAATAATGACATCCGAAATAAAACCAAGATCTTAGACGCCGTAGAATTAATAACTAGATTAAAATGGAAGTGGACTGGGCACACAGCGCGAACTAAAGATGGGCGTTGGAGTGAAAAAATCCTGCATTGGTATCCGCGCAATGGGATAAGGACACGCGGTCGTCCGCGCCGCCGCTGGCGCGACGACATCGTCGCTACGGCGGGCGCCGCCTGGACGAGGCTCGCCGTCGATAGAACCGAGTGGCACAGGCTGGAGGAGGCCTATGTCCAGAAATGGACAATCCAATAGTTTTACATAAATAAATTAATATGTATTTGAAATAACAAACTCAGAAAATAAAATGAATCTTAATGTAATAGTAATAAAATACATATATATCTTATAATATCTGAGTAATCGTAAACGTTTAGAATGAAATACATATATGCATGATTTTACTACATGTGAAAAAAAACAAGCATGTTAATTAATACGTTTACTTTTTTGTCTGTTAAATAATACTGTATTACGTATGTTAATGTTATAATGTACGGCGGCGTCGTTGATCGGGTCGCCACCTTCCCTAACAGATGGTCGAGGGAGGCGATGGCTGAGATACGCGTCATACTCGTGATCGGGTGCTGTTTGTGGAGTCCGGTCTGTTCATGCTTGCAAGGGCAAAGTAAATACCTTAATACTAGTGTTATTTTATTGTATGTAGATTGACGAGAGACATAATCCTGTTCTGGATTAGTTTTATTGTTATTGACGCTTAGAGACCTTATACATCTCTAACAATATTAAGTTTACTTATTTTAATTTTACCGCTTAGAGATCATTTACATCTCTAAGGACTTTGAAATAATTGTTTTTAATCGTATTTGGACGCTCAGAGACCATATACATCTCTGAGATATTAAATTAATTTTATGTACTTTTTGTTTATTCGGACAGATCGTATTCAATACGTCCTTAATATTTGTAAATTTATTTTTATTTAATTGTTAATCAGTATATTTTTTTTATCATTATTATTAAGTAACTTTGTCAGTTTTTTTTTAATTGTATAAATTCACGCTTTGACTTGTAAAAGTGCCCTTGTGGCCTATTTGCAGAATAAATATTTGATTTTGATTTTGATTTATTGGAATAAATGGCTATATTATTATTATTATGTTTAATCATAGCCTAGTACTCATAGTAGCTTAGTAGCTTTGCTTTGAGGCTAGGTCAATTTGTGTAAGATTGACGACAAATGTGTATTTATTTATTGATTAAAGAGAACTTTTGAATGGCACAGTCAGGGATATGTACATTCATAATTATCTGAACCACTGACAGTGAACAAATTTTCATTTAACGCGATCCAAAGGCATTTAGATCACCTTGGCCTGACCTATCTCTCTATCTCTGCACATCACTCACCATTATAACTTGAGTCCTAAATCAGTAACAACTATGCGTGAACAGAGCTCAAACTTAAAAGGCTATTTGTCGATAAACGTGAATACCGGCCGAGATAAATAACTGCGTAATATGAGATCATTATACTACATAAATAACCCAAGATTATGTTGATAATATTCTAAATGAGCAGCTCAGACGAGCAGATTAATAATAATTTATTCGAGACAATATCGAGTTGAATATCTTGACAAAAGCTTACTTGCTCGTTTATCAGGAGACAACAAAAATTCTAAGTCAGAGATTCCTTATAAAATGGTATGCATGTACAGGTAAGAAACTTAAGAGAAATACCTGTAGTTGTGCCGTGTTTGTGTCAATGTCTATTCGAACACGTGGCAACTACATAAAATAGGTATTTTTCTTAAGTTTTTTACCTATAAACTTGAACGCCGTCATTTCTCCATCAGTTTGATTTTGTAACAAAAGGGGCGGTTGTTTCGAAGGTAACTGCCGTTAAAGTTAAGTTAGGTATTTTTACTCATGATAAATGACGTTTTGATATTTCAGTACGGATTGACAGTTTCCGATGATTTATGTACCCGCCCTAACACCCGTGAAAATAAAATAAATGGGAGCAGTAGGTGAGTGAGTTTTAAAGCTTTCAATACCTACAGAGTAGCGATGAGGTGCTTCTAATTTTTCAAAGTGAAAGTGTTTTTTTTTCCGTTGGGCTTTTACCTCCGCCAACTGTGCGCCCATACTAGAGCCAAAGTGGCCTCATACGCGATGACGGTAAAAGACCTTTTTACCCTTATTACGTGGAGGCTGGGACGTAGACACCCTTGCGCCGTTACATCTTCCCGGAACGAGGAATGGGGCTGGTGCGGCGGCTGAATCGGCGGAAATCCTCAAAAGGCGCAAATTATATAGTACCCTCGATAGCGGAAATCCTCAAAAGGCGCAAATATAGTACCCTTGATATGATATTTGAGCCTTTTGGGATCTAAACACTGGGGCCGTGGGGACCGGGAGCACATATTATATACAAAGATTTGTCTATGCGTCTGGTCGACGCAACACGTGACCAAAATGCTGGACTATATTTTGCACAAAGATTGAGTATTGCCATTCAACGTGGCAATGCCGCCAGCATTTTGGGGACGTTACCCACTGGCAGCGGCTTATTAGATTAGTTTTATATGACTATTTAGGTATTAGTTTAAATATTTTTGGTATATTACTGATTTTTATTTTACATAAATGTGTAACCGCAGGTATAAATCATCACCATCATCATCATCATGTCAGCCGAAAGACGCCCACTGCTGGACATAGGCCTCCCCCAAAGACATCTACAATGACCGGTCCTGCGCCACCCGCATCCAGCGGACACCCGCGACCTTAACCAGGTCATCGGTCCACCGTGTGGGGGGCCTGCCCACGCTACGCCTTCCGGTACGTGGTCGCCACTCGAAAACCTTTCCGCCCCAACGGCCATCGGTTCTACGTGCTATGTGCCCCGCCCACTGCCACTTAATTTTAGCAATTCGGAGGGCTATATCGGTCACTTTGGTTCTGCTGCGGATGGCCTCATTCCTGATGCGATCACGCAGAGAAACTCCTAACATAGCTCTCTCCATTGCTCTTTGGGTAACTTTGAGCCTTCTTATGAGGCCCATAGTAAGCGACCACGTTTCAGTACCATATGTCATCACTGGCAACACACACTGCTCAAAGACTTTTGTCTTGAGACACTGCGGAATATTGGACGAAAAGATGTGCCGTAGCTTCCCGAACGCTGCCCAGCCGAGTCGGATTCGACGATTAACCTCTTTCTCGAAGTTGGACCTACCTAACTGGACAGTCTGTCCTAGGTATATGTAATCGTCTACAACTTTGAGCGTAAAGTGTCCGATTGTTACGGGAGTTGGTGCGACAGGTATAAATATGGTATTAATAATAAAAAAAACAATTAAAATTATGTTCATATTATAAATATTATATCCAATTATTACTTACTTTTAAATTTTCCAGAAGTTACAAAAGCTAACATTTTTGGTTAGTTTCTAAGCCATCAGTTACTATTGTCGTTCTTCCTAATAGTTTTTTCGTAACTTTCCTAAAACAGACAGCTCATTATTTGACGAGTTATAGTCATAATGACGAAAACAATTCAGAAACTCAAAGTTAATATGTAACATTTCTCTCGGTAACATTACAAATGTTTGAAATGTATCCCAGTTTAGGAAAATTATGAAACGTTTCAGAACTTGCTCCACACGAATACAGACTGACCTACGTTCACGAGCCAGCTCCTAATTTCTTCATCCGTTTCCTATTGGGAAACAAATAGAAGTCTCTCGGGGTCAAGGCTCGACTATACGGTGGGTATATAATAGTTTCGAGTGCAGATTCAAGAGCAGCAGCCTTGGCAATATGAGCACTATGCACAGGGGCGTTGTCGTAAAGAAGCAAAACACCTTTGGCCAATTTTCCCCTTCTATTATGTTTGATTGCTTCCCTTATTTGGCATAGAATATTAGCGTAGTGCTCTCCTTTAATACTTACACCCTTTTCTTTATAATCGATCAGCAATATTCCATCACAATCCCAGAATATTGTGACGATGACCTTGCCAGCTGAAGGCACGACCTTGAACTTCTTGGGATGAGGAGTTCCTTTAATGTGCCACTGCATGGACTCTTGTTTACTCTCAGGGTCATAATGATGAACCCACGTTTCATCTCTACTCACAAAAATTTGCAGTATCTTATCAGGAATTTCACCGCACACCTCAAGAAATTCGGAACAACAAGCAACACGCATATTCTTCTGAAGCGGTGTCAGCATTCGCGGTACCTATCTCGCACTGACTTTTGGCATATTAAGATGGTCATTAATTATATCGTATCTAGTACCAATAGAAAGGTTGGTTCTTTTAGCTATTGATTATACATTTACTCAACCATCTTCAGATGTAATTTTCTCCACTTTTTAAATTTTCTGATGAAGAAGCTTCGACGGGCCGACCAGCTCTATGGTCGTCTTTGATCTCTCTCCCCCATGCTTAAATTGACTTGACCACTTCTGAATTATTGATAAAGAAGGAGCAGACTCACGGTATACATAATCCATTTTTTTTTATAGCCTATTGATTTTTACCGGCTTGGTCAAGAATTTTATTACCGCTAGGTGCTCTAATTTAACCAACATTAAAAAATCGCTCATAGTGATCACGTTTGTTCGGTACTTGCAAAAAAACAAACGAACATAGCCGTTTGATTTTTACTTTTTTTTAATATTAATGAATGACTTTTACCGGCCAGTATTAAAAAGTTTACTAAAGAGGCTTAAAACATGTCAATACCGAGAACTTATTGAACACCCCTCGTACCTACTTTCCCTAACCTCTGACAGATAAACGGTTGCTTATTGGTATGTGATAAAAAAATATTCTGACGAATTGAGTACCTCCTCCTTTTTTGAAGTCGGTAAAAAAAACATCATGGTAGTACTATATATAATGTATTTAAAAGGAAGGTAGGGTGTTTGTTTCATCATTTACCAAATCGAAATGGCGGATAGGTGGGGTCATTTTTTATCTTCCAAGGTACCTCCAAAATTTTAGGCGATCACACATTTTTTGATGTAATTTTTTTAATTTTTTTGGTCATGTTTCGAATTTGTTTTATTAAAATGTGTAATGTTATAGATATGGCTCTATCTTATTCTGCTAAATATCGCGGATGGAATACTGGCTCAGAGAGACGATGTCAGATCGTTTATTATCTCATCTCTTGAGCAAACACTTGTATATATGGGCGAGTCGTCTCCCATAATAAAAGGTGCAGGTTCCAATTTAATAGAAAGAACTAGATTTATTAGTTAGATCACTGTTTTAATATAAACAATAGTCGAACCAACTCGACAATAAATTAAAACACATTTTCAAAATAAATAATCAGACAACATTTTAACAGCACGACAAGTGCACTTGGCCAACTCTAATGCAAGAATGCCCCCACAAACGGCCCAAGCCTTCCTAGCACGAACAACGCACGGTTGCCTACCCTACCTACGGATGTGGCTGCGGAAAGTCAGTTTCTTTTCGAGGGTCACTCCAAGATATTTGACCTCGTTGGCCAAGGGGTCAGGCCGGTCAAACATTTGGATCGGAGCCACCCGCCTTTCAATGCTAACGCAGTCAAGAGGGTGGAAGACTATTGCAGTGTTTTTTTCCGGATTGACTTCGATACGCCAAAGATTAAACCAAAGATCAAGGTCGTTGATTGCCTCCTGGAGATATCGCCGGATAAAAGCGTACTTACAATGAGTCGTAAAGAGCGCGGTGTCGCGCCGCGAACAACTCCAGATGCATTTTACAGTGCCTGGGAATGTCATTTGTGAATAACGAGTAAATAGTGGGAGAGAGCACGGAGCCTTGCGGGACTCCGGCCCGGATGGGGTGTGGGTCCGAGTACATTCCCTCTAATCTGTAACGAAAGCTTCGATCCCTGAGAAAATCTCGTATTGAGAGTACGAGTCTGTCCGGCATGCCGAGCAGATATAACTTGTATACCAACCCGTTATGCCAGACTTTGTCGAAGGCTTTCGCCACGTCGAGAAAGATCGCACCGGTCTTGAGCCCCTGGAAACAAGAGAAACCGTCGCACGAGCACGTGCACGTGCTCCGTGACGCGGTGCACCTGTTGGACACACGAGTGCCTGGATCTAAAGCCGAACTGCTCGTCGATGATGACGTTATTCTCAGCCGTAAATCTGAGAATTCTAGTGAGTAGGATCCGCTCATATAGCCTTCCAAGGGATGCCCCACCAGCCACAATCAGTATATTTATAACCTTTGATTCAGGTAATGGCGCCAGGTGGTGGAGTGAAGTCACAATGGCCTGACAAGTCAGGCCAGGTGCAGGTGTTGCTTGCAAATTTTAGCTTGCAGCACGGCGACGCCGCCGTCATTATATTACAAGACCGGGATTTGCTTAAAATCGGAACAGTTGTCATACCAACTAGATATTTGGTGCACGAGTCTATATGGAGGTTAATTATATCAGACGGTGATTTTAGAGATAATTCCATATCTAGCAATACTGGGCCAACTTAGACGCCATATTTAGCCTAGTTGGTAGTGACACTGCCTCCGAAGCTAGAGGTCCCGGGTTCGAATCCCGGCCAGGGCATTATTTGTGCATCTAAATGCACAAAGAATTCACGGATGTTTGTTCTTGGGTCTTGGATGTTTTCTATGTATTGATCTACTATATAAGTATGTATATCGTCGTCTAGTACCCATAGTACAAGCTTTGCTTAGTTTGGGACTAGGTCGATTTGTTTAAGATTGCCCCCCCAATATTATTATTCATTTAACTTGAGGAAAATATTAAGGCATAAGTTAGTAGATCAAAAAGAGGATACCAAAAAAAAACAATACTTTAAGGTAAATGTCACAGTGCTTGACACTGACCCACGGCACTTTAAATTTTATGTCATAATGACAGGTGATCAATAGGTGTCAGTGATTAACCCTTTATTAGTAATGTAAATGCCACCAATTTTAGGCTCGGGGGCACTACATACTTCAAATAATTTCATACATAGTTCAGTCAGAAATAAAAAACAATGAGTTATATAGTTTTATTCTACTCCAGCATTATAATCTGTCACTTAGATCACTGACAGCAGTATTATACTACTCTAACACTTCAAAAAATGATTAAAGGATTAAAGAATTAGAACCAAAACCTGAGATGATAACAAATCTAACAACACTTGAGCAAAACAAACAGCAACAATTGCAATATTTGCCGGAGAACATGAGCATAAACCGCGTAGAGAAGCCGAAACTGCTACTGTTGTCAGACTACCATGGAGCAGAATTATTATTACCACTAGCAAAAGTTACGAAAAATAGTTACGATGCAACTGCAGACATCATTAAAAATGGGACGACTGACCGTGTACTTCTTAATTTTAAAGAAAAAATAGCGGACTTCAAGAAATGTGACTTTGTTGTACTTATGTGTGGCTCAAGTGATTACAATGTTAATCCAATAACTAAATCGGTTGCTCATATAAATGAAGCTGTCAAACTTGCAACTCACACAAATATAGTTATATGCGATATTCCGTTTAGTGTAAATGAATATTCCAAGGACTATAATAATTATGTAACGAACTTTAACATGTCCCTCCATAAAAAAATTAATAAAGAACCAAATGTAAGGCACATTAATTGTATAAACTTTCACATCTTTGATTACAAAATCAATGGAAATCAACTAAATTGGAGAGGTAAATATAAACTTGCTCGCTGTGTCAACAACGAACTTAGAATTGTTAACGAACGCTTTTACAATGGAGAGCGTTTTTTAGGCACTCCGCCGAATCTAAATCAAAGGACATAGCAACTAAGGAGCACGGTGTAGTTGCTCACAACAGCACTGGATCAGTCATACACTTTGGAATAATTCACCAAAATATTAGATGCCTGACAAATAAAGTCTATCGATTAGAAGCAATCCTGCAAAGTGTGGAGTTGATACATGTTGTGTGTTTGACTGAGCACTGGCAAAAATCTGAGGAATTAACCAGTATAAAGATTATGAACTATGGACTTTCCTCATCATATTGTAGAAAGAATAAAATTCACGGAGGAGCTTGTATACATGTCCATAATACTGTAATCGCTGCCGAACTAAGCAGTTTGGTTAACTTATCTATAGAGATGGTTATTGAAATAGCTGCGATCGAAATTGTTGAATACAAATTGATAATTATATGTATTTATAGGCCCCCATCCGGCGATGTCACTGTATTTTTAGACAGATTGTCAAATTTATTAAATATAATAAATGATGAGCATGTAAATAATAACACACTTGTTGTGGGAGATTTCAATATTGATTTACTAAAAGATTCACAGAATAAAAATAAGTTATTAGATTTGATGCGTTGCTCAAATCTTATGCCAATAGTAATATGTCCTACTAGATCCCATAACTCTAGTGAATCATGTCTGGATCACGCATACTCGGACATAGAGGAAATTGATTTTGCACCATTAAAAACTGGTATATCAGATCATGATGGACAAGTGATGACCATTAAATTACAACAAAAAAATAGAAAAAACTGTGTCCAAATGTCGGACATAAGACGCATCACGCCTCATAAATTAAATTGCTTTTATGAATCTCTGGACCTATTCAACTGGGAAAAAATTGTGAATTCTGGAAGAGAACCGGACCAAATTTTAGACTCTGTAGTTAATGTGTTCATACATACCTATCAACAAGCATTCCCTAAATGTAAGCAGTCGATAAGAAAAGTAAGCAAGAAATGGGTTACGGAGGAAATCATCTCAAAAAAGTCGGTCCTAGATGATGTAAAACGATTGTGTAATGTATTTCCAGAGAACATTTCACTAATTAACTTTAAAGATCAATTTGAACAACTGTATAATAAGCTAATTATCTGTAAACGTAGTGAGTACTTTAAGTGTGAAATATCTAAGGCTACTAATAAGGCTAAAGCAATTTGGAATGTTATACGACATGAAACAAATGCATCTCATAGCAACATCACCCCAATCGATACCGCGAATCCAAGTTTGTTGGCAGAGGAAATAAATAACTTCTTCATTGACTCTGTAAAGTATGCTCAGAAACGGCCGGATATAGAGTTGTCAATGAGACTGTTGGGGGCGTATGTGCCCAAGGTGGATAACTGTGCAGTGTTAGAGCCATTTTTGATTGGAGAGATCTACAAACTTATAAAACAAATCAAGCCTAAATCTACTAAGGACATCTACGAAATTCCAACAGATTTCTTGTCAAAACTTCCTCCGTCGTTTATTGACATACTATGCCACACAATGAACATGTGCCTTGAAGATGGATCATACCCTGAAACGTTAAAGAGAATCAAAGTAGTACCCATCTATAAGGGCAAAGGTCTTAAATCGGACTATAAAAACTATAGACCAATATCAGTAATACCAGCTTTGTCAAAAATCTTTGAATTAGGGATTGGCAAAAGGTTGATGAGGTATCTGACTGGGCAAGAGCTCCTAGCGAAAGAACAGTATGCATATCAATCCCATAAATCAACGATAGACGCCACTAGGGCATTACTAAAAGAAGTATTCGATAAGTTAGAAGAGGGATGCAAAGTCGCGGTTGTTTTATGCGATTTATCCAAAGCGTTCGACTTGGTTGACCATAAGCTTATAATACGCAAATTGGACCACTATGGCATTCGAGGGAACTTTCTAGACCTATTTAGGTCATTCTTGAAAAACAGAGTACAGGTGTGTGAAATCTCTGCAAATAGTAAGAAAGGGCAATCTAATTCGCAAACACTGGATGCTATTTCCGTCCCACAAGGGTCTGTTATCGGAAACTACCTTTTTATCATATTGGTTAATGATTTGGCATCTAGTACGCGTTATGGAAAATTAATTGCTTACGCAGATGACAGTGCTTTTGTTGTCTCTGGGTCTGACTATATGGAACTGCAGTCCAGAATAAATCAACTTCTTATTGACCTGAAAACTTGGTTCACCGCCAATGGTATGTTACTTAATCTAGAGAAGACCAATATTATGCAAATAGGTCTCCGAAGCTTAGCAACAATACCAAATTTAAATAACGCTCAGGTTCCTTTTGTAAAAAATGCAAAATATTTAGGTTTCACGCTGGATTCTCGACTTACCTGGGAAAACCATATAGACAACCTTTGTAAAAAATTAGGAAGAGTTTGCTATGCGATCTCCAGACTGACCAAAATGCTCGACGACAATTCAGTAAGAATGTCGTACTTTGCCTACTTCCAGTCTCTTGTAACTTACGGTATTGATATGTGGGGACAGGCAGCAGATAGACAAAGGATTTTTAACTTGCAAAAAAAGGTAATAAGAATCATGGCTAGGGTGCCATGGGACACGCCAGCTCGTGATCTTTTCAGAAAAATGAAAATATTAACAGTCCCATCGCTGTACATATTGGAAATATCTAAAATTGTCCGTAAAAGCATAAATCTATTTAAAGAACGTGGCCCTGATAAACGTCATGCGGGCAACCTTTTGGTCAACAGACACAAACTTAAAAAATCTGAGCAGTGCTACTGGTACATGGGTCCAAAAATTTATAATTGCCTACCAAGTAATGTAAAAGAAGCTAAAATGTCCGAGAGTGCATTCGTTAACCAACTGAAGGACTTCCTAACAGAAAAAGCGTATTATAGCCTTAATGAATTCTTAACTAACAATAAGTAATAATTCTATTCTTATGATTATAAATAAATTTATCTGTTTTTTAACAAATTGACATAGTAATTGAATTGTGATTGTATTATATTTCCCTTCTGAATTGTATTCCACCTGTAAATTATTGTTAACTTTTATTGTATTTGAATTTAACGTACTCGTATCTTAGCCAAATCTGAATCTGATAAGTTTAATTTAAAGTGTTCATATCATGACAATTGACCTGTAACTTATGTTATCAATAAAGAATTGTATTGTATTGTATTGTATTGTATTAAAACAACAAACGTTTGATACAAATGCAAGTCTATACCATAGACAAGTCATTATATGACTGGAGGGAGAACCAATATTTATTTCCATACATTATTATACACTGCCTGGATGTTTAATTTAAATAAAATTATTTTATTGCCGTAGAAAAAATATTTTAAGCAACGTTACATAATTAGGTCTTATAATTCTAAATAAAAATAAAATAAATAAATAAATAAATATTGGGGGACAATCTTACACAAATCGAACTAGTCCCAAACTAAGCAAAGCTTGTACTATGGGTACTAGACGACGATATCCATACTTAAATTAATAGAAAACATCTAAGACCCAAGAACAAATATCCCTGCTAATTGCACAAATAATGTCTCGAGTATTTAAAAACAAAACTCACTACGCTCGTTTTGTTACAGCGACTCTTGAATTTTAAGTACCCTTATTATGTAACTACTACATTATTATTATTTTATTGTGTATACGTACTATTGTTTATCTTATCATACGTTGGGTTAAGGTGTCGAGCATTGGAACAAATACCTTATTAAGCAACACAATGAAATTAAAATAGACATAGGTATTTTACTTCATCTAAACTCTAAGAGGAAATCGTGGAGGAAATCGACAAACTGACAGGAGAAATGAGATTGGAATTAAACTTTAATTGGACAACTCCCGTGAGTCTCAAACATGTTTCCAACTACGCTAAATAACGCCCATGATTCATAATCGCTTACAGTATCACAAACTCTATGAATGTAATGCTACATATGAAAATTCCAAACTAAAAACTTTTTAAACGGTTTTCTTGAGCTTCACTCGGTATATTCGTATAGTGTTTGTATATTCAATTAAAATTTTCCGAACGTTTTTTTTACATTATTATTGGTAAACGGGACTTTATCGCGTACAACCCAAATGTATTCACTTTTTAGCTTTGCCCGACGTTTCATAGCATCCGTGGTCACGAGCTGACTGGCTTGAGCCTCAAAGTGACTTTTAGGTTATGTCAGGATTGACTTCTTAACCGCCGACCACTATAGCCGCACGGGTTTTTCGAACAACCCGCACTTTGTCTTTATTAACCACATTTACACTAAGGTTGACACTCGCCCGACACACAACACTAACGATGTCCGTTGACACCTAAGCTTTTTTGTTCGAATTTAATTTAATATTTTTTGTCCGTATTTAATATGTTTCCATTTGACAGATTTATATAGGTACAGGCAAGGAATTTAATTGGTGCCACTTAATATTGTCCTATCGAACTAGGTATATAGAGATTCAAAGAAACATTTTGCGAAATGGGTAGGAAATTAAATCCCTTGACTGTACAACTGAAATTTTATTCAAATTATTTTAATTCCCAATGATTATACTTGCGTAACACCACCTCGTCAGTCAACCCCTTACTTTCTGCGCCTCGGCAATAATGTACTACATACTCGTATTACACGCTCGCTTAGGTACACACGCACCGAGTTAGAAACAGGCGCGTCTTAACATAATGAAAATGCAAAACGACGAGAAAGTGATTACGATGCCAAAGTCACATTCTACCTAATTTGATTTTGCAAACCCTATGGACCCGGGTATGTTCATAAACCACTTCCATGATCACTAATGGATCGACACAACAGCATCTCCTTAATACGGTGCAATTACTGCGATTGCCAACCCGCATATCAAACGTGGCGATAACGGTATTCTCCCCATGGAAGGCACAATAAAGAAACGGACTCTATGTTCCGGTGACTCCCTTGATGACGGTAGCGATCAGTGTACTAGCTGGATCAAGGGTGCGAATAATCTCCGGCGATGATCCGACCACCGCCGATTTCCTCTGACCTTGCGAGTAATAGAGAAAGAAATTATTCGATATTTTGAATAAATTACGTTACGCCTTAGCTTCTTTTGGTCCGATTATCGAGGTTGAAAAGGTAGTATATGCATAGTAAGTATTAATAATATGTATGCTGTAAGTAATAATAGGATATTTAATCGTATTTTCTGTATTCGATTATAAATTTTGTGTATTCAAAATTATTTTTCATTTGTTTTAAATTTGGTTCGGTGCATAATTTACAGGTTGTTTATCTACATCCTCCATTTGTCTTTAATGAACTCTCTTTGATTTGTCTTGAAGGTTAGCTGGAAGAGATCCCTTGAAGGGATAAGCTTGCCTTTGTACGTCTACTTTTTGTTTACGTTTATCATTTTGTCGTGTTTTATGTATAATAAAGTAATACATACATACATACATACATACATACATCCATACATACATTGTAATGTGAATACGATGCGAAGAAATGACCAACTCCATTTCATTATTAATGCAAATGTAACATTGGTTTTCTAATGCGTGCGTAATATGTAAACATACGGCAGTTTTTTTAAAGTTTTGAATCGCTTCTCTGTCGGTAAAAACCTTTTCGTCGCCTTTTCCACATGAAAGGGCTCATTTAATGCTGACTCACTCGAGAGTCATGCGAGTTTGGTTACATATTACCGTATCAAGAAAAATAAGCATAGAACGCACTCAATCGGAATTACGTATGTATACCCTATCTTGAGCAAATAAATAAATGAAATGAAATGATGAAAAAGAAAAATGTATTGTAGCTTCACTGAAATTTCTAAAAACGACTAGAAGGGCATTCGCCTTTTTTGTTTTGAATATGTTTACTTTGCGACGCAGTATTCTTCTTTGACAATTCAACCAACTCTGACTATTTAAACCCAATTATTTACCCAATCACGTATTTTTTCGAACTTATCTACGATATTTAGATAAAACTGTCATCTCAACTGAAAAATGATGTTTACATCTACCTTACTCACGCAGTTATGTTCATAAAAGTTACAATGAACTAGTTTTTTACCCAGGACGGAACGGAGAAGGTAGGGTGATGAGAGGTTGTTTGTTTGTTTGTGTGTGCACCTCAATATCTCCAAAACGGCTTGACCGATTTGAATACGGTTTTCTGCAATGAGTTTGTGGTTTATTCGAAATGAACCCCCAAAATATTTTATGACCATAACTCGCCAGGGGGCGCTGCAGTTAACATTTTCCTCTTGAAAGTACGTTTGAACAAATTTTCTCCGGAACTCTGCTTGACCAGCATAGAAGATTTCGATAGCACTTGGTGAGGAGTACATGTAATTGAACTCTGAGGATCATGATGGAGCAGAAAAACATGGTAGGGAACTGTTAAGGGGTTAGACACCTTTATGTCTGTTATTGGGCGTTTTTGTTTATGTTTGCTCAGCAGCCGTTGTAAACGAACTTCTGAGGGTCTGATGATGGAGTAGAACAACATCACACAGAACCTTTCGAAGGCATATCTACTTGACCATGTTTGGGCTCATTTCATCGTGTTTGCTGAGTAGCTTCTGTACATGATCTGCTGAGCGTCTGATGATGGATCAGAACAATATAGCAGGGAATCTTGTTCAGGTAGTAAACCGTCTTTTGACTCTTTTAATAGTATTTATTGAGAAGCCTCTTCTCCTGAAATGCTGAAGGCCTGATGATTGAGCAGAACAGCAACCTAGGGAACTTTGCGAATACACATATGTGTATTACCGTGTTGTAATTATTTTGATAGTGTTTTCTCGGTAGCTTCTGTGCACGAACTGCTGAGGGCTTCAGGTATGATGAAACAGAATAATGTAGTAAGGAAGTTTGTGAAGGCTCATAGATATAATACCGTAATACGGCTCTTTTTAAAGGTGTTTAGTGAGTAGCTTCTCTACAAGGACTGCTAAAAGTGGAATTTTTGCTCTTTATACCCGCAAAGGAAGGTTACGTGTAAGCTGTATGTCCCCCAAACACATCTGCCGATTCAAATATATAATCATATTATGGTTTTGGTTTCAATATTATTATGGGGTTTGTGATTTAAAGATGATTCACAGTAGACCGTTCCGTGTCCGGGCCGGCCCGTTTTCTATGACAGCAAACGCAACGGCCGGCGTATTTCTCTAGAAGAAAACTGGCCGGCCCGGACACTGAACGGCCTACTGTGAATCATCCTTTATCGGCGATACATGACGTAAATATGCCACGGGGCACTAGTAAACCATCGTGTTATGCTATATAAAATAATTTCAGGATCAAAACGGCTTCACTAATTTAGATGTACGGCATACTTAGTAATTATTTCCAATTTGCCACTAGTTGAAGTTTAAAATGAATGGTCCAATTAACTAATATACCTAAAATTTCTTGTTCTTGTGAAAGAGGCATATGAGTACGAGCTTCTATAGTGGACTCGCATTTACTCGTAGTGCGCTTTCTGAAGGGAAAAGCTTCGGTCCTACGCAGAACTCGGCCTCCGCCTTCGTGTGCCTCCTCACACACCTTTGGGCCTGCGATCCTCAGGTTCTCTTTTAAGACATTTTGTGATAGAAAGTATCCATGTGGGCACGGCCTTCAGGCCTTCGGTCTTATAGATATGGCTCGCATAGTAAGCGCGTACTGAAGGAATACTGGGACACTTTGGGCCTCGCGGTAGTCGCAGTACCCTCGCGGTAGTCGCCCTTACGTGCCTTGCTGCTCACACGTGCTCGACCTTCAAACCTTTAGCTCGCCGGCTGGCGTAGATAGCGCCCTGGTGAGACACTTCGGTCTTTCAGTCCCACTAGCCTCGACGCTCCCCTTTGAACACTCAGCGATAGTGAGAATCCGCGTAGGCTCGCGCAGAGAGCGTGACCGGAGGCAGGCACAGGAGCGTGGAGACGTTCAGGCTTTTAGGCACTTCGGGCCTTCTGACCTCTGCCTTTGGTCAGGCTCTGCCTTTGGTTTGACGTGCCTCGCCACTTACCTTTCGGCTCTCAAGTTCTATTTGTAAGAACTCATATCTATAAGTCACACGAACACTCACTATCTAGTGAGTGTCCGTGTGGGCTCGCCCTTTTGACCTTCGGCCCTCGGGCTCGCGTAGTGAACTCTCTCAAAGGAAGCTTCGAGCCTTCGGCCCCAGGTTCTCTTGTAAGTCACTCGGGGGTAGGAAGATTAAGGATGATTCACAGTATATAGGCCGCTCCGTGTCCAGGCCGGCCCGTTTTCTATGACAACAAAACGACGGCCGTTGCGCGGCCGGGCCCGGTGATGCTCGGAAGCGGTCCGAACCGTCCGCCTTTGTTCAACCCAAGCGTTTGACGGCTGACCCAGCTACGGCCGAAGCTCAGAGGAGGACGAGACTTCGAAAATCAAACTTCGTGTCGTGCCGTCCCTTTCAGTCTCGTTTTATACAGTATATGACCGAAAGGGACGGTACGATACGAAGTTCGGAGTAGGCCCTCAGAGGCAGCTCGGTCTGGGCCTAGCCCGGAAACGGAACGGTCTAATTCGAATCAGCCTTTACACGTGGGCTCGCCCTTCGGACCTCCGGCCCTCGGGCTCACGTAGAAAGTGCTCTCCGATGGAACATTTCGGAACTTTGGCCTTACGCTGAGCTCGACTTTCGGTCTAATATACCCCTTTCGCCGGAATACATAGCGTTAGGTGAGAAACAATTATAGTTTTTTAATACCACATCGGTGATTTATAAGCACTATACAAGTGTATCTACGGTCCGCTTCGTGGTAAGCGGTTACCGCAACCTGCAGTTGTTGAATGAGTTCCCTGCCGAGGTTTTTCCAAGGGACTACAGTAAGCGTCCATCTTGTAATTCCAGGGGTGTTAATGCGCGCTGCCGACTCTTTAAAAATGTATACACTCATTCCACAACTGAAGCGTGTTAGGGAGGAATGTATATACATATATCTATCTATCTATCTATCTTCTATCTATCTTCTATATATATATTACGCGAAGCCGATCTTTATAATGCCCATCAGATCTACAGTTATGGACCGATTTTGATAAATTATATACCATAGGATTCGTACCATCCTGCAGATGTGCAATAAGGTCTTAGTTTTTCTATTTTTGTCCAGCAAAATTAATAAAATGATATTTACGAAAAATCCTGGATGCCCCGACAAACATAAGCCTCAAAATAGTGTTCGATGACGCCGCATACAAGCGAGGGGTCAGCTTACCTTATTAGAATTGTACGAGGTGTCAAAATTTAGCTTTGTTAACACGTGACTTGGGAACTGGCTATGGTATGATTCCGGATGACATGAAATTAAATATGAACTAAAATGTTCCTGTAAGAAATATCTGGTACAGCATTACAATATAAAACTTTTGAGTCGAGAAATACTCAATATTATTAACTATAAACGAAAGTAAAATTACTAATTTGTTTACAAGACAATACATAATATTCGGTCTAAGTAAATGTCAGTTTACATAAATGACAGACGTATTGTGTCAACTTTTTTTTATTGTGCTCTAATTATGTCAATATTAAATTGTCATGGTTTATACTTCAAAAAAGTTGATATACAAACCAATGACGTTTAAAATATATGTTCCGTATATCTTGACTGATATTGATATCTGCCAAAACAATGACAAACCAAATTAAACTTTACGTTGTGAGTTACAGAAGTTTCTGAGTTAATCATAGATAAGCTGCAAAACATTTTGAAACAGAAGAGGCTAGCTTTGTCTAAGTGTGTCTCTCTTCCACCTATTGCCATACCAGTAGGGTGATCATAAGCAAATAAGTTCAATCAGTAGACGTTATTTATTGGTGGATTCAGATCAAACCGACGAGAAAACAATGTTGCACTAATAAACGTTTACGACGCCAATAACGTATTCGACGTATATGCGCACCATTGATTCGACAAAACGACGAATATATCCGTCTTGGTGACGGCGTCCAATGCGATATCAACCTAGATGCATTTCTATTGATAGTGCGCTTAAAAGGTTAAATACTTTAAACAAATTAAGACGTCAGAAAAATATTTAAACCCTTTAATTGTCGACAACATGGGAGATATACGTCCTTGGCTTCGGACCGTTGGTGCGCAATGTAGGTACCTACGTTGTTAGCGTCGAAAAGGTTAATAATACTCGAAAAGTTAGAGGACATGTATATTTCTCTTTGTTACGTTTCAGTAAACATGTCCAAAATAAGGGGAATAATGGTCACGTTAAACTGCCACGTTCTACATGGGCGTAGGTACATTGAAAGGATGAATAATATTACCACTATTGGTAACATGTTCAATTAAAAGTTAAAATTATACTGTATCAGTGTCACCTGCAACAGTGACAGTGCCGGTCAGGGGGTCTACCCGAAACACCCGAAGATCGAAGTTCATTATATTTCCTTCTCTATCACACCAATAAGCAAGTGTTATAGAGATAGATATAACGAAAGATTTTAACCCAGTTACTTCACTTGACAAATAGACCTCACAACTGCTATGCCAAAACCACACGATGGGCCATGATGGGCCACGTACAAGACGCAGTTATGCGGTGGAACGAGATGCAAATATGTTTTTTTATGATTTGAATGGCGATTGGCCTTAGTCTCACCTGATGGAAAGCGATGGCCTTTAATGCATAACTGCGACCTATACGTTGGCCCATAATGGCCCATTGCGTGGTTCCGGCATCAAATGTTAATACCAATATTGCCAATGCCGCATGCATTGTTTTTTTCTAGATTAGATAGAATAGGTTATGAGGATACTTAGAGTATTTCTAAAGAGATCCTATACGAGTACGAGTTCCACCAAGGGGGACGGAAAAGCTCTTACCCACCTAAATTGAGAATTTGTCTTAAACGGCTGGCGCCTTAGCATAAACAACCTCTTTAATTTGGGCGGGTATGACGTGGACATAATAATGAGCCAAATAAAAAAGTGGAACTATGACAAAGACTACAAATGATGTATCTCTCTCTGTCGCTCTTATTCCATTTAGTGCATGACCTCGGTAGTGGTATTATTATTTGAAAATTTCTCAGGGGTACTCTAAGGGAGGGTAGGATAGGAGTCATATCACAGAAAATTCTTAATTGCGGAACTATGACAAAGACAACAAATGATATATCCCTCACAGTCGCTCTTATTCAATTTAGTAAGGTGCAGGTGGGTAATTCTGAAAATCGGATAATTCCGATAATAACTAAAATCTACCAAACGCGGCAACATTTTATACTCTGGCCACATTCACCTAGACGCCATGTTATTCCGCTCCCCCGCTTCAGTCGACTCGGTTCGCTATGAGAGTGCAAACGTGGCTAGTGTAACAATGTAGCGCACGCGTGCATTTTCCCGCCTTTTCTGATTTTCGGATTTGCCCGAAGGTTCATTACTCAGGAATTTGGTAAGTTATTATATTTACTGTTTTTTTATATGATAGACTATCGTTTTTAATGCTTATTGAGTACATTCACAACAGCTAAATTTAACTTTTTGTATTTTTGCGGAATTAACCGAAGCGGAGAATTCCGAATGTATAAATAATCCGGAATTACCCGATGTTGCTTTTCTATAGTAATCATCAATGGTTCTCAATCTTTTGAAATTTAAGTTTTTATTTGAAGATATACAATAATTCCATTACACGTTTACCTGACTAAAATAAGGAGTGTTCATATTTTCTAAATTGAAGTAACTATGTTTGTTGGTCAGTTTCTTTATTCTTGAGCAATCATATTATAGTGTTTTTAAAATGATCGAACTCGTTCAGTCGACCTTTATAAGTAGCTGAACACTTCATTGGTATCTTGTCGCTTTTACCCGTTTGATAAACATGATACTTTAAACATGACGTTAAAGCGACAGGTCTCACGTCTGAAAATATGTATTGTAAGTATGTATACCAACACTTCGCAAATTCTATCGAGGTTTTCGGCGCGGGAATGTTTGGCATAGACAAAGAGTAGGCATTAATTAATAAATAAATATATATTGGGGGACAATCTTACACAAATCAATCTAGTTCCAAACTAAGCAAAGCTTGTACTATGGGTACTAAATGACGATAAACTTACTTATATAGATAAATACATACTTAAATAGATAGAAAACATCCAAGACCCAGGAACAAATACTCGTGGTCATCACACAAATAAATGCCCTGACCGGGATTCGAACCCGGGACCTCCGGCTTCGTAGGCAGGGTCACTACCAACTAAGCCAAAGTGGTCATCATAGGCATTAAATCATTCCCGCACCGAAAACCCCGATGTATGTTCACAATCGTATAAAAATTTCCAGTAGGTACCTACTAGGTATGTTAGTCAGATTGTATAAAAGTGTTCAACTCGTTGAGAGTTCGGTAGTATTTTTTTTTCATGGCGAGTTAGTTTATATATATTTTTCAGATACCACTTCCCGTTATACGATTGTGTGGCTGCAATATCATTTCAAATAAATTGTTTAATGATACTTGTAAGTAAATAGTTTTTGGTTTTTGAGATGTTATCTGTATAAGTATGTATAATTATAGACTAATACCTATTAACGCAAAAAAATACCTTGTTTCAGAAATATGCCACATAAATACATTAAAAAGAAAATACCAAAATATACACAGGAGGATATGAAACATGCAATCAAAGAAGTTCAAACTAATCAGTCATCAATGTATGCCGCCTCAAAAAAATATAACATTCCGTCAACTACTCTGTATGACACAATAAAATCAAATTATAGTACAAATATTGTAGGGAGACCTCTAGCTATTCCGTTGGAAGAAGAAAATCGCTTGGCAGATGCAATCAGAACTATGGAGAAATGGGGGTTCGGTCTTTCTAGAGAAGAAGTGTTGAACCTAGTCGCAGAGTTCATCAAGGCTAATAACATGGACACCCAATTTACCAACAACAGACCCGGGAAGGACTGGTTTACCAATTTCCGGAAAAGGCATAACCTGTCTATTAAAAAAGCGCAGCCAGTAGAATATGTAAGAAAGAAAATGACAGACCCGTTTGTTATTTTCGAGTATTTTAACCTCCTAGAAGAGACAATGACTGACTTAAAAGTATTCCAAAAACCACACTTAATATGGAATCTAGACGAAACATCTGTGTCTCTTGATCCGACAAGGACAAAAGTAGTTGGTGCTATCAATAAACCTTGTTCTAGAACCACTTGTGGCACGGGCAAAGAAAATATTACGGTGCTGACAGCTGTAAGTGCAAGTGGTAAAAAGATAACACCCTTAATAGTATTCAAAGGCAAGAACGTGTGGGATCAGTGGATGGCCGATACCGAAAAGTTTGATTTTGAGCTGTCATATGCGGCGAGTCAAAAAGGATGGATGGAAACCGAAATTTTTCACAATTACTTGGAAAACATTCTAATCCCTGCTATTGGTGAAGAACGCCCGGTTTTATTAATTTACGACGGACATGCCACGCATGTTGATATGAAAGTCATAGAGTTGGCCACCCAAAATGATATCACGATTCTCAAACTTCCTCCTCACACGTCTCATCTGCTACAGCCCCTCGATTTAGCGGTTTTTAAATCATTTAAAACCAAGTGGGATGCCAAATTAGTTCAGTGGCAGCGCCATAATGTTGGCACAAAGATGCCGAAAAACATATTTGCTCAAACTTTTGCAGAAACTTGGCAAGAAATAAGTCCGGATGTGATTAGGAGTGGGTTCAGAAAAGCTGGAATTCACCCGTTTGATTCCCACGTGATACCGGAAAACAAATATGACCCAGCTGCCTACAAAAGATTCCAAGAAAAAAAATCTGACGCACAGCCATGCCCAAAAAATCCGGATTCGCTGACAAAGCTATGTGTTGACTTTTTTAATAAAGAATTGCAAATCCCTGAAAAAGCAATAATTCCATGTCTAGAAAATACCAACTCAGGTGCAGAAAATGTGACTTTACTGTCACAATATTCTAAAAAAGATACTCAGAATCAGCCTTTTATGACAAATTGGACACAGGATTTACCAAAATGCCTACAAAGCGATCTTTTAGAGCCTCAAGAAAAGAATATTCCGAAAATAAATATAATCTCGGATAAAAAAGTCACTTTCGAAGAACTTTTACTTGAAAAGATACGCCAGGATAAAAAAGACAATGTCACAATAAAAAAGAAACGAATAGCTAAAGGGGCTGAAGTTTTTACAGCATCGTTACTGAAAAAGAAAATTGCAGAAATGGCAGAAGAAAAGGAAAAACAAGAAGCTGGTAAACGTGTATCAAAAAAACGAAACTTAAAGGGCAAAGATAAACTAAAAGGGAAACCAACTACTACTGTAGATAAAGTAAAACAAGGTCCATCAGGTGTAAAAAAAGTCACAAGTAAAAATCAAGGAAAAAACAAACCAAACAGACAGCGAAATGATTCAGGTAGCTCTTTGACTACTATCTCAGATATAATGAGTATATACAGTGAAACAGAATGTGTTAATTATACTGATTTAGAAACATTAGACGAATTCTGGGATGAAAACCATTTTGATGTTCAATTGGAAGAGTCAAAATCACAAAAAGTAGACAATCAAAACTCTAGTGAGCAACAAATAACATCTAAATCTACATATAATGATATTAAAATAATGAGCGAAGAAGATTTTACATCCCAAAAAACAAAGAAAAAGGGAAAGGTAAAGGCAAAAAAACGAAGATGGGAAAAGAAAATGATCAATCAAAAGAAGACTATGATATAAAAGAGAATTCTGAAAATAAGAAACTGAAAATAAGAAAGAATGCAGAAGAAACAAAACACAAGAATGAAAGCAGCTTAATAAAATCGAAGACTAAAAAAGACAACAAGACTAACATACAAATATCTGTTGGTTTAGAGGCGTTAAAAACAAAAATCACCTGCACGAAACGCTTACAAGTTGTTTCATATAGTAGCCCTGTAAAGAGTAGTTTGTCAAATCCTAGAGAAACAAATGCCGAAATTTCCCAATGTGACTCTACTTTGTTCCAAGAACAGAAAGAGTCAGTTTCATCAATCGAAATCAATGATAGAGTTTTGGTGAGGTATTACAGCAGGAATACATGGAAATACTACATTGGTGTGGTGACGGCTAGCAATGACGATGACACCTTTGACATATCATTTTACACTACGATGCGTGCTAAAGGCGAGCTAAAATTTAAAAAGCCACCTAGACTTGATAGAGATACGGTACCACGAGAATCGATAGTAAAGGTTATTGAACTGTCTAAAATATCCGACAAACCAGAAATGTATCAATTACATAATCGAAATGATGCGACATTCTTCTAAATGATTGTAAAAGGGCATGTTTCTTTTTAATTTGAAAACGTCACAATGAAGACTACCGGTACTTTTTGTTTGTAATTGTAATTTGATCTCAAATTCCATGATGAGAGCTATGAACCTTTTGCGTGCATCGGTTCCTATGTCATTTTGAGCGTTTTATTGTTTTGTTAACTGTTTTACGATTGTCGCAATGGTAATCGTCGTTATGCAATTTTAGTTTTGTAAGAATAATTAGAATCTATAATATTAAAACATTTAAAACTATAAGGCTGTGGATGATTATGACTGAGTAATTATTTGTAGCTGTTTATATTGTTTTTATAGAAAAAAATAACAGATAGACTTAAAATTGTATAATCTATGATTGTAAATCAAATAAATTGATATTAAATGAGACTGATACTAGTTCCCAAAGGGTAGAATTATATTAATATCGTTGTGTTTCTATATAAGATTTTAGTTTAAAAAACTTTTACCTTATCGACAATAGTTTCTTAATCTCGTAAGCGCAGGATATCTGATTTGTTAACTTTTTTTTAATTTTTTCGGCTTACCAAGGGTAGGTGTTTAGTTATTAATTAATAAATAACAAAATGGCGAATGTTTTTGTTATTCATATTTTTTTTAAAGTTGTTTTTTTTCATTAATTATTAAAAGCTTTATGAAAAAAACAGATTTTTCCATAGTACGACTTCTACCTCTATCATTTGTGTTTTAATATATTGGTACAAATATTAAAACAAAATATGTATAATAACGAACACTGGGTCATTTATAACCTTTACGTTAAGGTGTTGTACCTTCCATGATCAGCTCAGCAAAATGAGACATAAAGTTTGAGTACCACAGATTCCTGATCGGGTAATTCCGAAATAAAAGCTTGACAAACACATGTGTAAGTATTCCTATAAACCTAATCGAGTAAAAAGAGCAGGGAGGGTAATTCCTATCAAAAAAGTAATATGAACCTTACGCGACAAACACATAAAACTCGTTTTCAAGTGTATTCGGATTTACCCGAACCAATTCGGATTTGCACGGTTGCAACGAAAAAAAAAACAGATTCGAAATGCTTGTATTTTAAAAATCTTACATTATTTATGAAAAATTCTGTAATCGATTGTTAGGCTATACCATCTAGTAAGTGAGTTATTCACTATTTCCGTCTAAAAACCTTGCTATGCTGACTGGTTCATGGAGACACATACACCTTATCAACTAGTGCAAAAATCATTCGGAATTACCCACCTGCACCTTAAGTATATAATATGATCATATCGCTTGCTAACCGTATTATTATTAGACGTCTTCTCTGGGGTACTCTGAGTTTGCGTACCTTATTAGAGCCTTATTTAGACAAGATACGCCATCAGCGCACATTACCGAACAAAATATTTTGTAAATTGGGGGAGGTAACACACACATAAAAAACCACACAAACAAAATATTTTCCTATTACTACGCACCATTACACTGAAACAATCAACGCACACACATTCAAAACACTAAAATTATCTGATTATTATCAGATGGCCAAATTGACTGAAGTTGCTAAGATGCATATTTTTCATAGAAATTCTCATAGTTAGTAGGTAGATCTTATTTCTTGAAATAAGGCTGACATTTACTGTAAATTTGACGACTAGCCGTGATGATCAAGTACGAATGTTTTTAAATCGACTTTGTAATGGACCTTCCGAATACGCATATTCTAACCCGTGGCTTCGCTTGCATTCTTCGTAGTACGTCGACGCGGCGAAGCCGCGCACCCGCGCGTTATTCTATAAAACTAATAAAATTAAAAAATTTGAAAACCCACGACGGTTTTACCTAATTGCAAAATAATAAAATAAAACAATTAAAAGCCCAGACCATATACGAAGTAAGTACATAAAGATAAAAGTAGATTTCAAAAATGGTTGTATTATTGCGAGCAGAAAAATCCGTCGGGGGCTGCCATTGTCATGTCTGTTCTTAATTTTATAAAATGCAAGATACGTTACATAATACAGCAACTTAAATCGAGGTGCCTATTACACATACCAAATAATCTTACTTCATTTCAGGGCAGGCAATGGCAGCCCCCGACGGATTTTTCTGGGTTTGTAACTATATACCTCGCAATCATACAACCGTTTTTGAAATCTACTTTTATCTTTATGTACTTACTTCGTATATGGTCGGGGGCTTTTAATTGCATTATTTTATTATTTTGCAATTAGGTAAAACCGTCGTGGGTTTATCAAAATTTTTAATTTAATTTTATTTTATTAGTTTTATAGAATATGTAAATCTTAATCCCCCACCTTTATTTACCCTTTAGGTAAATCACAATAAACTGGTCAGTACAATTTATTTTTTTGTCATACATGCTAATATTAATTCCATCACTTATATCATAAATGAACAATGTGATTTATGGAAATACAATATTGTAATTATAAATGCGAAAGTGTGTCTGTCTGTCTATTACCTCTTCACACTTAGGTAAACTGTTGAAACCCAATACGCATTTCTGAACGCACCGGCCTGTCACGTCATACCATAGACAGCTGTCAATCTATATTATTCGTGTGTAACTTTTTAAAAGTCGTTATAAAACTCTTACTATGGGACTAGTTAATTTGTGTAAAAAAATCGCCCAATAATAATTATTATTTAAATCATTATTGTTTATTATTAAATACTAAATATCATGAATTAAGGTACGTACAAATTAGATACTAAATATTAACGAAAAGATAGATTCGGTATAACGCGTACAACTTGGTCATGTCAATCTGACGTCTGAATGGCTGACCACTTTATTTCAATATTTCTCAATTTTTAGGGAGGTACAAATTTTATGATGTCAGGTTCCAAAAATTACAAAAAGTTACTAAAACTTGAAGTTACTGTCAATATAAAAATCTGTCATGGTCCTGTCATCCTGACGCTCTCGATTATCATCAGGCTGGAAAACTCCGGTGTGGGGGAAGGGGCTCCCCGTCGATATGTGAGTTATAATAGTATTTTCTCCCGTTTAAAGGGTTCTGTAGTAAACACTGTTTCGCCGCGTCCGTCTGTCCGCCCATGACTTAACCAAGTCGCTTGCTACTTATTAGACATGTGATAAAATTCTTAGCAGGAGTGTGAGTGGCAGACAACTTTTGCAGGTATATATACCATAGGACAGAATCATTCGATTTTTTCCTTGCCTTTTCACGTTACGCGGGTATGGCTGTTCAGCGGTTTATGTTGGATTCCGCCCTTATGTGAACCGAGCTTCACCATACAAATACGCGGGTCTTAACCTAACTTTCTATAACTAAAAGGCTTAGAAATATAGGTATGTAGCTTAGGAAAATCAATCGCAGTAAAACAAAATCGGTTTGTGTAGTTTCTGTGACTACCCCTCACAAACTTACGAAGTCACAGACTTGGTCTTGCCCTCTTCAAAATATCAATTCTGTAATGAAGTATACAAAATACCTACGTTAAGTAAATTCATTGCCTCGACAAAATTCATTTCTATCTAGATATTGGGTGTCTATTTGCTCTGACAGTGTAGTAGATTGCCGAGTGGAGGGACCGCTAACTCGGTCATTCACTCGCCATTATTATATTGGTTCTTAGTAACAATGTAATAAGAACCTAAATTTTGGTACGCACTAAGCGCGGAGCAGCGTCGTTGAGGGGCGGAGGCGATTTTGCGGTAAAGCGATCGCGGTCCGGGGCACATCGCACTAAATACCGCGCGGTATCCGGTAGCGTGGTAGAGCGGAGATGTGACATAAGTACGAATCAGTAATCGACAGTCGACAGTTTCGGAAAGATCAAAAATGCAAAATCGCCTCCGCCCTGCACCGTGCCGCGCCTGCTCGCTGTTTCGAGTCTTAGGCTGGGTTGCACCAACTTACGATCACAGACTGATCAATGTATATGTAAATATGGCGCAGGCAGCTGTCATCCCATAGAAACTTGTCAAACTTTCCATACATTCACTCACGATTACAGACGGTTTGGTGCAACCCAGCCTAAGTCTACGGAATACGTTTGCTGTTGTGAATGAATCTTAAATGCTTATGTAAAATCGGTAAGATACAAGCAAATATTAATATAAAGTGTAATAAGCTCATGACAGTAGTTCCATATTTGTAACAATTCTGTAGCTTTCACAGTTTAGAGTAGCACCACCCTCTTTCTTTCCGAGAGTGATGCAAGAGTAGACTATGGGAACCAGGGTGAAGTGTGTTGTGGAAAAACGGAACCCTTATAGGATCACTAGTGTGTCTGCCCGTCCGTCCGTTCGTCTGTCATAGCCAGTTTGCTCCGAAACTACTCTATGTAAGTCGATGACACAAACAGGGACGTGTAGCGTAAATAAATGAATTTTAAACATGGGGCCACTTTTGAGTGATCAATTAAAAAAAAGGTTTACAAACTATTTTGTGTGACACATTACATAAAATGAAGGGCTCGTTGTAAGAATCTCAAATATATATAGGTATTTATAATTTAAAATATTAAGATAAAATTAAATTAAGTTATAAAAAGAATACCGCGTCTAGCTCTCCCTCTTGGGGCATGGATCCCAGGACGCTAGCGGCATTACCCCTTTCTTTTTATAACTTAATTTAATTTTATCTTAATATTTTATTTATTTTTAAGTTAGTTTAATTTATTATTTAGTTTACCTTATAAAATCTATAATTAATATTATTAACTCTACCAGATGAATGTAAATGTAACATTATTAATTAAAGAGGAGGACAGTATTTTATAATTTTAAGATAAATGTTTTGAAATTATTTAACGAAATAGGCGAAAATTTACCATCACCCCCTTTAACCCCGGAGTCCTTCATCTACAGATTACAGGAAAAGCTATAAAGTGTCTTTACTTTTTAATCCAAAGTACAGGATAGTGGTTTTAAACATGGAGTAGTACTAGTAGTAGTTATGGAACACTTCATTGCACGTGGCCCGACACGCACTTGGTCAGTTGTTTTAACCCCGGACCCGCAACGCAAAAGTGAACCGTTTATAAAGGTTTTTTTTTTTTTTTAAGTATGTTTTTCGGCCATACTTAGGCATGTTTAACATTTTCATTGCCGGCTAGGGCTACGCGCTACGCTCGTAGGCCGTATCCACGTATTTCTTGTATGTAGCACGTAGCAGCTACGAACAGTCGGGTTCTCGGCACTGAATGTGTTAGTATTGAACTTTGCAATGAAAAGGTCGGAAGGTTTCAACTTTTCGAAGTTTTCGTATATATAAATGCTAAACTTGTATGAATTCGTACTGGGTAGCGTGTGTAGTAGCCATCTCGTCTAGGCGCACTCTGTGCCCTGCAGTGAAATATACACAAGTACCCTTGTAATCGACTTACATCCTTAAACTCTATTTGATGCTCCGATTTTTATGACACTGACAGAGCACTCTTTGAAGCCATTCGGACAGGTTTGGTTTACAAACGAGCCTACTTGAATACGTACGTGGTTGAGTGTAGTTGATTTTCAGCTTCTCTAAGCACCGTCGACTCGGTCAACGTTTAAAATAAGGCTCAGTTAGTTTACAAACTCATGAATTTCGAAAAAATATTGCATCTTTCACCAGACTCGTACATATGAAAAAGTGAGGATACTTTTTACTAGCTTTTACTGCATGTTACTGAACAACCTATTTCTTTTCGTGTTTTGTTATAGCCTGACCAGTGTCTATTTGGACCTGGCCATGTTGCGGATTTTCAGTGGAACTTATTTATTTTAATGGCAATGATTTTTTTTAACAACAGACGTTGAAAGTCATTGAATGTCACCGATGTAAACAAAACTATTTGTAATAAAAAAAAAATTAAAAAAAGATATTGGTTTTACCGGTAGTGTGATTTAGATGAAATATAAGAAGCAAGGGACAAAATTCTTGTTGATTTAGATGATTGTGTGTGTACCATACCAGATTTGATCTGATATGTTTCAAGGATATGTAAACATAATTATTATATATTTCTATTTTTAAATCAATTTAAATGCAATGGAGTTGCAAACGTTCATAGGCTGCGGTAACCATTAACTATCGGGTGGGCCGTACCTACGTGTTATCAAATACCTAGAAATTTAAGAGTGTATTATTTCACACAGGCCTGGAGTACTGGACGTGGCTAAAATTTATGACATTACAAACTTAATTTTGATGTTGAACAATTAGAACCAAAAGATATTTTATGCAAAATTGAACCTTAATACAAAGATATAAGAGTACTTTAAAATTGGACTACATGAATATGAGTCGCATTATCAATTTGCTAAAGGTAAGGTTACGGAAAAATATTTCTCTCCTTAGACGAAACAATTAAAAGGACAAACAAAATAGTGCAGTCTAATTAAATGTAGGCAATTAGAAGTATAAACCAAATTGAACTTTATCTTTTTAGCAATACGTATGTGGTCGAATCGTTGTATCTGTTTCAGGACAGTACACGAGTTGTAAGAAGTGTCAAGTGTTTATATAAGTATCGTGGGACGAAATTCACTAAATAGTTTAGGGTCAGCATAGGGCTTATTTTATGAAAGAAATAGAGTTTAAAATAGTAAAATTATATGTAATCAAAACTTGGTTTTACAGCTTCAGTCGCTAGTTGCGGGGAATAGTGCGGGGAGAGGTGTTGGGGTCCTGGGAGCCATAGACCCTGGTTCATGATCATTCTTGCTTTAGATTTTAGACTGTTCGGACGGTTTCTCTAGAGAGGTATTAGATCTTAGTTCAGGTTACCTAAGTTGTGTCTGGACCTGGATTATGCTAGTATATTGTTTTACTGGATTAATCTTTGTTCGGATATGATATAACGTAGCTTGAATGGGGTTTTAGATAGTTTTCTTTGTGTGTAAATTCTCTAATTTGTTTAATATTTCGTGGATACATGTTAATTCATTATTGTAGAGTTTGTAAATTTTGTAGTGAGTGAAGTTCCAGTTGTGTGAATTTTTTAATATCAATATTTTACCTTAAAGTTTGATTGTTCTAGCATTTGTTTTAGTAGTTAAAATTGGTTTATTTAATTCAGTGTTTTCTTATTAGAATTTTCTGAAGTTTTATTTACTATTTTAATGGGGTTGGAAGTCTAGAGAATTGTCTGAATACCAAGAAGAGTCTGTCTTGGCTTTTTTAAGATGGAAAGTTGGATCACCTTGCGCTGTTAACGATAGACTATTCATTTTAAGAAGTGTCTTTAATTATTAAATACGTAACTGTCGATATGGAGTTGTCGACTTGCAAACCGTATTTTACTCAAGAGACAGTTCAAACTCCCTGGTGGGACGGTTCAAAATTAAAAAAAAATACTTAAATACATAGAAAATATCCAAGACTCAGGAACAAATATTCGTGTAGTGCTCATCATCACACAAATAATGAACTGGCCGAGATTCGAACCCAGGACCTCCGGCTTCGTAGGCAGGATCGTTACCAACTACGAGTACTGTGTTAGCAGTTTATGTATTGCGGCTATTCGCTTACGTCATGTATGAGTGGAAACACACTGGTGACCACATTAAGATTCCACAGGAAGTTCGAATCTCCATACAAACGAAGTTTCGCTCTCATTTTAAAACATTATGCCGAAATAACATGAAACTTTGTATGCATAATGGGAAATTAGTTTCTGTTGCTTGCAATTGTAATGAAAAAAAAATTGATTAACTTAGACGTAAGAAAATTACAAACTCGAGTTAACAAAAGCCCTCCGCCTTCGGCTTCGGCCTTCTGATAGACTCTCGTTCACATTTATTCGCTTACGCCCCTCGTTAAACATTGTACAATTTCTAAAATATGACACAAAACAAAACGCCGTGGACCGCCAAAGGTCCGTGCGCCCTGGAAACAAAAGAAGCGTGGAGGCGTTGGCTGCTACAGCGCGTGTTTTTACTACTGATTCTTTAGAATTAATTACATTTGGTTTTTAATTATCAAAAGTTTTGAGAAAAAGGGAATGAAACTCCTTCTCGCGTCGTCCGTCAAAATCACAACTAGTCCACTAATTGCTTTTCCCGGCCTGTGAAATAATGTATACTAATAATGTACACTAATATTGAAAATCCTTTAGAGAAGTTTCCACAGGTACAGTAGCCCAAGAGACTTCAGTGTTACCATCATTTTTCGACGCCATTAGTAAGGTCCAAAACTGGTACCTAGACCATTTTCTTTGCTGACTGTACAACCTTTGATGTTCGACTCGACGATACGAAATGAAAATAATAATAATAATGACGACGCAACTACTTGAGAGCAAAGATGAAATATCTACTTCAACTTATAATATGCAAACAAGTCCACTGGAGCATTTTCATTTTCAATGGGTTGACGTAGAATGCCCAAATCGGCATTCACATCACACCGCCGTACGCCCACTACTTCGGGAAGTATATTAATATATCACCTTTAAAATACAAATATTATTGTTTAACACAGAAAATATTACACGAAAGTAAACATACAATAAATTAAACACAAACAATGGTAGGACAACAGACAACGTTTGAGCACGCAAGGATTACTAGTTTTGAAACCGCTAGCCCCGAGCTCGATTTACAAAGAACACGAGACAAAAATAATAGCCCATATCCATTCAGAAAATCTGTTCTAAATGCATATACACAGTAGTAAAAGTCGGGAGCTTTCGGATCCACTGTGAATAGGTATCTGACGCGTTTTTTTACATTTTTTTAATCTGTAGACGTTATCCATGCCAGCGGAAGGGTACCTTTTTTACCATCTGATCTTCAAAATCTAATCGGTCCCAACGACCTTCGAATAAATCCACATTTAGCATCGTGTGCTCCGAAGTACTGGCCTAGACTATTGGTTCAAGCATGTACAGAATATCACAGGATATTTAGCATTTACTTTCCTTGACCAAATCTGCGATGAAATTCAAATATCTATAATGTTCGCAACTCGTCCTGGGCCAGTGTGAAAACAGCTACCCATTTCCTGTTACATGCAAGAACAGCATATACTTGCTGATTTTGGATACGTGATCAGGAATGACATATTAGATGGAGAATTGACAGTAACCTTAATACGGTTAATATCAGACGGATAACATTACATAATTTGGTAACCGTACACCCGCCGACATCATGCAATTCTTCATACAGATTGTGTATAGTAAGTTCATCCCAGGAATTGGCGGACAGCAGCCGTGTGTTATATTACACGAACCGTTAGGAGACACTTTTGACCAAAACTCCAAATCCATCTAACATAAAAACATGAAATATGGTACATATATTAAGATCTTTTAGAACAACTAGAACCCCAAATTTCATAAATATAGGTTTAATAGTTATTGAGATATTAAATTCCAAAAAACGGCATTTTTACCACTGACTGGCTGACTAGTAATCAAAAACCTAACCCACTTCCAAATAGCCTAGAAAGCTGAAATCTGGCATGCAGCTTGGTAATTATGTGTATACACCAGAAAAAATCAGAAAATAGTGATTTTATTATTCGTTTTATTATTATTATTATTTATGCTAGTTACCCCAGAACTCCGTCATTTACTAACCAATTTGTAAAATTATTTTTTTGCTTGAAACGGTATACTTCCGGGGTGGTCCCATTGTCATCGGGTCAGAATCTGATCATAGGGTCCTGGAGAAATCGAGGGAACTCTTCAAATATTTTAGGTGCACCTATAGCGGTTTGGGTATTTTGTTTAGTAACTCGTGCATTCGCTCTGGGAAAGCACCATTGGATGAAGATTGACAAAAAGTAATGATATTCCATCAAAAATATAAATGTGAAAATGGCAGCCAAGTTCACCGACAAAAGAATTGAGATCTAAATGGGCGCCAAGTTCCGTAGATTATTTTAAAAGTTGCCAAGTTTGGCAACTAGATTGTTTACAGAAAAACTAATTTACTGCGGCTTAATGCATTTTGAGCTTTAAGTAAGTAAGTAAGTAAGTATTTATTTGTGATACACAGGTTACAATAAAAGATGACAATAGAATAAAATATACAATACGCTGTGATCTACCTTCAAGGTGTACAAATATTAAATTTTAAAATACGAGTAACTACTTATACATAGTTCTAATCATTATGAACATGCACTAGTTATGCTTAAATAGACAAATAAATTAGGTACATTTTTACTACATATTTCTGAAACTTCTGTCTAATAAAAATTCATCAATGCTATAATAAGCTCTCTCTGAAAGTTTTAGTTTTAATTTATTTTTAAACATTGGCATATTCAATTCCTTTAGGCTCTCCGGTATGAAATTATATATTTTTGAGGCCATGCCCAATATACTCCTTCTTAACAAAACTGTCTTGCCAGTAGCGGTTTGTATTGCATGTTTGTATCGAACGCTTCTCGAATTCGTGGTTTGCTTTAAGGGAAACAGTGAGGGGTTTGATTTGACAAAAACTGCTATCTCGTAAATATACAGTGAGGTTAGTGTGAGTATCTTTAGTTCTTTAAAGTGAGGCTTGCAACTTTCTGTTCGTTTGAGGCCACATACTGCTCGAATGCATTTTTTCTTTTTTTTTAACTTGGCAGTTTTCTTAAATAGGAACAGCTTTTATAGTATTATAACATACTGCATAGAAAACTGCCAAGTTAAGGCTCAAAATGCATTAAGCTGCAGTAAATTAGTTTTACTGTAAACAATCTAGTGCCAAACTTGGCAACTTTTCAGATAATCTACGGAATTTGGCGCCCATTTAGATCTCAATTCTTTTGTCGGTGAACTTGGTTGCCATTTTCACATTTATGTTTTTGATGGGATTTCTTTATGAGTAAGTACATAATGACGATGGGCGGCAGTGTGTAGTGAATGCTTGAGATTCTGTGAGGCGATGAATGCTAAAAGACAAAGACAAAGTATTTATTTGCTAAACATAGGTTATACAGATGATATAAAATGCAGCTTGGTGTCACTATGTCTTACCCGAAGGTGTAACAAAATATAGTAAGTACTTAAATTAATATTATATCCAATTTTTATGCAACGTGCTCTTCCTAATACATAATGCTAGCATGCTAGGTGCTTAACTGTTCCAATGTAATTGTGTTTGTAACCTATTGCAAAATATAATTGGTTAGTCTACATAAGTCTCGTGACGCATTTGTTATGCTGTTATGTTATTTAAACGTTTTTATCAATAAATAAATAACACACGAACTTTGCTTCGTTTGAAATGTCGTCATTTCTTTGGGCAAACAATCGATCTACTTGCCTAGGGAAATCTAATCTATTTTTGGGATAATCTGTTTTCTAAAGGTTCCGACTCACCACGTCGAATGCTCGGTTTCCCAGATACCTACTAGAATCGTTAGGCTATATATTTACCTGTATGCGGTATTTTAAACTTTCCCGACAGCATACTCACGTCGCCTACATTTTCTTACTTAGTATATCGCTACTATGTATCAGTATTTTGTTTGCACGGTGGTATTAAATTATGTTGCGCAAAGGCTACGCGGTATTGATGCAGTACTTCATTCGAATCGCCCCGCTACCGCGGATCCCGCGCCAGTCTGAAAGCACTCATATAAATGTAACGTGCAGTAAAGAATTTGTATCCACTCGGCAGATATTTAAGTGATTCGAGGGCAGGGGTAAAGGGAGCGTTGTATCGAGAGTATCGAGACGTTGGGTGACGTAATTATATATCCCCTGTCGTTATTGGTCGCGCATATGAAATTTCGTAAGCTATTGGTAATTTCTTATTCTTATTTTGACATGTGTACAACAATATAATATTTATTTTAAAGAATAATAACAGCATCAATGAATTGCTCTAAATAATTAATTAATATATATATATATTTATATATTAATACATGTTATAATAGAAACCTCTATATTATTTTCAAAGGCCTATCCCCACACGGCTATGCTAGTTTTTTTTTCGCCCCTAGTTACATATATGGGGTGCCCCCCCTAACTTAAGATTTTTTTTGTAAATCACATCATTTTTTATAGCGCTTCATAGAATACACCTGGTTCCGTTTTCCTGGCTACGTAGACTAAACGAATGACTAAAAACAAAAATTAATAATATTTTTTGCAATAAAACTGACTGAAATTTCACCCCTTTTAATATGTACAGGTTATCAAATACCACCTTGTTATTAGAAGAGTATTTATTTTACGTACACAAAGGTTCTAATTATGCTGCTTAAAAATTAATACCAGCTATAAAAGAAAACATATCTTTATTTTTTGTATTAGGTAAATAAATAAAAAACTAATTCCTTAAACAAGCAAAAAACTTTGCCCTTTAGAATAAGATCATTAAAATTTGTCTCGTTGTAAAATACGCTAGAAGCTCGAGGAATCTGTCTCGGTTCGCATAATTATTTTCGTCTTTTGGATTTTTAAATTATTTTGTCTCCTTTTGTTTGATTAATGATGCAAATATGAGTAAACATCAATCCGTTATTTTGAAAAACGAATGAAAAACAAGTCATTAATGTGTTAATTAAATTCTTCGCGATAATTAAATACATGAATTAATTGTTTGTCATTACTTCCTAAAAAACGGACTTATGTTTACTATAAACATATGTTGTGACTAATGAGGAGATTTATACTTTATTTATTTTTCTCTAGTTCAAAGTTCCTAAAGTCCGGAAAAGGAGGCCTTAGTACCCTACATATTGGAAGGCAAAATATATGGGTTATATTAAGGTTATATTTGGTCGTTATGTCTGACAAAAAAAAAACTAGAAAATTGTGTGCTAGCTCCACGTGCCTGAAAAACCGTGGTCGGGAGCACAAAGTACAATATACTGAGATAGAGACACCAATGAAATACTCCACATAGATCGTAGCGCCGTTGTGTATTTAGTAAGAACTAACCGCACGACCGCTGCATCTCTGCCACTTCAATATGCAAGCGCGATAGAGATAGCACCCAGTGATATCAGGTACAAACAAGTTAAACTTACATTTTCATAGAAAAATTCGTACTTCGAGCTGAAAGGCCGGGAGTGTGTTAACTAACATTATCGCGTTTTAGGACTATCTTAAATCGTTTCTGTTTAGTATTTTTTCCATCATTGAGTAAAACTTTATATTATACTCGAGTGAAATGGCGATTGCCGGCTTCTTATTAATGAAGCCTAGTTTGAACTTAAAAAAACTTTCATCAGTAATATTAATAATATGCAATGAAGCTTCGATATACACTTAGCTTATTTTATACCGCTTATTTTAAACGCCTTGTAATACGCGAATGAAGTAAGGCAGGCAACTAGTTTACGTTAAAAAAATGTACCCGTAGGGAGAGAGTAATGATATTTGCTAGTAGTTTCATTAATTCTTGGGATTTTTGTGGCATTTTGCCATCGCAGCAAGTAATGTTTCGGAAAAATATGATTTACTGCTAAAGCTACAATCATAATTTAGTTTAAGTATTACCCCACAATTTTCGCTCATGTGGTGAACGTTTGCAATCGTCAGCAGACATCGTATTTTCTTATTTTATTGAAAAACATAGTGTTTTTAATGGTATTGTAGACTTCTCTGCATTAATTATCAGAATGAATCCTGATAATATTAATAACCTTTTCGATATTAATTACCTTCTCCTTTTTCATAAGTATTAAGCTTTAATGGAAATTACACAATATTTACAACGTTTAGTCATCAGTTTTATTCATTCTTACGTAAATTTGTAAGGGATTAACTGTTACGAAGACTATAAAATTACCTACATCGTGAATATCCTGAATACAGTAATTCTAAGATTATTGACCATGATAGCTTGAAATCTTATATCCTGAATTAATTCTAGTTACAAAGTAATTTTATTTCGTGTAATATATATATATTTTTAATTATAAACTACATGTTAGTTAGTAGTTCTGGATAAAAAAAAATACTGAATCATTTTTTATTTATGTTGCATTAATTTAAAAATATACTCTCTTAATTTTCGTTCGATGGGTTCATACAAGCAAGGGCTGGTTTTAAACTCAAAACTATTAACGTACCTATAAAAATAAACCTGAAGAACCACCAAGCCATATAAATTTTATACACCTCACTAAGTAACTTTTTTGTAACTTCAATAGTTTCAAAAAACAAATAAAAAAATGCACTTGTGTCTAAAAACAGGAAGTTATAGTTTATTTCCAAGTTAACATACACTTTCAGAATCCTTCGAAGTGAACGCAAGTTTCGAACGGTTTCAAACAGTCGTCTGTTCTGTCCCAACACGCGCGAGCTACTGAAGGATGCCCAGCCTGCGAAGCCTTCGGAGTAAATAAATATCCCCCGGTCCCAATATCCTGTACACCATGCGTGACGTCATATAGGCGCTCGTTTTCGGTTGTACAGGCGTCCATTCCGGAGAGGTGCCAAGATATTGCGACCGGGTAGTAAATAGACGCTCCGCTTATTAGTCTTACGAGGGTGCTGTTTATCTAATCAGAGACGCCTTCCAGTGGGAGTTTATGTTACACTTCAAAATAACATTTATTTAACACATTAAATCAACATTCCACTGCCATACATAGAATAATGTGCATCACTGAAAGCAGATAATTTGCATTCGGATATTCAGGCTGGTGGAAATAGAACAATAATGAAACTTGATGTTATAAAAGTACGGTTGCATTTTCTATGCCATCTAGACCGCAAATATCCTTCTGCATTGTCATAAAAATTGCAACTGTAACTTGATAGCATTAAGTTTAATTATTGTTCGACTCCAAAAATCTGTACCCATAAGCCTACCGAATCCGTGAAGCGTAGTGCCGTAATTGACGTATTAAAATGCTAATCATCTTAGCGCAAGCACACACTCTTGTGTTAGCGAATAGATAAGTGTTTAAGTGCATTAAGAAGGTTGAATATAATGGAATTAAATAATAAACGTGTGTTTCAAAATGGAGGTTTTTTTGTTGTCTTTTTTTTCAATATGTTTTGTTAGTTCCTTTTGAAAATTAACATATTACGAAATCGACTCGGAAGGATGTCGATTATACAATATTCCTTGGTTTATTTGAATTATTATGTTACTCGTTCAAACAGACTTTATTTAAATAGCTTTCAGTGTGTTCTATTTCTGGGTAAAAGCCTCCCATCTTTTCCGCCACTCGTCTCGGACCTGAGTTAGTTTCCGCCAATCCGTATAAAAAGCATCAAAGTCGTCTTGCCATCTTCTTTTGGTTTTTTTCCATCAGAATATATTCAAATTATTTTGTTAGCTAAGAAATATTAAATGTTGATATTGTCGATTGGGTTCAAAGCAGTCCTGTTAAAAGACTAGGCCGGGTTTATGAAACTTCTTGAATTGGAATTGGTTTTGTGATAAGAGATATAAATAAAACCTCTACTCATACTCGTACGTTAAGCTGAATAGCCTTACATGTTGGTTTTAGATGCAATTTACCCCAACAGCGGTTACTTAAACGTTATTAGTTGTGAGCTTTAGTGTACGATCACGAGAGATGGTGTATTTTTACCCTACTGTAAGGACGCTATGTCGTCTCATTACCACATTTATCAAGGACTGGACAATTCACCCGCGTACTCACAGTCATAATGTGTGCTTTATTCTCTTAAACATAAAGTCCTAATTTGAAATAAGCATCATACTAGCCACTATATTTCTAATAAGGATAAGGCAGAACCCGATGATAGTGCGTAGCGGCGTAGCCTCGGTTACGAAGGTCACCTACGCCGTAGCCTGTTAGCCGTTGATGTAAGTAGTAGGTTAAAAAATTGGTAATGATAATGGTGATTGATCGTCATTATGACAAAATACGACACAAGGGACAGTGCGGTCGTTAAGGGTTGTCGTGACGTCCTCGGTGAGAGTACCAGTAGTCGCTCGGACGCAGGGTTGTACGAAACGAATTACTTCGTTTTGATCTGTAATTATCGTCATTGGGTCCAAATGTACTCTAATCACTTTACGTATTATTAAAAAACAATGTCTAAATTACGCACGATAACGAAACTACACACATTAAGCCCATTATTTAAGAGCGGATTATAGACTTTATATTCGTCGCACGTACTTACACAAAATATTCAAGTTTATTTTGTGTACGTTACAGTTTGCTATTAAAAACGCATATTATACAACGCACCATAAGATAACAATAACATGTTTGTTATAGTGAGTTTATGTAATGCTATTCGTTTCAATAGATTAATTAGTAATTATAGGAATTAAGACAATAGCCGTGTCTTCTTTCAAGTCATCATCATCATCTGAGGCGTCACAGCCGCGGATGGGCCCTAGCCTGGTCAAGCAAATCTCGCCAGTCCGATCTATTCGTGGCTTTCCTTCTCTCACATGTCACCCCAAAGGTCCTGGTGGCCTTTTCGACGCTGTCCAACAATCTGAGCTAGGGGCTGCCTCTACTGCGACTTCATTCAAGTCTGGTTAGATTTTCGACGATTAGTCAATCTGTAAAACCATTCTTATCACAGGTTTGCCGCCGGACAAGCGGACGAACGGACTTGGACATACTAATTATTCTATTTTTCCTACGTAACTTTAGAAAAGGTTCTAAGGCATACATAATGTACAGCCAGTTGCCCACTCAATTGACAAGCCTAATCCCAAATATGGTCTAGTTTCCCCCTTGGGTTAGAAGGTCAGATAGCAGTCGCTTTCGTAAAAACTAGTGCCTACGCCAATTCTTGGGATTAGGTAGCGGACCCCAGGCATCCTGCAGGATGCAACTGTACTGGGACTAACGCTAGGAGGTTGATGACATAATGTACAGTCAGTGTCATATAGTACGTAGCAGCCAAAGTGGCCAAATAGTTCGGGACACCATACAACATTTTTGGAGTACCGAACTATTTGGCCAGTTTGGCTGCTATGTAGTATATGACGCTGACAGTAAAAACAATACGAAATTATAATGCTTTGATTCGTCATCAATGCGCGATAAACCTTCCTGTCCTCCTGTGTTCTGCGTGTGGTGTCCTGTCTGTGTCTGTGATCCTGTTTGAACTGTTTTTTACTTTTTATTTATAACTTAGATATCAATATTTTTGTACTTTGACATTGTTAATTGACTTTCATTTTAATGTATGTATTTTCAAACACAATTTTTATTGTTTATGAAATAAATGAATAAACTTTATTGTTCGTAACAATTCAAATTTTCATTCGAGGTACAGTGTATTACTCACAACTTGATAAATTCGAATGTAATTCATAGCTAAATCAATCAGGAAGTCGCCATACCCCAGAGAAGAATGCTTGTAAAAAGAAAACTATTTTTTTTTCCGAAGCATATAGACGAAAACTTTATCAAATAAAAGTCAATGTCAATTCAATTCATTTATTTACAATACAGAGGTACTTATGATTAATTACATGATTTCTTACATTTAGATCATAACCTGTATGATTATATTTTTATTCACAATTTGTAATTTTCCTGTGTCCCCTGCACTAGACTTGGCTTGAATCGCAGGGTAACATTTGAGCAATTGACAGTGATAAAGTTTGCCTGGCGATAAAGAATTTTAATAACCATTATAAACAAAAACAAGTGAAAGAACTATAAATATATATAGTACAATGATATGGAATAATTATAAACTCAGCAATGAAACTGATTTAGCTGTACAAAATTACATAGTTACATAGTTAATATAAGTGTACTTAAACAGGAGTTCTACTTGGTTCGACACTTCGCATTCCAATACAATATGATTTTAGTTTATACTACGACGGTGGCAAACTAAAATACGGCCTACTTCATGGTAAAAGGTGCTTCCAAATTGAATGCCAATACTTTCAAAGCTGATCGTCCTTAGAAGTAGACTGTATAAAACTAATTTAAACTTCATTAGGGAAGTCATACTGAGATAGAGATACCAGTGAAATACTCCACATAGATCGTAGCGCCGTTGTGTATTTAGTAAGAACTAACCGCACGACCGCTGCATCTCTGTCACTTCAATATGCAAGTGCGATAGAGATAGCACCCAGTGACATACGGTACAAACAAGTTAAACTCTAACATTTCCGTAGAAAAAATCGTACTTCCCTGTTGTCCATCGCCGTCCAGTGTAGTTATGGGCACCTTTGCGCCTGGTACGGCGCGAGGGGGGCTCTTTGATTAGTCTTTCTTAAGGCAATGTCTTATTGACTATTATATTTTATTGTACATATTTTGTGTATATTGACGAATAAAAATATATGGAATCTACATCACAGAGCAAAAATAAATAAAAATTAAAGTTTATGTTGCACCAAACCGTCTGTAAACGTAAGTTGTGTTCGTCAAAATTTGAATGTATGGAGAGTTTGAAAAGTTTCTATAGCGTGAATTTTAATTTAACTATTTAGGTCGGAAAAACATCATCATCATCATCCTCCTAGCGTTATTCCCAGTACAGTTGCATCCTGAAGGATCCGCTACCTAATCCCAAGAATTGGCGTAGGCACTAGTTTTATGGAAGCAACTGCATCTGACCTGCCAACCCAAGGGGGAAACTAGACCTTATTGGGATTAGGCTTATCAAGTGAGTGGGCAACTTGACTGTTAGAAGTTCTCAAGCCGCCCGGAGGGCTCTAACTTGGCTTAGCGACAGCTATCATAGACAGCAACCGGGATCAACGGCTTACCGTGCCTTCCAAAGCACGGGAGCGCTCAGTTAGTAACGCATAACGCACGCGGTACGCGGGCGCCGCTGGGCCACGAACGCTTCTTGTTTGCTTATTATTTTGTTCGAAAAATGAAAATACAAAATGTTTTATTGATTCCCATTTTAAGCAAATTATTTTGATGTAAGTATTGTAAGTTAACATTGGAAGAACCTTATATGTAAGATTTTCAACCATTTGCTAAACGATTTATATAGCCTAGATTATACAGAATTCGTAAGTAATAGTACATTACTACAGAGGCCGAGACAAAAGGCCTGCAAGATTTGTATGAAATTCCATTAACTACCCCTTGTCCTAGCCGCACCTGAAACGTCATACTTCGCAGCCTATTATAAGGAACATAACATCAATATTTCATTGCATGTTTGAGAAAATTGTTTTACACCACACCTTGCCAAAAAGCGCGTTTTTCCGCACGCTGCGCGTCCGGAAATACCCACTTTTTGGCCAAGTGGTGACGTACAATTGTGTACAAAACACGGGTCGTAAAACAGAAAGCCCTATCTGGCATATTTATGACCCTCGCCTGCGGCTCGGGCCTCAAACATCTACGATATCGGCCTTTCTTTGTTTTACAACCCTTCTATCGTAATGTACTATAAATTTTGCCAAAATAATCTGTACCACAAAGTAAAAGAACATAGACACGCTGTTTCTGACATTTCGAATTACATTATTATTCCATCGCATTTTCCTCTTTTATACGATACGATACCACCACCACCACCATATCAGCCCTAGGACGTCCACTGCTGGACATAGGCCTCCCCCAATTTCATGGGGGGTATATGCCATAATTGCGATTTCTTCCAGACAACCCCTCCCCCCCTCTCCCCCTCCCCACCCCCAAAAATGTGATAATGCAGTGAGAGGTTGCTAGCCCATCGCCCACAAAACACTTCAACCTGGTCCCCATAGTCGACTCTTATGACGCCCAAGGAAAGAAAGGGGGTGGTGCTATTCCAACACAGCACCACACGGACTCAATGAAAAAAAAAAACCGGCCAAGTGCGTGTCGGATTACGCACAAAGAAGGGTTCCGTACGGACACCTCCTAATATACATTTAAAACCACTATACAATACATCAAATCAAAAAGGTCGTATCTGCATAGGGAACTCAAGGCACTTACGCCATTTTGTTTGGGCAAGACAGTTTTCCAGATGTAACTCAAAAACCGTTAGTCCTATCTTGTTCTAATCAAAAGTTGTTGAAAGTATTTATTAATCTAAGTACATCATCTTGATTTTTTCAGAATTTAAAACTTCATAGTTTGGAAATTAGAGGGGGACGGACACACTTTTTACGACTTTGACAGCTAATATCTCACCAGCGATTTTTAGGAACCTCTATTTCATTTTTGAAGGCCTGTCCATAAATACCCCACACGCCTAGGTACATTGAAAAAAAAATTGACCCCCCTGTTACATGTGTACCCCAGTTATTTTTTTTCGTAATTTCATAAAGAAGAATAAGAACTCATAATTGTAGTGCTCATAGTCTTCCAGTAAATCGGCTGTGACATACGGACGGACGGACGGACAGACAATATGACGAACCTATAAGGGTTCCGTTTTCGCCATTTTGGCTACGGAGCCCTAAAAATTACAATATTTAATTAGGCACATGTTTGCAGCTAAAGAGGCGTTTGTCTAATTAAATGGGGCAGCTTTAAGGGATTAAAAGGGAATACGCCATTTTATAGCTCATAAAATTTTACATCGAAATACTATTTTTGAATTATTTTTCACGAAACTTCTTTCAAATGTGATATAAGACCAAAGATGGACATTTTCAAAGAGTGTTAACCGCAGCTTTATTTCGAAAACTATTGACAGTTTAGACTTGGAAAATACTCATGCAACACAAAGTTTTTGTCTAGATGCCGCAAAAATTTCGAAAGTGGAATTACTTGAGAAAGTTTCAACTAAGTATATAAAGTTTATTTTAAAGTTGCTTGCCCAGGTAAAAAATTTCCAGACAACCCAAAATCACAAAGGAGCTGGGATAATATTTACTGTGATTTAAATTATAATATTCTTCTAAACAGCAGTGCAGGTCCAGATCGTGCGAGACTTTTGGCGGTCGGAACCCGGGAGGCTGGTTACTGGCTACATGCCCATCCCTCGCCAAATACCGGTACCTTCCTGGATCCGACCTCGCTTAGATTGGCGACTGGACTGCGACTCGGGGTCGCGGTATGTACCCCACATATATGCTCTTTTGGCACGGACGTGGACCGACTGGGACACCATGGATTGTGTTGTCAAAAAAGTGCAGGCCGTTTTTCGAGACATGCGACGCTTAATGATATAATCCGCCGGTCTCTTGCCACCGTCAATGTGCCTGCTCTTCTTGAGCCGACTGGCATGGTCAGGGACGATGGTAAGAGACCTGATGGGGTGTCTTTAGTTCCTTGGAGTGTGGGACGGATGTTGGTGTGGGATGCTACCTGTGTAGACACACTGGCACCGTCTCACCTCCAACGGACTACAGTAAAAGCGGGTGCAGCGGCGGAAAACGCCGAAATTCTAAAGCGTAATAAATACAAGGGCCTCGGCAGAGAGTACATGTTTGTACCTTTTGGCGTCGAAACTCTAGGTCCATGGGGTCCCAGCGCGCATAAGTTATTTGCAGAAATTGCGAAGCGTCTGGTTGACGTAACTGGTGACCGAAGAGCTGGCGGTTTCCTCGCTCAACGTATCAGCATTGCGATACAGCGAGGAAATGCCGCCAGCATCCTCGGTACAATGCCTCAAGGGCCCGTTTTAGATTTAAGTTAGTTTTAATTTTCTTTATTTTATTTTGGTTAAGTATTCTTGTATATATTTTCGTTGTACATAAATAAATGATTATCTAGTAAATAATAATAAAACATACAGTATATAATACTCAGTGGCAATAAATTGGCCCAAAACCGTAGCAAAATATATGAATACTGAACCCAATTCGGACCACGTTTTTCACGGCCACGGATCAATTAATTGATGTCTGCATCCAGTCGTGACTCACCACTCTTTACTGCACAAACTAGTGAACACTTGGATATTTTAGATAGGAAAAACTTTATCGACCGGCCAAAATCATTTTGTATATCCGGGTGTCCAGATTTCCGGTTGTTCTCCTCTACAGGCCTCATTTCGCAACCACACACATAACATAACACACACAACATAAACTCACGCCTATATTTCCATAAGGGGTAGGCAGAGCACAATTAATTTCAGTGCCACTTTTAGCAATCGTAGGTTTATAGATGGAGAAACTGTGTTATTGCAGTAACAGGTTGCCCATCGCCCACAACACACTTCAACCTGGTTCCCATAGTCGACTCTTACGACACCCACCGAAGGGAAGAAAGGGGGTGTTGCTATTCCAACCGGCACTATACGGTAATTTCTCAACTAATTCTCGTGAAATTTTATGAGCAGGTTCAATAATTAAAAGACTTTTTGTCAAGTCAGTTTTTGGAAATTTCAAACTAAAAAATAATATTTTTTAAATTATGAAAAAGAATTCGCTGGGTCATGTCTTTGATACGACTCTGCTGAACAATGAATATAGGGTGGGTCTTGAAAACTCTGTCCTTACTTGTTAGTCAGCTAGCAATATATCGGCTGACCAATTGGCATGAGGCTGGCTACTGAACACTGAACGAAGTTCTTTTTCACTTATTGTAGAATAATTAAAACTAAATGAAATATTAATAAATTATCTATTGATGATATTGATAATGTTATCTGTAGTCGGAAATTATGCCAAAAAATACCAAAAATAAATACGAGTATTTACTTTTATACTGACTCTCCATTTTATCATTAGCAGCTGTGCTAGTTTTTAACAGGATTTTAGCAACTTTGATTCATATTGGGTAAAAAATAAACTGAGTTGGAATGGCGAATCGTCAGCGGTTTTATACTTTTCGAGTCTGGAGCTGGAAACTTAGAAAAGTGGTATTTTGTTCTTTGAAGTTTGATAGATTTCCTCATTTGATGAGATACTCTCTTTACAATTTTTAGTAGTAATATTATGGTAATGTCATGCACGAAACCACAGCAAGACTGCATCCGTTATACGTTCCGTTTCCGCGCATCCCGCGCCAGTCATTTGCTTCTAATATTCATGTATACTGAATGAATATTACGTGTATCGTGTGGATGAATGAATGATTTATTTGCTTAAACATGGTAGCTTTGAAGGTGACATAGGTATTATTAAGTTTCACATGTTTATCCAACAGCAGGCGTGCAAATATTGAGCTTAAAATAAACAATAATTATTATTCAGGTATATACATTATGTACATTGACACTAAACTTATTTACCGATACATTTTTTCAGATTTCCATTATCAGTTGAAAGAACAATTACATTACATTACAATTATAATATGATACATTTTATTCGTTTAAAAATTCTCTAAGTGTATAAAAACATTTAATTGTCAGCCATTTTCTTAATTTCATTACAAATAATCTGTCTTGTTGTTTACGCAGCTCTTCTGGTATCTTATTATATACGGTTATACTCATGCCATAACAATTATTTTTAAATAAAGCGGTTGAGCAGGGGGGCATTAGTAATTCTCTTTGCCTAAGTCATTGGTTGAACTTCGGTGTGTTGTACGATGAGAGCTTTTTTCGTACATAACACGCCAACTCGAGAATGTATAAGCCAGTCAGTGTAAGCAGAAGTTCCAGCCCTTGGAACAAAGGTTTACAGGAATCCCTAGGTCTATTTCCACAAACCGCTCTTATACATTTTTTTTTGTATAACAAAGGCTTTGGTAGCATCTGTTGAATTGCCCCATATTAGGATACCATATTTTAAGACTGAGGTTACGTAGCCATGATAGGCGAGCAATGCAGTCCTTTCTCCTGCAACTAATCTCAATTGTTTTAGAGCGTATACGAATTTTTCAAGTTTATTGCATATTACTTTTATGTGCGCTTTCCAAGAACAGTGTTGGTCTAATGTAATACCTAGAAATTTCGTTTCATTTACGCGGTGTACATTTTGGCCTTTACATAGTATCTTAAGGTCTACGTCACGCGCTTTGTAGTTAAGAAATGGAACATGTGTCCATAAACGTAAATTAAACTATTTAAACCACAATATCAGAGTTACTGAATAAGCCTCTTGAAACCGTATATGTATAAACACACGCACCTTGCCACGGATGCCACCTCCACGATACCTTCTAGAAATAAACCTACAAGGTCATTGACGCCGCTGTGATAGTATCTCAGTATTGACTATTTATACACAGTCTATGAATAAATTATGCAAACTAAGCTTTTGCTTTTCAGAATCGCATTATTAAACATATTGGACAGAATCGATGGTTGAATTTTAATGAAATAATAGTTTTTTAATTCTTGGAAATTTAACTAAATCTATATTTTAACTATGCAGTTTTTATACTACGAGTACGTCACTCGTAATCAAGCGAACGCCCCCTGACGGTAAGCGATCGCTGTAGCATATAGACGCTTCCATATCCAGGGTTGTCACAATGCGCCGTTAATCCCAGCTGCTGTCTATGACAGGAGTCGTTAAGCCAACTAGAGGCCTTCGGGCGACTTGAGAACTTCTAACAGTCAATTTGCCCACTCACTTGTCAAACCTAATCCCAATAAGGTCTGTTTCCCCCTTGGGTTGGAAGGTCTGATGGCAGTCGCTTTTGTAAAAACTAGTGCCTACGCCAATCCTTGGTATTAGGTAGCGGACCTCGGGCATCCTTCAGGATGCAATTGTGATGGGAATAACGCTAGGATGATGATACAGTTTTGTTGGCATGGTTGATATTGATATATGTTAACTCATATGTATACTAAAATTATTTGATGGGAGTTACATAAAGTAAGCGTCAACTAAAGACACTTTATGGCAACTTTCTTATTTGGCGGGGCGGGATCCGATATGTGGAATTTTGTTCTTTGTTGTGAGCTTACTGATGTGAGATATTGATGGCCTCTTTAGCCTAGTTGGTAGTGACACTGCCTCCGAAGCTAGAGGTCCCGGGTTCGAATCCCGGCCAGGGCATTATTTGTGCATTTAGCACGGATATTTGTTCTTGGGTCTTAGATGTTTTCTATGTATTTAAGTATGTATTTTTGAAAGTGTATTTACAGGCAGTGTATGTCTGAAAGCCATTTTTGTACACAGATGTATGGAAAAAGGTATGGGTGCCTAAATACTTATGAGCGGTAGTGTACTTAAAATTGAAGGGTGCGCACTACGCCTTCCGTGTAAGATAAACGCTTGTCTTCCGAAAACGTGGTGCAACATTATTTGGGAATGGCTTTTTTAAACATATTCCATAAATATCTGACTTTGTGAAGTTTTACTCTTATTTACTCCAACGAGAGTTTAGACGAGGAATAAAACCCTTTTTTTAACTGGATTGTAGTTTTAAGCTTAAACCGAACAGAGCGCGGCGCGGCGTTGTTGCGGGCCACGGGCGGTTATAAGGTAAAGCGAACGCGGTCTGGGGTACATAGCACCAAAAAACATCGCGGTATTCGGCAGCGCGGTAGAGCGGACGCGGCGTGTGTGACATATGAAGCAGTAATCGACACAGGTGGTCTGCTCCGAAATTCGAAATCCGAACTTCGTATGGTGCCGTCCTGTTCACTCATATAGTGTATGACAGGAGAGTGAAAGGGACGGCACCATCCGAAGTTCGGATTTCGAATTTCGGAGTAGATCCCCAGTTTCGGAAACATCAAAAACGCGAAACCGCCTCCGCCCCGCACGACGCCGCAACCGCTCTGTGCGTTTCGAGCTCTAGTAGGCAGAGGAAGGAAGGAAGCAAAATAAAAATGAAGACTCAATGTTTTTTTTTCTACATATACATTATGTTTGGAATAACGATGTAGGAATTTTCGGAGGTGATACACTGGACTATTAGGAAGAGTTTAAACTCTATATGTCTTAGTACAGGGGTCGGCAAACCGCGGCTCGCGATCCTGATGCGGCTCTTTGAAGGGCTAGGTGCGGGTCTTCCAGGCAGGTCTCCTCAAAAATATAGTGAAAACCCTAAAACAGGTATTTCTGGCTCTCTGAAGTTCCCAAAAGATGGTATTTTTACTGAATTTGGCTCTTTGGTCAAAAAGTTTGCCGTCCCCTGTTTTAGTCCAATCTGTGATAGTTTTTTTTAAACGAGTATTTCTAAGTTTTCAATTTATCCCAAAAATTTACGTTGCTTTTAATAACATCGCAATTAAGTGATGTACCAATTTTAAATGTAAATAAATTTGATTTATTGCATAGTTCGTTTAAATTTAATTTATCATGTAAATTTTTGGTATGAATTAATAACTTAGATATACTCGGTTTAAAAAAACTACCACAGATTGGACTAAGACATATTGGGTTCAAACTTGTCTTAATTAATAGTCCAGTGTATCGCCTTCTAAATCTCTTAAATCTTCCGGCTTAGTTATATACTTAGCCAAGAATCATATCTCAGAAAATCAATCCCTATTGTTTCCTCATCTCGCATCTAAAAACGCGATATTTGTCATTGCATGTCCGTAATAATTAAGTGAAACACTATGGAAAGGGAACTTGTCTCTATAATAATATTTCTTCTACAATATTTCCTTTATAAGACGCAGCTTTGTTTATGAATCCTGGACATTAGGAATAAGTATATTAATCTCACATAATTGTATCTGACACCTGTCCTTCCTACGTCACACTGTAAGCGTTGATACACCAACCGACCGAGCCAACTAAGTAGACGAACAAAATATACAGTATATTTTCTTCTGAGCAGTTATTTACTTCACCGGCTGTTTGTTTATGTAACGTGTCAAACTTTTCGTTTTTAGTTTGGAAAATTACATTTATCCTTAACCCTACGCACGCGAAAACATCGTTGGTACGTAATGACCCGACATGTTATAAAAGTTATCCGTCATAATAATACAGTAGCGCTGGTTGTTTTGCACTAAACTGTCTAACTCTTCTCTGTAACTAGGGTCTAAAATATTACCACGAGATCATTATTTTCCTGAACGAAGGGAGGGTAAATATCATTCGGGGTAATATGGCTTTCAAACCAGCGTTATATATATTATGCTTTTCACTTCGATAGCGAGAAAATAAAAAGATCCTCCTCCGACAAAGAACAATAAATTCCACAGATTCGTGTCGACATATATGTAATTCATAAAAAATGTATACAGTAGACGACGGCTTGAGTGTATCTTCCAATTTTCCGTCACTCCTTGTCATTCCTCCTAATTCTTAATCACATACATGTATCCAGAATCAGCCTATGTTTCTTGAACCAAAAGTAAAGATGAACAACAGATATTTTTATCGTTCGTTTCACTCTCTGCAGCTGACGATGATCAAGATAGTGAAATAAGGGCCAGGTGGTTGTTATGTCCCTATGGTCTTTTTATATCTTAAGGGGAAGAATATGCGCAACATGTGTAGGAGGGTTGCAGTGTGAATCGGAATAGGTCGCGCGTTTGTGGCCAGTTCCGCATTTGGCGGGGTGATAAAACCCAAAAAATCACTGTTTTCTGACTCTTTTTGGTGTACACACACAATTACCATTATTATTAATAGATACCACCGGTGACCCTCTGGCCAATATTTCGCACAAAGAATAAGCATTGACATCCAGCGTGGCAATATAATGCGGTCACCCTTCTGGGCACTTGACCCGCTGACTATTACTTATTCTGTGCCGCTGATGGCGACTTGGGACAATTGTTTTATCTTTAAGTTGTTTTTTTTTCTTATGTTGTCTGACTTTTTTTAAATTGTTTAATTACCAAGCTGGATGCCAAATTTCATTTTTCTAGGTCACCTGGAAGTCGGTTAGGTTTTTGATTACTAGTCAGTCAGTCAGTCAGCTGTTCATGGTTTTTTGTTATCGAGAGCTTACTAGTGTCGCCTAATATTCCTTACATGTTGGTATACTGTCAGCATCATATTTTCGTAATAATAATATTTATGTTGCCTCTATTTATTTTTTACTTAAGTTAGGTTTTTACATAAAATTTATAAAAGTAAAATATAAAAATATACATACAAAATATAAAACCATTACAAAAACCTAACCTAGGGTGCACTTATTATTATACTTCGTGGAATGCATACAGTATATCCCATAGTACAAGTTTTGCTTAGTTTGGGACTAGGTCGATTTGTGTAAGATTGTCCCCCCAATTGAAGCAGTCCCGAGTTTTACTAAAGCTTCAATACCCTAGCACCATCGCTTGGTATCGCCTCTAGGAATGTTGGCATTCCTTTGTATTGATTCAGAATCCGGCTCTTTAGTTCTTTCACCGCGTTCTTTCTTACCTGAAAATAATGATAAAAACTTTAATTATGATATGAATTCATAACAAAACATTATACTGCTGCTAAAGAGGTCAAATACAAATAGTCAAATACGAGTAGCTAGTAAAGAGGTCAAATACTTTGCTGGCTTATGATCTACCTGAATGTTTTAACTTTATTTATGATTGTTGCTGTTTGTTTTCCTTAATAAGGAAAATAAATAAAATAAATGAATACTCGCAATATTAACACAACACTCGTAATTTATAATAATATAGGTAAGATAGATTAACGTAATCCTAGGTATTTACATATTATAATGAAGTTGCATAGTATGTAGATGGTTGAAAATATTTACATTGTAGATGCACAAAGAACAGTTGAGCATACTTCAACGCTTTTAGAATTTTTCTCTGTTTGTCTGTCTGTTTATCTGTCTCGGCATCATGTGAAAACATCTTTAACAAATATGTTTACTGGCTCTTCGGCCAGGTTATTTCATTTTGCAGTTTTATCGAAGGGAATTGTCATATTAGTGGTCAAACGCAAAGATATGATAACACAAAATTCGTTTCAGACCATTTATGTGGAGATGCCGAATCAATTGTCGATATTCTCCATAGAGTTAAATTTTAAGTGGAGTTTCGAGTCACCAACATAATAATATATTTATGTCCATGACGATTGCCATGTTAGCACAAGGCGCGAAATTTTCGAGTTAACGTATAGTTGGTCACGTTTTGCGTACGACGGTTTATACGGTTGTGTATCATATTCGCTTAAAAAAGTACTCGAATTTGACGATAAAACGTGACCGTAAATTTTGTCAGTGTGCTAGCTGGGCAGTAATTAATACATATTGATAGATAGAGTAAAGGCCCAAAAAGTAGGAAAAAGAGCCAAATGCACTCGATCATTTGGCCAATTTGGATCGTACGTTGGTACGCAAAGACGAGATACAACGTCTAGCATGTTTACGTGAATGAGCAATAAAATATGTACATACTCGTGCTACCTAAAATAGCTGAGTTTTTGTGGTTTTAGTGCGCTAAGTCACAATTTTATTGCATTACAACATAAAATACATTTTATTCTATGTAGGAATCATCCCTTAAAAGGCTATATACGGAGAAGATTTATTATGAATGTTCACGCGAACGAACACGCAGGCAATAGCTAGTCATTTCAATAAGTTTCTAAATGTGCTTTTTACGGTGCTAAACAAGCGTACGGGAAATTGTAAGCGGAATCCGTATGTACGAGTAGGTAACCTTCGATACCTAGCACAAAATTATATTATGTCAAAGTGAAGTCAAAATAGTCCTAGCAGCAAGCACCTTATGGACCTTTTTAAGGCACGAGTGAATAGGCATCTTCTGGGTGAGCTCGCTTCATCGTCGGCCTCATCTTTGCCCCCTGGCTAGATGCAGGCCAAGAGCAATCCCATTTTTAATTAAAAAAAAAGCACTTTCGAACCGCCAGTTACAACATTTAATCAAGTTAATTATTTAGTGCAATTTATTCATGCTATTATTATTCTTATAATTGTCTGTCCGTATAATTGGCGCCCGTGCGTTTTATTTGCTCGAACGCGGCGGGCGAAAGACCGCTGGTTGCATGCAAGTACCGTGACAAAAGTAATGAATGAGTGAGCCAAAATACATCTTTACTTCAACTTCCGATCGAAGAACTATTATATTCATCTGTGCTCCAGTTTCAAATATAACTACACTTAATTTAAAGAATGCCACGAAGTGAAACGACGAAAACTGATTGATAAGTAAAATCATAACATATTTCCACGAGGAAAAGCATAATCTAGAGTCTCCAAAAATAATATAAAGAAGCTTTAATATATGTTTATTCATTCAGCGGCAGCATAATTAGGTTTCAAATGAGGCTTCGTCCTTGTAATGTTGTTGTTGACTACTAAATAGATATTACGACTCGCAAAATGCTCGTTCCAGGAGAAAATTATAAGCAGATTGCGTTTACACAATTTTGTTCAGTTTTAAACCCATGATGCAACGCAAAAGAGGGGTGTTATAACTTTAACAGTGTATCTATTTCTCAGTGTTTCTGTGTACGTGTGTCTGTCTGTGGCACCGTAGCTCCTTAAAGGATGAACCGATTAAGTGCGATTTATTTTATTTGAAAGCCGGTTATCTAACGACGGTTGTTTTTATCAAACATCTGTTATACCTTTTTTGAGATATTTAACATTGAATTAATATGTCGGGAGTTTTCCGACTTTTCTAGGTTGGTTATACGGGTGTAACAAAGATACTATGGGAACCGATTAAGGGAATCATCGGTATCGAATTGCGATTCCGAAAATCACTTCCTTTTTTAGATACAACTTTAAAAACACTCGTGTATAAAATAATAATACATTTAAAACATTTTACAAAAGGTTGCTAACCCCTGGTACATTACCACGTAGTTGCAGGCACATGGGCGAGGCCATTGACCTATCGTGCTGCCCCTGAACTTCATTGATGGATTGTGGTTTCGCGCGCGCCGCGCGCCAAAGAAGCCTACCTACGGAATGAATTCTCAAAGCAAACCGATTATTCGCCTCTCGTGAAGCCAGACCTCTAATTACACCTAGTTATAACGGATTCCGGGCTCAAGTTACACTAGACGTGATTAGTGCTGAGGCAAGTCGAGGCGAATTGTGAATTACATTAGTTTTTAACATGGCCGATGCTTTAGGTCGGCCGCGAACGACTATTTCATTAATTTAATCGAGTACCCTAAATAATTATTAATGTTTACAAGATTTGCTTTGTAAGCAGGTACGGATTAAATTGTACAATCCTAGGCTCTGATCAGGGTGGAGAGATTCATTCCGAGCCACTCACTTAAAAGGGTAAAAAAGCAAGGTTCTTCATTCGCGATTTGACACCTGGAGGAGCACCGAGTATTTTTATGAGGCTCTTTCCGAGTCCCATAAAAATACTGGGTCTCTTTAATACCTCGAGCTACCACCGACGACGCCATGCTTGCCGTGTCCCGACTCCCGAATTGCTGCCTCACTAACTTCTCTCAGACCACCGGGCAATGGGCAGCAGCATTCCTAGATTGCGAAGGAGATACTGCGATCGCCAACCCGCATGCCAAGCGTGGCGATTATGGCATTTACCCCCCATGAAATTGGGGGAGGCCTATGTCCAGCAGTGGACGTCCTAGGGCTGATATGGTGGTGGTGGTGGTGGTAACTTCTCTGACTAACCTCTCAGCATCGATTTCGCCTCTGGTTGCCAATGTTGCCAACTCAACAAACTGGGACGAGTCGAACCCGATTAATACCGTAACCCAAATGATTGGAATACTGGGTGAAGATCATAGTGATCTACTTAAACAGTGCGTATCTCTGCAGATTGTAGATGCGCTGCTTAATGAAGACGTAAGAGTAAATAGCATTTAAAAAGCTAAGTGCCAGGCAAATGAAGAACGAGGTGCGATGTGCACGGCTAGCTTGCCACGCGTGGAGAGTAGTGGTAATAATCATTTTATGCGGCCCGGAAAGCCAGGTCCTAGAACGCCTAACTGACTAACTAGAAAAAGAAAGAAATAAAAAAACCAGGTGCGAAGGGACGCCTACTGCCGAATGACAAAAAAATGTGTAAAAAAATGCAGGCGGCTTTTTAGTGGAAGACGCGGCTGCGGCTGGGGCTAACCCTATGATAGAGTCTCAGGTGTTTCGGTGCGCCTGAATGCCGAATGAGAAAAGATTCAAGAGAAAGGTAAAAAGGTAAAGTACTTTTTAAACGGTGCGGAATGAATCGCTTCATCCTGATCTGAGTTAGCGTTGTAAAATTAAATTAGTACCTACTAACAAACAAAGTTTGAAAATAATAGGCGGTTTCTGAATGGCGTGGAATGGCTCGCTTCACCCTATCAGGAGCTGACGTTCTAAGGTTAAACTCGTATCTACTCATAAAGCAAGTCCAAAAATAATAAAAAGCTTGTTAAAAGGAGGCGGTTTCTGAGTGGTTGGAATGACTTGCTACACACTGCTCGCGGGTTGGCATCCTAAGGTTAAATTCGTACCTTAACTTACTTACAAAGCAAGTCTGAAAATAAAAAATAAAACTTGTTAAATGGAGGCGGTTTCTGAGTGGCTTAGAATGACTCGCTCCACTCTGATTGGGGGCTAGCGTTCTAAAGTTAAATTCGTACCTACTAACCAAGTTAGTGAGGTGGCGTTTCGGGACTCGGGACACGGCAAGCATGGCGTCGGTGGTGGCTTGAGGTAATGAAGAGACCCGAGTATTTTCATAGGACTTAGAAAGCTCTTTAGACGGGTTGTAGCTTAGTTGTGGGGGACAACCAGGTGTCAAATCGCGAATAGAAAACCTTGCTTTTTCCCCTTCTGAGCGCATCAGAGCGTTCGTGGCCCAGCGGCGCCCACGAACCACGTGCGGTATGCGAGGTTAAGCGACTAGCGAGTGCGGTATGCGAGGCGCAGGTCAGTTCTTGGATGGGTGACCGCTTTAAATGGTTACTAACTGAGCACTCCCGTGCTTTGGAAGGCACGTAAAGCCGTTGCTCCCGGCTGTTATCTATGATAGTAGTCGTTAAGCCAAGTTAGAGGCCTTCGGGCGGCTTGAGAACTTTTAACAGCCAAGTTGCCCACTCACTTGACAAAGGGGGGTCGAAGGTGAACCACGTCCGTAGGGAGTACCCACCGTTACCCTATACGTGACCCCTGGGTTGTGCAAAAAGTGCAACAAAACTGGCAACCGTACTTGTCTTCTCGAAGATCTCACGGTTCTAAAGTAAATGCCATACGATTATTATTATTATTCCCCTTTAGAGTGGCACGGAATGAATCGCTCCACCATGATCAGACGGCAGGGCTGGGGCTAACCCTAGGATAGAGTGTCAGTTCTCTTGGTGCGCCTAAATGCCGAATAAGAAAAGATTCAAGAGAAAGATAGTTAACAAAGTTAAGTACCTTTTGAGCGGTGCGGAATGAATAGTTACATCCTGATCTGGAGCTAGCGTTGTAAAATTAAATTCCTACCTACTAACCAAGCAAGTTTGAAAATAAAAAAAATCTTATTCAATGGAGGCGGTTTCTGAATGGTGTGGAATGACTCGCTCCACCCTATCGGGGGTTGCATTCTAAGGTTAAGTTCGTACCTACTTACAAAGCAAGTCCGAAAATAATAAAAATCTTGTTAAATGGAGGTAGTTTCTGAGTGGTGTAAAATAAATTGCTCCACCCTGATCGGGGCTAACGTTCAAGGGTTAAATTCGTACCTACTTACAAAGCAAGCCCGAAAATAATAAAAATCCTGTTCAATGGAGGCGGTTGTTGAGTGGTGTAGAATAAATCTTTCCTCCCTAATCTGGAGCTAGCGTTGTAAAGTTAAATTCGTACCTACTTACAAAGCAAGTGCACCGCAACTAGTCGGCGCGTCCTGTATGCCATACTAGGAACTTTAATATCCCGGAAGAGCTAGTGATCGAAGTAGCCACCAAGCAAAATAAAATGGTGATTAGGGTCGATGACGGGTTAACGGACGAGTTTTCGGTAGACACAGGACTTAAGCAGGGAGATGCCCCGTCGCCTATGCTATTTAATTTGGTGCTAGATTATGCCCTCAGGATAGTGTTTGCGCTAGATCTCGGGCTGTGACTAAATGGAAGGCATAAGGTAATAGGGTATGCTGACGATCTGGCCTTGCTTGGAGAAATTAGAGGGGAAGTCGCAGAGACCGTGAGAGTCCTAGAGACCGATGCCAAAATGGTGGGCCTAAGTATTAGCCATGAAAAAACCGAATATCTCCACATGAAGCGTTACAAAACGGTACGCGCAAAAAGGGAGGACCTTCATGTTGGGATGTCGTTTACAAAGGCGTCGCCAATTTTAATTACTTAGGCTTCTACTAAGCAGAAACACCAAACTTTGCATTTACAAAACGGTCATAAAGCCAATACTCATGTATGGATGTGAAGCTTGGATGCTAACGCTCAAAGAAAACAAGTTACCGCTGGCGGAAGAAAAATCCTTCGGTAGTTACTGGATCCTGTGAGAAGAGCTGATGGAAGCATCCGAGTCCGAAAGTACGTCGAAATTGAGGACCTTGTATCCGCACCCAATATCATCGGAAGACAAAAGCGCACCGCCTCCGCTGGCTCGGTCATAAGGAGAGGATTGGTGAAGATTGGGGCACTAAAAGGGCATATCTGAGCCATTCAATAGGGACGCGACCAGTCGGCCGTCCCAGGTATCCCGTCCCAGTGATTTGGACTCACTTTGGGGCGGTGGCCATTATAGTTAGTTAGTTAGTCAGTTACAAAGCAAGTCTGAAAATAATAAAAATCTTGTTAAATGGAAGTGGTTTTTGAGTGGCGTGGAATGATTTGCTCCACCCTATCGGGCGTTGGAATTCTAAGATTAAGTTCGTACCTACTTACAAATCAAGTCAAAAAATAATAGAAAGCTTGTTAAAAGGAGACGGTTTCTGATTGGAGTGGAATGTCTTGCTACACACTGATCGGGGGTTGGTGTCCTAAAGTCATATTCGTACCTACTTACAAAGCAAGCCACTTGCGCCGACACGTTGGCTGCGTCCTACCTCTCTTCGACCAGCGAACGTGCCGGGGCGGCTGCGGACACCAGAGAGAATTCCAAGATGGGAAAATGCAATTGTCTCGGCGCCCAATACGACTTTGTCGCATTTGGCGTCGAGACACTTGGGCCGTGGGACAGAGGCGCGCGGGAGCTCCACAGGGCGCTCGGCAAGCGGCTTAAGGAGGCAACAGGCGACCCACACGCGGGCAGCTTTCTCGCGCAGAGAATTGCTATCGCAATTCAGCGCGGGAATGCTGCCTGCGTGTTGGGAACCTTACCAAGGGGACCTGACCTGGATTTGTAATGCTTAGTTTTAGTTAGTTTTTTTTCCTTTTTAATAATGATTATTATTATCTTTTAGTTCTAGTCTTGTCAATATTGGTTAATAATAAATGTTGTTACATTAAATAATTGATAAGCAAGTTTGAAAATAATAAAAATCTTGTTAAACAGAAGCGATTTCTGAGTGGCGTAGAATAAATCGCTCCACCCTGATCGGGGGCTAGAGTTACCAGGTTAAATTCGTACCTACTTACAAAGCAAGTCCAAAAATAGTAAAAATCTTGTTCAAAGGAGACGGTTCCTGAGTGGCGTGGAATGACTTGCTACGCCCTGATCGGGTGCTGGCGTCCTAAGGTTAAATTAGTACCCAATTACAAAGCAAGTCCGAAAATAATAAAAAACTTGTTAGATGGAGGCGGTTTCTGAGTGGCGTGGAATGGTCCCATGAGCGAGTCTGCACCCTATCGGGCGTTGGAATTCTAAGATTAAGTTCGTACCTACTTACAAAGCAAGTTTGAAAATAATAAAAATCGTAGTAAATGGAGGCGGTTTCTGAGTGGCGTGGAATGAATCGCTCCATCCTGATCAGGGCCTAGGGACAGCACTGGTCTAAACATAAACCGGTCGTATCACAATGCCTGGTCCAACAATTACACTTTTAGATGGCTAGCAACGGCCATGTAACGAGGATTCGTCACGGAGAGCTACCGAGTTCGGACGCACCACTAATCCATCGAGCATCGAGACATCTTTTTGTTGAAAAAGCTGTCAGATACAGTGGCCCGGCTAAGTTAGCCAAATTCGTATCTACTAACAAAGCAGGTTTCAAAGTAAGAAAATGAATGCGGTTTATGAATGGCGTAGAATAACTCGCTCCACCCTAGTGGGGGTTGGCATTCTAAGGTTAAGCTCGTACCTACTTACAAAGCAAGTCCAAAAATAATAAAAATCCTGTTCAATGGAGGCGGTTGTTGAGTGGTGTAGAATAAATCTTTCCTCCCTAATCTGGAGCTAGCGTTGTAAAGTTAAATTCGTACCTACTTACAAAGCAAGTGCACCGCAACCTAGTCGGCGCGTCCTGTATGCCATACTCAGGAACTTTAATATCCCGGAAGAGCTAGTGATCGAAGTAGCCACCAAGGAAAATAAAATGGTGATAAGGGTCGATGACGGGCTAACGGACAAGTTTTCGGTAGACACAGGACTTAAGCAGGGAGATGCCCCGTCGCCTATGCTATTTAATTTGGTGCTAGATTATGCCCTCAGGATAGTGTTTGCGCTAGATCTCGGGCTGTGACTAAATGGAAGGCATAAGGTAACTGACGATCTGATCTTGTTTGGAGAAACTAGAGGGGAAGTCGCAGAGTCCGTGAGAGTCCTAGAGACCGATGCCAAAATGGTGGGCCTAAGTATTAGCCATGAAAAAAACGAATATCCCCACATGAAGCGTTACAAAACGGTACGCGCAAAAAGGGAGGACTTTCATGTTGGGATGTCGTTTATAAAGGCGTCGCCAATTTTAATTACTTAGGCTGCACTGTCACCGATACCAATACCAGAGAGGAGGAGATACATCCGCGTCCAGAACACCTTACGATGCAGTGCTGCGCTTCATAAAGTGTTAGTATCTAAGCTTCTAAGCAGAAACACCAAACTTTGCATCTACAAAACGGTCATAAAGCCAATACTCATGTATGGATGTGAAACTTGGATGCTAACGCTCAAAGAAAACAAGTTACCGCTGGCGGAAAGAAAAATCCTTCGGTAGTTACTGGGTCCTGTGAGGAGAGCTGATGGAAGCATCCGATTCCGAAAGTACGTCGAAATTGAGGATCTTGTATCCGCACCCAATATCATCGGAAGACAAAAGCGCACCGCCTCCGTTGGCTAGGTCATAAGGAAAGGATTGGTGAAGATTGGGGCGCCAAAAGGGCATATCTGAGCCATTCAATAGGGACGCGACCAGTCGGCCGTCCCAGGTATACCGTCCCAGTGATTTGGACTCACTTTGGGGCGGTGGCCATTGTAGTAAGTTAGTGAATTACAAAGCAAGTCCGAAAATAATAAAAATCTTGTTAAATCGAAGTGGTTTCTGAGTGGCGTGGAATGATTTGCTCCACCCTATCGGGCGTTGGAATTCTAAGATTAAGTTCGTACCTACTTACAAAGCAAGTCAAAAAATAATAGAAAGCTTGTTAAAAGGAGACGGTTTCTGATTGGAGTGGAATGTCTTGCTACAAACTGATCGGGGGTTGGCGTCCTAAAGTCATATTCGTACCTACTTACAAAGCAAGTCTGAAAATAATAAAAATCTTGTAAAACAGAGGCGATTTCTGAGCGGCGTAGAATAAATCGCTCCACTCTGATCGGGGGCTAGAGTTACCAGGTTAAATTCGTACCTTCTTATAAAGCAAGTACAAAAATAATAAAAATCTTGTTCAAAGGAAACGGTTCCTGAGTGGCGTGGAATGACTTGCTACGCCCTGATCGGGGGCTGGCGTCCTAAGGTCAAATTAGTACCCAATTACAAAGCAAGTCCGAAAATAATAAAAAACTTGTTAGATGAAGGCGGTTTCTGAGTGGCGTGGAATGGTCCCATGAGCGAGTCTGCACCCTATCGGGCGTTGGAATTCTAAGATTAAGTTCGTATCTACTTACAAAGCAAGTTTGAAAATAATAAAAATCGTGTTAAATGGAGGCGGTTTCTGAGTGGCGTGGAATGAATCGCTCCATCCTGATCAGGGCCTAGGGACAGCACTGGTCTAAACATAAACCGGTCGTATCACAATGCCTGGTCCAACAATTACACTTTTAGATGGCTAGCAACGCCCATGTAACGAGGATTCGCCACGGAGAGCCACCGAGTTCGGACGCACCACTAATCCATCGAGCATCGAGACATCTTTTTGTTGAAAAAGCTGTCTGATACAGCGGCCCGGCTAAGTTAGCCGGAGGGGAGTGCCCTTCCCACTGAGACCCCGCCGCCGGTCGTTTTTCGCCGTTTCGTACCTGAGGTAAACGAGGTCGTCCCTGGTTGCCATAAATTCACTGCGAAAAAGGCGCAGCTGTTCCGCGACGTCGGCATCCTGCCGCTCAACGGGTGAATGAGCCTAAGCGCCAGCACTCCCATTCCCGTAGTCAATGGTTTTAATGGGAGTGTTGCCCCAGACTTGGACTGTGTGTGTGGACCCAGTGTTGCATACTTGGACTTGCAGGATGGGCAGGCCTACGCAACCGCGACGCGGGCGGTGACGGCCATATTTACGCACCCCTTGTGGTACATCAACGCGTATTCAGCGCATTTAGCGACACCTGTCGTTATGAGGGGTTTACCACAATTAGCTGCGCAGACAACCATTTTTACAAGTGCAGTATGCAAAGTTCAGCAACTAGCTAATTAGTTCGTCGTTCGTTTGTTCATTTATTAACTCTAAAACCGCCAGCGTAACCGCACTCCTCAACGTCCGTGACGTACCCCTCCAAATCGGGACACGGGAAGCATGGCGTCGGTGGTGGCTTGAGGTAATGAAGAGACCCGAGTATTTTCATGGGACTTGGAAAGCTCCTTAGACGGGTTGTAGCCTAGTTGTGGGGGACATCCAGGTGTCAAATCGCGAATGGAGAACCTTGCTTTTTTCACGTTTTCAGTGACACGGAATGAATCGCTCCGCCCTGATCAGACGGTAGGGCTAGGGCCAACCCTAGGATAGATAGAAATTCCCTAAGGCGTTGTGAGAGGGAACTAGTGAAGGATTTCGTTCACGAGCTTGGTTGTTCCGATAGCTCAGAGGCTAGAGTGATTGGCCGCGTATTCCAGATGTCGCAAATTCGAGTCCTGCTCGGAGCATTAAATTTTTCAGTTTTTCCTTTAATTTAAAATTTGGAATTTTTGTTAGCAGCGTTACTGCTTAATACAAAATCAACCTAGGATGGAGTGTAAGGTGTCACGGTGCGCCTTAATGCCGAATGAGAAAAGATTCAAGAGATAGATAAAATTGTAAAGTACCTTTTGAGCGGTGCGGAATGAAAAGTTCCATCCTGATCTGGAGTTAGCGTTGTAAAATTAAATTCGTATCTACTAACAAAGCAGGTTTGAAAGTAAGAAAATGGATGCGGTTTATGAATAGCGTAGAATAACTCGCTCCACCCTAGTGGGGGTTGGCATTCTAAGGTTAAGCTCGTACCTACTTACAAAGCAAGTCCAAAAATAATAAAAATCCTGTTCAATGGAGGCGGTTTCTGAGTGGTGTAGAATAAATCTTTCCACCCTGATCTGGAGCTAGGGTTTCAAAGTTAAATTCGTACCTACTTACAAAGCAAGTGCACCACAAGCAAACCAGCGCGTCCTGTATGCCATACTCAGGAACTTTAATATCCAGGAAGAGCTAGTAGACTTGATCGAAGTAGCCGCCAAGGAAAGTAAAATGGTGATAAGGGTTGATGACAGGCTAACGGACGAGTTTTCGGTAGACACAGGACTTAAGCAGGGAGATGCCCCGTCGCCTATGCTATTTAATTTGGTGCTAGATTATGCCCTCAGGATAGTGTTTGCGCTAGATCTCGGGCTGTGACTAAATGGAAGGCATAAGGTAATAGGGTATGCTGACGATCTGGCCTTGCTTGGAGAAATTAGAGGGGAAGTCGCAGAGTCCGTGAGAGTCCTAGACATCGATGCCAAAATGGTGGGCCTAAGTATTAGCCATGAAAAAACCGAATATCTCCACATGAAGCGTTACAAAGCCGTACGCGCTAAAAGGAAAGATCTTCATGTTGGAATGTCGTTTACAAAGGCGACGCCAATTTTTATTACTTAGGCTGCACTGTCACCGATACCAATACCAGAGACAGAGGAGGAAATAGACATCCGCCTCCAGAATACCTTGCGATGCAGTGCTGCGCTTCATAAAGTGTTAGTGTCTAAGCTTCTAAGCAGAAACACCAAACTTTGCATCTACAAAACGGTCATAAGGCCAATACTCATGTATGGATGTGAAGCTTGGATGATAACGCTCAAAGAAAACAAGTTACCGCTGGCGGAAAGAAAAATCCTTCGGTAATTACTGGGTCCTGTAAGAAGAGCTGATGGAAGCGGCCGAGTCCGAAAGAACGTCGCAATTGAGGATTTTGTAGCGGATACAAGATCCAATATCATTGGGTGCGGACCCAATATCATCGGAAGACTAAAGCGCACCGCCTCCGCTGGCTCGGTCATGTGGAAAGGATTGGTGAAGATCGGGGCGCCAAAAGGGCATATCTGAGCCATTTAGTAGGAAAAAGACCAGTCGGCCGTCCCAGGTATCCCGTCCCAATAATTTGGACTGACTTTAGGGCGGTGAGCCATTGTTGTTAGTTAGTCAGTTACAAAGCAAGTCCAAAAATAATAAATTCTTGTTAATTGGAGGTGCTTTCTGAGTGGCGTGGAATGATTAGAACCGGGGATTGGCATTCTAAGGTTAAGTTCGTACCTACTTACAAAGCAAGTCCAAAAATAATAAAGAGCTTGTTAAAAGGAGGCGGTTTCTGAGTGGAGTGGAATGACTTGCTACACACTGATCGGGGGTTCGCGTCCTAAGGTCAAATTCTTACCTACTTACAAAGCCAGTCTGAAAATAATAAAAATCTTGTTAAATGGAGGCGATTTCTGAGTGGCGTAGCGTAGGCGCTCCACCCTGATCGGGGGCTAGCGTTCTCAGGTTAAATTAGTACTTACTTACAAAGCAAGTCCGAAAATAATAAAAAACTTATTAGATGGAGGCAGTTTCTGAGTGGCGTGGAATGGTCCCATGAGCGAGTATCCACCCTATCGGGCGTTGGCATTCTAAGGTTAAGTTCGTACCTACGTACAAAGCAAGTCTGAAAATAATAAAAATCTTGTTAAATGGAGGCGGTTTCTGAGTGACGATGATGTGGAATGAATCGCTCCATCCTGATCAGGGCCTTGGGACAGCACTGGTCTAAACATAAACCGGTCGTGGCGGTCGTATCACAATGCCTGGTCTAACAATTACACTTTTAGATGGCTAGCAACGGCCATGTAGCGACATTCGATTCGCGTCGTGCATAGGCTAAGTGAGCCACGGTCAAATTAATTCAAATTTGTTTATTTCTAAAAATACAATCTAATTACATCGTCCAAAGTTATAACTTACAAGGCTTCGTACTCAGCATGCAAATCATGAATAGAAATAAATTATTGTAAATAACATTTAAATTGTATCATTAATCCATTATTTTGCGTAATGAAACTATCGTCTGTGGCCGGCCTTATAACCTTGACTTTTCGCAACTGTACCGGCGGTCATTAGTCTATCGAAATAGGGGAACTCCCAAACTCATTCATGATGTCTCACTCTGAACCATTGAAATGTAATGTAGTGTCGCGTATGTTCTATCTCGCTCTCGCAATAAAAGACGCCGCGTGGATAGTTTCCTGCTAAAGTAATTCACAATTACTCTTCCACTTGCCTCAGCACTTAGATGGCTAGTTTAACTTGACCCCGAGATTCGTAATAACTAGGCGTAATTAGAGGTCTGGCTTCACCCGCGGCGAGTTATCGGTTTGCGTTTTGAACTTAGCCCGTAGGTAATTTCGGCAGCCACAAAGACATGCCGCTTTTCGTTTGTAAACACCGCTACTTGTTTGACGAACACCGCTTTAGGTAGTAAGAACTGGCTGTCGGCACTTTTGAGTTAGAAAACGTATCAAAATTAAATTTAAGTTCTTGCGTGTACGTCATAAAGTAGTTTTTTGTATGAAACTACTGAACGTTTCTTTCTCTTAGTTTGGACTTAGCTCCGGCCGCACTGGAAATCCAATCAGTCACGCGGGAACCTCGGATCTAGTTGCAAGTCGTTTGCTAAAATTACGATTCGTTAGTGACCTCCTGGTGTGTTTTGGTGATTGTTTGTGAGTTTTAGTGATTTGAGAAATGGTGTATTCTACGGAAGAGTACTTCAACATGTTGATGTGCCTAGGTAGATCAAATTGTAATTATACCGAGGCTCGTAGGGAGTACGACGTAATTTACGCTCGCCCGCACAATAGGCCACTGCCTTCGTGGGCTGCGTTTCAACGCTTGCACATTCGTGTGTACAACACGGGCAGTGTCCACGTGCCGGCACATGACCGCGCCGACCCCGGGCGTCTGCGGCTTGACGACGACATCGAGGAAGTCGTGTTGGCGCGGTTTGAAGAGGATCCCACTTGCAGCACGCGCTCCGTCGCGCGCGATCTCGGCACGAATCACATGCGTGTGTGGAGAGCACTGAAAGAAGACGGCCAACACCCTTACCACTACCAGAGGGTGCAGTCTTTAGAGCCGACTGACTATCCAAGACGAGCGGCATTTTGCCAGTGGATGATGAACAAGGTACGGAGGGACGCGAATTTTATTAAAAAAATCTTGTTCACCGACGAGTGCTCATTCCACAGGACGGGTGTCTTTAACAGCCACAATGAGCACGTATGGGCATTAGAAAATCCACATGCCATGAAACCAAGTCATTTCCAATATCGGTGGCGCATTAACGTGTGGGCCGGTATTGTAAATGACACGGTGATAGGCCCGGTTTTTCTGAACCAAACATTAAATGGCCAGAATTATTTGGACTTTCTGCGTGGTGAGCTAACCGACAGGTTCGATGACGAATTGCCCGTCGCCTTACTCCGGGACATGTGGTTTATGCACGACGGGGCGCCGCCCCACTTCGCCCGCGCCGTACGAAATCATTTGGACGAAGAGTATGGCGAGCGCTGGATCGGACGTGGAGGACCCGTGGCTTGGCCTCCGCGGTCGCCTGACCTGACCCCTTTAGATTTTTACTTGTGGGGTGCCGTGAAAGAACACGTTTTTCGGAAAGTCTGCCAGACGGAACAGGAGATGCGGGTCAGGATCGTTCAAGCGTTTGACAAAGTCAGATCCGAAGTCGACAGAGTTTTGCCCACGGTCCGCGAAAACCTGCGCAAACGGTGTTTGGCATGCATTGAGGCACGCGGTGGCCATTTCGAGCATTTAATTCATTAGACTCGGTTACAATTTGGTTCATCTAGGCACATCATTATCATTTTTAAAGCCCTTTTAAGGGCTGCTAAAGTCCTTTTAAGGGCTGAATCATATCATGTTTCGCATGACGTTGATCAATTCCAGAAATAAAACCATAGCGGTAGTATTTCTTATTTGAAAGCAGCATTAAAACGGCGGTGGTGCGAGGGGCGGGGCGACAGGTCAATGGCCCCGCCCTTGCGCATGCAGCGACGTAGTAAGGAGGGGCGAATTTACGCTACCAGGGGTAAGCAACCTTTTTCGAATAGTTTTAATTGTGTAATTTTTTTATGCATGGCTGTTTTTTAGTTTGTCTAAAAAAAATAAGGAAGTGATTTTCGGATTCGCAATTCGATAGCGATGATTATCTTTAATTCTTCCCATAGTATTTATGTTACACCCTGTATACTTATTGTTTACAAGAATTCTAAATGATTTTACAAATTATTTGCGTTTACTATAAGTATTGCTTAATAAATGATTTTCTAAAACGACAAAATAATATGTAAGAATAGGATTTACCGAAACTATCCCGTACAAGGAGAGGGGGGATCCTTTCAATATAAGGAACAATACAACTGTGTCCTAAGGTACATAGGAGGTAAGGTACATCACTAATCACTATCAAAGTCTGGAGCGAGCCCTCAACGCACTGACACTGACAACCACTAGTTCTACAAGCTTAGCAACTTCCTTCACCCTTTCATTTATAATAAAGTAACTGGCAGACTCCCAATCAAAAATCTTACTGCCAACCAAACTAAAATGAAGCTCTATGAATGGCTGAGCACGCTATCTTACGCTGGAACTGAGGGCCTACTTACTACGTCCTACTGAGAGTAATCTAAAATTGACTAAGCACACCACACATACATACACCATACCACAGAAAAAAAAGTACTAACTTACTCGCACATATATGTACGCGAAACATCTTACTTTTATTATATAATTTGTACCAACTACGTTTCACAAATAAACTATTTTATCCCAAATCCCGTCAAAATGCGTTTGTTTTTAACCGACTTCAAAATTTCAAAAGAGGAGGTTATAAATTCGGTTGTATGTTTTTTTTTGTTTTTTTTTTTAATGTTTGTTAGTCCATAACTCCGTCATTTCTTAACTGATTTGGAAAATTCTTTTTTTGATTGTAAATATATATATCAAAGTTGGTCCCGTTTTTGTCAAAACGCAGTTCTGATGATGGAATCCATGAGGAATTGAGGGAACTCCTCAAATCTTTAAGGCAAACATATAGTGATTTTTGTGTTTTTATCAACAAGTCAAGCATTTGCATCCAAAAATGTGACATTGGATGAAGTGGAACTGCTGATGATGATCAGAACAGAACTCTTCAACGACGAAAAGTTCACGTTTGGCGATTTGTCCTCCTAGCTGTGTTTGTTAAGCAAGTTCTATTTTCACGATTAATTTTTGTCATGCTGGATTTCTGATGATGGGATCCATGAGAAATTGAGGGAACTCCTCAAATCTTTAAGGCAAACATATAGTGATTTTTGTGTTTTTATCAACAAGTCAAGCATTTGCATCCAAAAATGTGACATTGGATGAAGTGGAACTGCTGATGATGATCAGAACAGAACCCAAAAAAATAAAATAACTAAATCAGAATAATGTATTGTTCAGCATGCGAAAAACGTATCGAGAGGGGAGAGCTCGTGAATTGCACCGGCTGTAATGCAATCTACCATTACCTGTGCCTAAATATGACATCAGCATATTATAGAGAGCACAGTGTAAACCTCGGGAAGAATTGGAAATGCCCAGAATGTAATAAAAAGATAAGAAGAATACACGATGACAATACACCAGCGTCACCAGCAGGAATAAATAAACCATCAACCACGGAGGAACTTAACGATGTAGATATGTCATACGAAGAAACTGATGTTTCAAACATAGTGGGAGACACGATAAATAAATCACAATCACTACCATCCCACTCTAGTAATAATACGGTAGTCCCACCTACAGATAGGCAAGCAAATTCCATAACTTTGGAGGATTTTAAGTATTTACTTCGCGAGAATCTAGAAATAAATAAGCAAAATATAATTTCTGAGATGAGAACAATTATAAAATCTGAAATAGAAGCTACCATAAACACTTTAAAATTAGATTTTTCACAGCAGACTAACGCAATAGCCCAGGAACAGTCATTCATTAAAAATAATATATCTGATTTAAATAAAAAAATACAAAAACTAGAAAATGATTACATAAACCTCGTAGAAGACCTGAAAAATATAAAAACAACAATAAACAGTTTCAGTAATACACAAAATGTACAACGGATAACCCAAACAAAAAAATAGTACTACATGGCCTTGAAGAACTTTACGGAGAAACAGAATATGATGTGCAAATGAGACTACTACATTTATTCAGAGAGATCATGGATGTAAATTTACACGGATACATCGAAGAAGTACATCGAATTGGCAAAAGAGGAAACAGTAGACCCCTAGTTATAGAACTTATTAGCAAGAACATGACTAAGTACCTATTACAAAATAGCGAATATTTTAAAAACTCAGGGTTAGCTATTACAGAGTATCTGGACGCGGATTCATTAAAATATAGACGAAATCTGATAAACGCTCTTCGTGAAGCTAGAAGAGATGGTAAGTACGCCATAATACGAAATAATAAGTTAATTATAAACGGAAAAGTGTGGAATAACAACATATCAGAAAATCCAACTGGCGTACAAACTAATCTGACGCAAGACGTGCAACACGCTCTAGGGAGTAAATACCATGAAAACCATTCCTTTCGAAAACAAGTTTAACATTTCCGAACAAAATACACAAATACAAGAAAGGACTATCCAATCTAGCGAAAACCCAGACATTTTAGAAGTAGAGAACAACATAAAAACAGATGATCTTAAAATATTATATCAAAATATAAGGAGTATAAATAACAAGTACCACTTAATAGAAGAATTAACTGAAAGACTACATCTACCCATAATCTGTTTAGTTGAGACTTGGATAACAGAAGCTAAGAAAGATTTACTCTTCTTGGAGGGATACGACGTCGCAAGTACCTACAACAGGACAGAACGTGAAGGCGGTGGAGTCTGTATACTAGTTAGGGAAAATATAGAATACATAGAGTTAGACAACATTAAACAGTTATCTATTGAATATGTAATAGAAATATGTGCTGTTGAAATTCCAAAGTTTAACTTAGTACTAATAACGATCTATTGGCCTAATAGTAGCAGAGAAGTAGAAATATTTAATGCACAATTAGAAAAAATGTTGAAACTAGTAGTAAATAACGCCTCTGCATGAGGCGTTATAATACCACTCGCGGTAGGCCAGTAGATCTACATGTCGAAGATATTGTGTTTAGAGGAGTGGCCAAGTTCAAATACCTGGGCTTTACTGTCACTGACGCCAATACTCGGGGTGAAGAAATAGATGCCCGCGTCCAAAACGCCTTAAGATGCAGCGCCGCCCTACATAAAGTGCTAGTGTCTAGGCTTCTCAGCAGAAGCACTAAGATCCGCATCTACAAGACCGTAATGCGCCCAATTTTAACATACGGATGTGAGGCCTGGACACTGACACTTAAGGAGGAGAATAAGCTCCTGGTGGCTGAAAGAAAAATCCTCCGTAAAATCCTTGGCCCACTTCAGAGACCCGATGGCAGTTGGAGAATTCGCAAAAATGCCGAAATCGAAGATCTTTTCGCGGAACCGAATGTCATCGGGGTAACGAAAGCGTGTCGACTTCGTTGGCTTGGTCATCTAGAGCGAATGGGTGACGACCGTGCCGTCAAAAGAGCCTACCTGGGCAAACCGAGTGGGAAACGCCCGGTCGGCCGCCCTAGATACCGTTGGGCCGATGCTGTGGAGATCGATTTATGCGAGCTTCAAGTTGACTCGTGGAAGGAAATGACGCAGGACCGGGATCGGTGGCGTGCACTCGTATTGGAGGCCAAGACACACTTTGGGTCGCTGCGCCAGAGGAGTAAGTAAGTAGTAAGTAGTAAATAAGTACTCTAAGAAAAATGTAATACTAGGGGGAGATCTCAATGTAGACTTTTTAAGTAATTCGAAACGAAGTAAATTAATGATTGATCTATTTAAGAGCTATAATCTATATCAAAAAGTAAGGATGCATACACGGATTACAGAGAAAACATCGACATGCTTAGATGTCGTATTCACAAATTTTTGCACTCAAAATTGTGCTTTCGATGTAAACGAATATGGCTTATCCGATCACAAAGGCGTACTTATCACTTTGCCAGTACAATCATATAACAAAGAGCTGTCATTTATGACAGAAAAACGATTCTTCAACCAGAAAAATATGTCACTACTTAAAACACATTTGCAATATATACACTGGGAAAGCATAATTGTTGAAAATCAAAACATAAACCAAAATTATAATTCCTTCTATTATAAGACACAATCCACTTTAGATTATTGCATACCTAAAAAATAATTATTATGAAAAGAAATAGAGGCAAGCCCTGGCTAACAGTAGTAATAAAAACATCTTGTAAAAATAAAAGGCAGTTGAAAATGTTAATATCACAGACTAACAGCTTAGTGTTAAACAATTACTATAAAAATTACGAAAAAACATTAAAAACACTTGTAAAAGTTTCTAAAAGGAATCAATATATTAAGAGAATCGAAAATGCGAAAAACAAGACAAAAACAATGTGGCAAGTAATTAAAGAACGGACTAATAAAAATAATAAAAGAAATAAGAAACAAAATATTAAACTAAAAATAAATGATATTGTTATCGAACAACCATGTGAAATTGCAAATCAGCTCAATAATTATTTCGCTTCGGTAGGACGCAGTCATCCAAATCATATACCTAAAGGAAAACCGATCGTTTCCCCTGTCTCGCAATCTATGTACTTATATCCAGCTAGTCAAAATGAAATTAGTAAGATAATACAAAATGTGAAAAGTAAAACTAGTGCTGGTTTCGATGAGTTCCCGCCGATTCTAGTCAAGTATTGTAGGGCCGAATTAGTATTACCATTAACAATGCTAATCAACCAATCCTTTTTAGAGGCAACTTTTCCGGATATATTAAAAACATCAATAATAAAACCAATACCTAAAACTAAAGACACAACTAATCCCAACAATTTCCGACCAATCGCACTCTTATCCTCTTGCTCAAAAATTTTTGAAACCGCCATGTCGGTAAGATTAAAATCATTTTGCGAAAATTTTAATATATTTCATGATAGTCAAAATGGCTTTCGAAAACAACGATCTACTTCGTCTGCATTATATGATTTCATGCACAAAGTTTAAAACATAATTAATAAACGTAAATACGCTGTAGCCATGCTTTTGGATATGAGTAAGGCTTATGATAGGATGTCGCATGAAATACTCCTAAGTAAACTTTATGGCGTTGGGGTGCGAGGTAAAGTACATGAATGGTTTGCTTCCTATTTACATAATCGAGTACAAGTGGTAGACATCGAATACTACGATTCTAACAAAAATGCGTTCACTACGTTCCGGTCTCAAAGACAAATTGTAAACCACTCAATACCTCAAGGTAGCGTCTTAGGATGCATTCTATTTTTACTGTACATAAATGATCTACCAATGGCTATAGAAAACAACTGTGTACTATATGCAGATGACATAACAGTAGTATTAGAATGTAATGATAGTGAATATCTCAAAGGCCAAGTGAATTCTACATTAAGACAAATTACAAAATGGTTAGAGGATCATAATTTAAAGCTGAATGTTGCCAAAACAAAACTTATCCAGTTAAAACCGCGACAAACGGTTCCATTAGATATAAGTATTTCACATGATGGCAATGCCATGGAGTCAGTGACGTCGTGCAGTTTATTAGGACTTGAAATTGACACAGAAATTAATTGGAAAGCTCATATAGATAAAATATCTGGAAAGTTATCCAGCTTCGCATACGCCCTTTACCAATTGAAAAGATTCACTAACGAAAAAACGGCGATAACTACATACTATGCCTACGCACATTCATGCCTAAGTTATGGGATTATTTTATGGGGTAACAGCACATATGCAAACAAAATTTTCATCCTACAAAAAAAGTGTGTAAGAATATTGGCTAACATTAAAACAACTGAGAGCTGTAGATCTCATTTTACTCGCCTAAATATATTGACGCTTGTGTCAATATATATATACAAAATTTGTAAATTTGTGAGGAACCATAAAGACTTATTTGGGCGTGAAAGAGATAACTGCGGTAAGTCAAACCTTAGAAAAAGATACCAGTTAGTTAGTTCTTTTACTAGGCTGAAAATTGTAAGCACAGGCACTTATCACATGGCAGTAAAAATATATAATAAAATTCCAATGGACATAAAACAAATTAAGAAAGAAAGTAGATTTACTTCAGAATTAAAGAGATATTTATTATCGAACTGTTTTTATGATCTCCAGGAATTTTTTAACAATAAATGTAATTCCAATTATAAATGAAATAATGTGTTAAATATGTTAGGTATATTAAGTAAGTAGATTAAGTACAATTTGCAGTGCCCTTGCAGGGTTTATGTTGAAAGCTTGTCAATATTTTTAAGACCTATATGTACAACATAAAGCAATAAAGAAATAAGAACCTCTTCAACGACGAAAAGTTCACGTTTGGTGATTTGTCCTCCTAGCTGTGTTTGTTAAGCAAGTTCTATTTCCACGATTGTTTTTTGTCATGCTCGAGTTCTGGTCATGGGATCCATTAGGAATCGAGGGAACTCCTCAAATGTGAAAGGCACACAAATAGTGATTTTAGTATTTTCATGAACTAATCAAGCATTTTCATTCATAAAAGTGACATTTGATGAAGTGGAACTGCTGATGATGATCAGAACGGAACTCTTCAACGACGCGTAGGTAGTTCACGTTTGGCGATTTGTTCTCTTCGTTTTGTTTGTCAAGCAAGCAAGGTTTTTCCATGATTCCATGAGGAATTGAGGGTACTTAGTCTTCTACCATTATAAACATACTTATAGCTATTTTTATTTTATTGTATGGAATCTAAGAGTGCACCATCTAAGTATAATAATCTTTTACCGGCCTCCCCCAATGAAGTCGGTTTTTTTTTCTTAAAAATTATTATCGGTGAAGTAGATCATGAGTGGTTGTAAGAGAGGGACACTTTCAACCCCCGACGCAAAACATGTATATCTGTGTGTGTGTCTGTCTGTGGTATCGTAGCTCTTAAACGGATGTGCCGATTTAAGTGCGGGTTTTTTATCCAAAGTCTTGTTTACGGAGATAGTTTTTAGCCATATTTGTTTGTCTATGATTGCTTATAGTTAACTGGTTACACTATATTATTATACACTATATTATAATTTGCTATTTAATTTACAATGTACGTAAATAAATAAATGGATGTATGTGTGTATGTGTATTTATGTGTGTGTGTGTGTGTATGTGTATTTTACGGTTAATAGAGATTTTGTAATGAATATTTATTTATACATATATGATTTATTTTATGGTACGGTAGCCAAAATGGCAAACACGAAACTCTTGTGGTTGCGTTAATATTTATTTGTGTATCTTTCTGTAAATCTCTCCAAGTGTTGCAGGCATAATATTCAGAATAGGCAAAACATCATCGTACAAAGGTGTTACACATTACCAGAAAACTATACAAATTTTCGTATTTATACCAATCTGTACAAACCATTACAAGACCACCGGGGGATGGGCAGCAGCATCCCTGGAGTGCGGTGGAGATACCTACTGCGATCGCCAACCCGCAGGCCAAGCGTGGCGATTATGGCTTATCCCCCCCATGAAATTGGGGGAGGCCTATGTCCAGCAGTGGACGTCCTTCGGCTGATATGGTGGTACAAACCATATCTACATTCTAGTGTCATAATGATAGATATGGATTTTTCACATTTAATAACAAGCTCAGATTATAATAAAGTAATAGGTATCTGTGTCAAGTCATCAACATCTCTATTCTCTGTATTAACTTTTGAGTAAAGTTTAAGCGAGGTTTTTCCTCAAACACGCAATTCTGAGACATCAGCACGAAAAATCATGTATAAAAGTAAACAGCGGCACGTATCAAATAAAACGGCTTACAAATAACATATTAGCCTGACTCCAAAAGGGAAATTGGCAATTAAGGGCATGAATTAAGGGAAAATTATGAAATTTATCAAAGGGCGGATTTTTTTGCCCAAAGCATGAAACAAAATGAATGAATTTTTAGATATATACTAGTATATATTTTGACTAAATTATTTTGTTGTTTATGTAACTAACTAATTAGAAGTATGCTTTCGAAGCACACTTGCTCTTTATTCAATGCGAAATAAATATTAATATATTAATCGTAAGCAATTGATCAAAAATAAAGACTTATATCATCATCATTAGCCATGTCATCTCGACGAAATCACTCGAAGAAATTCGTGATGAAGTCACTGCAATATCACATTTTCTCCATCCTCTAACCTAAAATTGAAACGCACAAAGCGCGGCGCAGCGTCGTTGCCGGGCGGAGACGGTTTTGCGGTAAATAAAACGCGGTCCGGGGGACGTCGCACCAAAAAATCGCGCGGATAGCAGAGCGGAGGCGGCGTGTGTGACATAAATGAAGCTGTAATCGACAGTTTCGGAAAGATCAAAATGTAAAACCGCCTCCTCCCTGCACCGTGGCGCGCCCGCTCTGTGCGTTTCGGGCTTAAATGTGGCACTGAAATTAAATATATTGTGCCCTGACTACTCCTTTCGGCAAAACGGGCCTGAGTTTATGTATGTATAACTTACGAGGACAACCACCGAGCCGCCAAAACCGCCACCGGTCATTCTCGCGCCATAAACGCCGTCCACTGATTTGGCGATGGCAACCAGCTGATCCAACTCCGGACATGACACCTCCATCAGAGTTCGTAACGTCTCGTGGGACTCGTAAAACAGTTTACCTACCTAAAGAAAAAAACAAAAAAGCAAATATACAAAGTGGCAGGATAGACGTATCGTCACTACTTTAAAAAAAACTCGTATCTGAAAATCATCAAGTTTCTAGGAGGAACAATAAACATTCTGTAAATTATTGCGATTGATCAAAAAAGTTCTTGTTAGTTTCATGAGATACTTTGATAGCCAGTCATTAATTTCACAAATATATTCGAATAACTCACTTCAAACATTTTTTATAAAATTTACAGTTATTCGTAAGATACAAGATTTTTGTTTTAGTATTGACTGAAAGTTGTTAAGTTACGATAATTTTGCTTTGAATTTTATGCTACAAAATGAAACGAAATGTATGTTTTTATGTTTATTAAATGAACTAAGTAAACTCTCTTCGAGTAACAATAGACGAACTTGAATAACAACGTGCCTACGTAAAAAAAGATCGGGTTGAATTATTTTTTCTCTACTATACTACATGCAATAAACTATCGTAAGATGCATGAAAGTCTTTTGGCAAAATCGGCTTTAGAGATTGCAAATCATCATACTTTCGTTTTTAAATGGGGACGGGTCCAGAATATAGCTGAGGAATCGCTTGATCTTCGGAAATATCATGGAATCTTTGAGGTAGAACAGTCCAGATGTCATCAAAGCGAAGTTTAAACTCAATAGGATTGTGAGGTGTATATTTTAAAGCCCGCAGTCGACTCGGTGGACCGTAGAGCCAGGAGGCTCATTGGCGGCAGTACGGTAGTGGGAAATAAGCTGCAGAGCTTAGCACATCGACGCAAAGTAGCATGTCTGTGCGTCTTCTACAAACTGTACTCCGGTGAGTGTGCTCAGGAGCTCCAAGAGCTCATACCGCCTTCCCCCTTCTTCCATCGGACATCCAGACGTACGGCTGGCTACCATCCTTACCTGGTCGAAATTCCTCTAATTCGAACCAAGCGCTTTGCATCTTCTTTTATAATGCGCACTTCTAAGGTTTGGAATTCTCTGCCGGCGTCTGTATTTCCGAGTTCATATAACCTGGACCTTTTTAAGGCACGAGTGAATAGGCATCTTCTGGGTGAGCTCGCTTCATCGTCGGCCTCATCTTTGCCCCCAGGCTAGATGCTGGCCAAGAGCAATCCCATTTTTAATTTAAAAAAAAAGCCCTCAAATTTACCACATATGGGTCACCTGCTCTCTTTCCAGGTCTTATAGATGTGTAGTGCTTAAGTGCGGCATAGTTTTTTGCGGCAAAGAAAGGAAAAAGGAAAAATTAATCAGATACGAGTTTTTTCAAAGTAGTGACTATAATTAGTTTAGATACGATTTTTTTTAACTAACGAATACTTACTATAATGACGATTTATCTTCGTTGGAGTTTGTGCATCATACGAGGTGTATTTTTATTAGTTTAATGCGAAAATAAACGAAAAAAAGGAAAAAATCTGATACGAGATTTTTTTAAAGTAGTGACGGTATCTAATACAAATTTCGAATGCGCGCTAGGACATTTCAACTTTCAGCTGTCTCACGTTAGTGTTTTGCTCATTTCAACTGATATTTGTTAAAGTGAAAATTGCATTTTATTTGTCTTAACTCTTGTTCGTAAACCATGTATGTATGTACGTACGCCTAAAGTATTGAAACGGAATCATTATTAATAGTGATAGATAAACTGTCATTAGAATTAACGTTAAAAACGGGATATTTATGTAGGTATATCAGCTTTTGTGAGTTCCCAATATTTGGTGCCAAAATATTTTAACAGACGTTCTAATAGTAATGGAAACCATGTAACCATGTTAGCTTGAAAAATGAGATAAAGTTTCAATTTGGTATTGTTTTTTTCGTTTGGCGTCGACGCCTGGGGTGCTACCGCGATCTTCGAAAATCGAACTTCGTGTCGTGCCGTCCCTTTCACTCTCGTGTTATACACTATATGACGGAAAAGGACAGTACGATACGAAGTTCGATTTTCGAAGTTCGCGGTACGCCCTCAGAGGTCTTACTCCGAACTTCGAACTTCGTATCGTGCCGTCCCTTTCCGTCGGATAGTCCCTTTCCGTAGGTATAACACGAGAGTGAAAGAGAGTGACGCTGACGTAAATCCAATGCGATTTATGATTATGATTTTACTGTTATTTGTTTTTATTATAATTTGTGATAATTATTAGTTGACATGTGATGTTTTATATTTTAAATTTGTGTAGTGACATTCGACTTAACTATTAAATTGTATTGACATTGCTCTCTTAAATTTCATTTAAATAGATGCTATATTTTGTTAAAGTGTGTTATGACGATCCTTAATGGGAGATATCTATTGATTTAATTAAATTATAATTGCTACATATTTATGTTTATTTGACGATCACGATGTAAATTCTTATACTTTTGACATGAACCCAAAACTATATTGTAATTTATATCGATGTAATAAACGAATCTGAATCTGATCCAAATGTACGGAAATCCAATGCGATTGGCAAGTGGGCGCGACAAGCGGCACGGCATGACGGCTGTGCGATCTGTGCGTGAACACGGCTTAGTATCCTTGATGTAGCATGTTATTGTCAACAAATATTTTTCTTTTTCAAGATTATCTTCTTAAGTATTACCATCGTAACTTGTTATGACACGACGTAGATGCCTTCTAACTAGTTATGACACGTATTCACGTCCGTATGACGTAGATAACGCAAGCTGGCGGCTAATAGCTTCCGTGACGTCATCGATTGTACATACATATCTTAGCATACGCATCACGTACACTTAATTATAAGAGGGAATCAAAGGGACCGAAATTTGATTTTGCAATTACGTTACGCTACAGAGCTATAGACAAGCGACAAAATTTTCTGTGAAGCATGTATGAAGATCTTCCCTCTTAGCTCTTCCGCCAGAATACCTATATACTTTTTTATTTAATTCCGTTAATTTTTATGAGGGCACATTACACAGTAGACATTCAAGAATTCATTTTCGTTTATTAACACAGTAATATAATAAGTATAAAAGATCTTAAAAATGTTGATTTTTAAAAATCCTTTAATGGCATAAAATTCTGATTTCCTAAGTGGCCGGTAACATGAAAAAGGGTCAGTGTTTGTCTAGTTTTCTTTTATTAATAACTAGCTGTCGCGGCGCCGCCCCCGACCCGTTCAGTACAAAATGTTTTTTTTCGCATATTTTACCGATATTTTATTAGTTATTCTGCTATTCGGAGCGAAGACAAATCCAAAAAATCAAAGATCTTTGAATAGGCCCAGCCGTTCTCGAGTTATAAATGATGAAGAGTTTGTTTTATATATGTAGATTTACACCATCTTACGCGAAAGTTTTCTAACACATTCGCTTGACATATTTAGGTATCATTCAAAACCTAAAGTACGTCAAGGTGACAAATCTGTGTACCTGTCATAGGCGCCTATGTCGAAGTTAACTTTTAAGGCCCTTTTCCATCCAGCCTCGTTATATCAAGTGATATAATTAATTATTTTGTATAAAAAATAAAAAAGTAACCTTGAATTTTGAAAGCTAAATAATTACGTATACACGGCTATATTTTTTTATACTACTACGGTGGAAATAGCTTACGGCCTGCCTGATGGTAAGCAGACACCGTAGCCTATGGACTATATGCCTGAATTAAGTTTGTATTTGCGCGTGTTCCACCAATTATGCCGTGCCGTCAAACGCCACGATTGCTGACTTGCTTAAGGCGAAGGGGTGGGCAAGCTCTTTCCATACAAACTTTGTGCAAGATTTTCTTCGTTTGTGTTTGCACACCAGTTACTATTTTTGGTCCATATGCTTATTTTTTTGTTAGCTATGTCTTGATGTTTTTCTTTTTTAATTTTAATTATTTTATGTATTTTTTTATTTTTATTTTGTTTAAATAATGCAAAAGTTCTGCGTATATCCAATATGTACCAATAAAAAATTAAATTAAATGCTGAAGTGCCAAAACCAATGCAAAAAACTTGCACAACCTTTGTACGGAGAATGGCTTGCCCTGCCCTGCGCCTTAATGCACCACGGCACAATCAAGCAGGCCATCTGCATCCGTAATATGCAAAAGAAACCTATGTAAACTAAGCGCCAGTTAGCGACATAAGGTACAATGTACTACATTAGACTCTGCATCGAAATGTTTCTGGATAACATACATAGGCAAATCGTTATTTTATGGCCAAATTTATTTGATACTACGACATACCTTTACCTTAGGTACTAACATACTTATAGATCAGTTTTGACACGTGTAAAATTGAGTCGTACACGCGCAATTCACAAACTATTACAATTATAAACTTTTTGATACCCACATTGCACCCGTGTTTAAAGCAAAATATCATACTGAATACATTATTTGATAAAGTACTGATCATAGATGCGTGAAGCCACAAAGTGCTATTAATACTACATTACTACAGAGGCCGGGACGAAAGGGGTTGCCGGCCGAAGACATATAGACGACGGATAGGTCTAAGGCGGGTAACCCCAAACTTCCCGCCGAGGTATGTATAGTGCTTTTCTCAAACATGAAATGAAATAAACAACTAAAAAAAACAAAATTTTATTTTTAATACGCATAGTGGCAGAATGTCATGATGCCTGTGTCACAAATTTATGTGGAATGGAATTAAAAAAGAGTACTTTGCTGGCCTAGGCCTGCAAGATTTGTATGAAATTCCATTAACGACCTCTTGTCCTAGCCGCACCTGAAACGTCATACTTCGCAGCCTATTATAAGGAACATAACATCAATATTTCATTGCAAGTTTGAGAAAAATAAGTTTAGTGTGTTGGCATGATACAGTAATACAAGGTAAGACACTCCGGGGGAAAATCGTTGTGCGAGTGACACAAGCCTACGTCGTCACTGCTATCGAGCCTATCGGTGGTTGGCGGTCGTAGTGCGAGTTCGTGAGTGTATATACAGGCTGTACAGTGACGCAGGCTTGTGTCACGATCCGCAGTAGCAGACCTTGTTTCCTTAGACCATGTGTGTGGGTATCTGGGTTTAATGTATTTGCGGTTGCCTTACATGCACCAAGTCTCCAAACCGCAGGCTCTCAGCGCACTCCGCCGTGCGCCGTATCTCCTCCACGACGTGTTGTGCCCGCTTTATGACATCTATGTCGCACTTCTTTCTTTTCATATCTGTGAACAACACAGACAGACTACATACAATATCTAATGGCATCTATGTTTATACATTATTATTAGTGATTAGTGCGAGTACATACAAAATTATTCGCAAAAATATAGAACATACTACTTACACTATAAAATCACACTAAAATACTAATCAAAGTGTATACAGGCTATAATAGGGCAAGATCCGGATGGCAATTTCTGCCCTCATCTGTTATTCGAAAATGACAAAAAATTACATGATAAACAGATTGATTGATAAATCGCTCAGGGGTTGCCTAGCAAAAATGACGACTGACTGTTAAAAAAAGGTGTCTAGTTCGTGTCGGGCCACGCGCAATGTAGGGTTCCGTAGGTGTCCACTCGTGACATTATGCGAATTTAAAATGTCGAAAACTTATAATTCTATTATGTTAACATATCTTTTCTTAAGTACGGCTATTACACGTTAAGTAGTACTGTCTACAAAGCTGTAATAGTAATCCTTTTAAATTCATTATATATACTACTACTATTTTTTGCATACTGGGTACCAACTGTTTAGCTGACAAGAAGTGGGAGGGACTTTACTACAAAGTTAAATATCACGCAAATGGATTCCTGAATCAAAAAATACTTGACTGAAAATCCACATTACTTTTAAACGAGCCAACCAGCAATACACGATGGGTTTTGCAAAAAAAAGAAAATTGCATCCCCACTGTACGTGTAGGGGAGGGGAGGTAACTTAAATATTTTTTTCGGTGTTATTATAGGTAGCGTTTACGAGAGCGTAAGAGTTTGCCAGGTCCAATAACTGCCGTCCAATTCTTAAAACCGAACTAAGCCACAAATTGTAGTTTCGAGATAAACGCAAAAAACTCCTAAAACAATATCTCTAGACAATAAAAAGGTTTATCCTGAAAATTTTGAATAGGAAAATTCAAACTAAATTCGTCCTTGACATAGTAGCGTAGCATTTCGTGAAATACTCTTTTGTTTGTTTTATATTTATGATTTTATGTTTTAGATGTGCATATAAATCACGAACAATGCTTAATTTCAACACTAAAACATCGGTAAGTATACTGTAACGGTTTTCTTGCAAAGCATTTGTACAATAATATATAAACATTTAAAACCCAATCACATTTAACAATATATGTATAGCTAAATAACGACTAGAGTAACATAACTGGTGTATAGTAGTGTACTGATCACAATAACGACCAAAAAAACTTTGCAATAAAAAGGTTTTTGACCTGTAGCCATCTTATAGCTAAGAATTTACGAGAAACCTTAATTGCACTTCGACTGTGCACTAATCTAAAACCACGTTAATTGACGAACCACCGTAGTTAACTTGTTTTAAGTCTTGTAATCCTACACGAGGAATTTATTTTTTATTGTCAAAACCACGCAATCCTGCATTTGTTGAATGAAAAGTATAAAAGTTATTTGACATTTTGTGTAAACGAAACACAGTCATGTATGATATAGGGACGGCCATTGAGATTGAGACGGACACGTCACGTGAGGTATGTTGGCGTCACCCTCAACTCTTATTCTTATTTTTTTTTTATTATTTCGGGGCATACTTCGGTCGGCTGGCCCCTAGACGCTGCACCAGCCCTCGGGAGACTGCTTCCGAGACAAGGAGGTCCCTCTGACCTCTATTCTAGAGTTATCTGGAGCACTTTACGGGGCACCTGTGTGGATGGAAATCCTCACGCCTAAAAGCAAGACCCTATTAAGGTAACCGCTAAGGGCGTGCAATCCTATTAATCTTATCTTATCTTAATTAATTGAGGGCCCTTGCGGATGCACTTCGACTCAATGGGATCTTTTGTGCAGGCGTGAAATCCTAGGCGGCAGCCAGACTACTGACCTCTGACCCGCCCTCGGAATCGCAGGCAGAGGTTCTGGCCGAGGTACACCGATACCGCGTGGAACTAAGAGCTAGGGGAGAGCGTCCTAACCAATGGGAGGTAGAAGACGTAGCAATAACTGACTTGCTTTCGAGATGGAGAGCAGATTTGGAGTTAGCAGATTAAACATAGGGGTAGCGCTGCCTCACTTTGAGAAGTGAAAAAGCCCCCAATGCCCCATGGCAGCGCTACACCCTTATGTAGCGCAGCAGTAGACGATGTGCGCCATACACTGGAGGTATGTATACACGGCGGTATAACTTGGCTGTTAGATTAGGTAATTTAAAGAGCTATCGCTGCCAACCATTGCATCGAAAATATCCATATTGGTTTCGAAGGAGGCTGCGGAATGAGAGCGAAGAATAAAAAAACATAAATAATAATAATAATAAAAAATATATAAAAAATTCTATTTTTTATATATTTTTTATTATTATTATTATTTATGTTTTGACGATCCTATTGTGAATTTTACTACAAAATAATTTCTTACTTTGACATGTCTACAACAATACAATATTTATTTTGAAGAATAATAATAGCATCAATAAATTGCTCTAAATAATTAATTAATATATATGTTAATACATGTTATAACTGACGATTCGAAAGTGCTTGTTGCTAGGCCTATTTGAATAAAGAATATTTTGACAAAAAAAAAAAGAAGGAACGACCCAGACGAAAAACGAGGCGCGCAAACCCCCTTTATGCGGGATCGCGGGACCCTAGCCGTTCAATAAGTTTACGGGATTGAAGCACTCCAACATTATCCGAGGCACTTTATAAGCACGTCAAGCGAAACTTTCGCTATGCTTGTAAGTTACGTAGCCAGAAAATCTTTGGAGGTTTATTGGGTAGCCAGGGCCTTCCAACCGTTAGTTTCACGCACCCGTCCGGTCCACTTCTACCGGGCCGACAGAGCATCAAAGCATTATTCCAACGAAAAAATTAAAAAAGTTTAGATCCGCTACTCAGTTAGTCGCCGATCTAAACTTTTTTAATTACGACTAAAGTAAGATTAGGTTAGGACTACTTCCTGTTTTAAATACCAATCTGTGACCATCCACCTTTTTCTTGGCCTCCCCCTTCTGTTACATCCCTCCATATACATACCTTATACCCTTTCTGACACATGACTAGATAGAACTGTAGGTGACTAACAGCTCTTTATACTCATTCCTTATTCAATTCGCTCTCGTCAATCCACTCATCCATCGCAGCATTCTCGTTTCATCCGCCACCTTTGCGGCCTATTTTTTGGCACACCCTCATGCGTGTCTGTGGTCATCCACATGTCTTATAATGGTCATGTCAGATTTTGCCCTTCAATCAAAGAGGCATTTGGGCATCACATATAGTTCCCGAGATCGATATAGCAGATATTTATAAATACTTAAATACATAGAACTTATTCAAGACTCAGAATCAAATATGCTTATCAGTCGCATGCCTTTACCAGCATTCATACCAAGGATCGTCAGCTTCGTAGGCAGGCTAACTATAACCACTTAGCTAAACCGATAGTCAATAACTCCTACGTATTGGATAGATTAACTCTGCTAATGCACATAAATTCATTCTTACCTTTTTCCGAGCATTATATGCAATTAAAATACAAATCCATCATTCACTAAACAACCTTCTGCGCACGGACCTCACCGCCGACTGCTCACTGACAGTGAAACTAGCGTCGCGTGATTTGCGCTTAGACCAGTTTTAACGAAGCAATGGTGGGTAATCGGGTTGTAGTATTGTATTATCACAATCTTGAATGAAGGTATGCAAGACATAACATAGTCAAGGGATTTTAGCGTTTTTTGAGTAGTACCAGTTAAATGTACATCGTTTTCAAAAAAGGTAATAAAAAGGTAAAAGGACTTCAAAGGTATTTTTTTACGTTTGTGTTGATAAACGTTTTTATAGTTTTGTTTCATGAACAAGAATTGTGAGGGAAAGTGTCAGTTAAAAGCATTTAGATATATTATAGTGTAGCAATGTCTGTTAGTCAGTTTTTAATATTGTAAACCCCCGAAAAACATGGGCTTAACGATGTTGGGCGGTTCTGTATCTTCAAAACTAAAAATCATAAAAATATAAGCCCAAGATCAGTCGACGGAGAATAAAATTAACTCTTAGAATATGTCTAAAACTCAAAAATGGCCATTTGAGGGTTAGTTCGGTTCTAAGAATTGGACGGCAGAATTAAGGGGTGTGAGTAGAGTGACATACCCTCATCTGTTATTTGATAAACAGTATACAAAATGATTTTTAACAATAATACACACATGTGAACATGTTAGTAAAGCTATTGGAACTCCTAAAATAAATAAATAAAGTACATGATCGAATAAAGTTGTATCTAACTACGTCTTTAAAATCGAGGCATACCTTAATTTTTCAGAGAGCCCAGTGAGCCCACGCATAAGAAACACATACGCATGTATTAATATAACGCCATGCACATTATGTTTGCGGGCTTGCGCTTGCGCCGCAGCACTGTCGCTTTTCCATAATCGTGGCCATTTTGCAATGTTACACGTAAATTAACGTCACTAATAATTCAAAGGATCAGCCTCAATTAAGCATTAAATGAACAAAAGCGAATACATAACAACAATTTTTTCTTGAAATCTTACTCTCGAACATCATAAGATTGATTCTTAATAAGTGAATCACTACTATTAGCTGCTGGCCATGAATATGTACGCGTATATACTATAGTTCATATCCTACTCCGATGTTTAAGCGACATTACTAGGTGTCGTTAAAATTCGTTCAGTAGTTATTGAGATAAATGAACAAACATCGACACAAACATTTTTTTTTAAATATTTTAATATTACTTGTTCACTAAAAAAGCAAACACGCAAAAGAAAACGAAATTAAAGTAAACAAACATTAAACAATGGTAAACAAACGGTAGTCTCATCGATAAAAATCGTTTAAAAAAGTAAAAATAGCCACTTCGTCACTTAAGTGTTTCTAAATGACGAAGTGGCCATTTTCAACCTACTCGTAATAAGCGGTATTATCCATTGTCAATAGTTTACAAAAACTTGCAGACTATACGGAAATAGCTTTCAACAATCTTCCTGACTACATTTTCCTTAATGTTTATATTATACTAGCATTTGCCCGCGGCTTCGCCCGCGTACTAAGCGAAATTTTTAACCGTCTACAAAAAACAGGTTCGTATGTTTGTCCACGATTATTTCACATTTGGCTGAACCGATTTAGATGCGGTCTTCGTATCAATACGAAGTTTGGTGATTGTGGGCGCAGGTCAGTTCTTGGATGGGTGACCGCTTTGAGTGGTTACTAACTGACTCTCGTGCTTTGGAAGGCACGCTAAGCCGTTGATCCCGGCTGCTGTCTACGACAGCAATCGTTAAGCCAAGTTAGAGGCCTTCGGGCGGCTTGCGAACTTCTAACAGTCAAGTTGCCAACTCACTTGACAAAGGGGGGTCGAAGTTGCACCACGTCCGTAGAGAGTACCCACCGTTACCTTACACGTGACCCCTGGGTGGTACTAAAAGTGCAACAAAAACTGGCAACCGTACTTGTCTTCTCGAAGATCTCACGGTTCGTAAATAAATGCCATTGGAAAAAAATCTAAAGGTTGATTTAAATGGAAAAAAATATCGAAGTCTCTATGTCGTTTTTAAAAGCAAATCCATAGATACCCCACTCGCCTTTATAGTAACATTAAACTTTTTTGCATGCAGGCATGTATGGAGTGCCAAATTTTACCTGAGTTTCGTATTAAAAGATCTCTCGGACGCTCAAATATCGATTTTGAACGAAATCGGGACGAAAAAAAAAAATTAATATGGCCGCCACTATCACAAATTTTACCTCGGATTCGTATTAAGAGACCTCTCGGACGCTCAGATATCGATTTTGAACGAAATCGGGTTGAAAATGAAGAAAATCAATATGGCTGCCACTTTTTCCAAATTTTACCTCGGATTCGTATTAGGGGACCTTTTGGACGCTCGGATATCGATTTTGAACGAAATCGGTTTGAAATGAAGTAAATCAATATGGCCGTTACTTTATTCAAAGTTTAGGTACCTCGGATTCCTATTAAGAGTCCTCTCGGACGCTGAAATATCGATTTATGTCGAAATCGTATCGGACGGCACTGATTAATAAAACCACTGATTAAAAAAAAGGTCGTATCTTCATAGGGAACTCACGGCACTTCATGCACCTTTAGACCTTATATTTGGTATCTCTCGAACCAGCAGTTTGGGCTCTGCGTTGATATGTCACTCACTCAGTCAGTCAGTTTCTTCTTGCAATTTGGCACCTACTTTTAAAAGTTTTAATGTCCGCAATACTAAATTTCAAAATCAATGCCATTTTCGAAATTAACGACCCAAACAATAATAAAAAAGACACCCATATTAATATTTAGACATTCCAACCCCTCGGATCCCAACAGAGGGGATGGTATTTCACGTCCTCCACGTGGGATTTTAAAATCATTGTTGTTTTCGTAATCAGCGATCTTATAAACCATAGAAACAACACCCATATCGATTTTCAGAATTTGTCACCCGATTTCCCCATTTTAGGGGTTGATTTCTTAAAAAACCTGAAACACATGTTTATTCATTTATCGTTAGAAATACTCCTGTGAAGTTTCGAATAAAATAATCCAACTAATCTTGATTCCCCATACAAACTTCGGACCCCCATTTCACCCCCTTAGGGGTTGAATTTTGAAAAATCCTTTCTTAATGCACCTCAAGACCTTATATAGAACATACATACTAAATTTGGAATCTCTAGAACCAGCAGTTTGGGCTGTGCGTTGATATGTCAGCTACTCAGTCAGTCAGTTATTTCTTGAAATTTGGCACAAACTTTTAAAAGTTTTCATGTCCACAATATTAAATTTCAAAACCGATGCCATTTTCGTAATTAACGTCCCAAAAAACCATAAAAACGACACCCATATTAACATTTAGACATTTCATCCCCCTCGCACTCCAACAGGGGGGATGGTATTTCACGTCCTCCACGTGAGATTTTAAAATTATTGTTGTTTTCGTTATCTGCGACCCGGTATATCATAAAAACAATACCCATGTCGATTTTCAGAATTTGTCTCCACCTTTCCCCCTTTTAGGGGTTGATTTCTCAAAAATCCTGAAACACGTATTTCCTCATTTATCGTTAGAAATACTCCTGTGAAGTTTCGAATAAAATAGTCCAACTAATCTTGTAATCTTAGGGGTTGAATTTTGAAAAATTCTTTCTTAGTGCACCCCTAGACTTTATAAGGAACCTTCGTGCCAAATTTGGAATCTCTAGGACCAGCGGTTTGGGCTGTGCGTTGATATGTCAGTCAGTCAGTCAGGTTCTTCTTTTATATATTTAGATTATAGTTATATAGTTATTCTAATTAAACAGAGAATTAACTCAAACTAAGGGGTTACGCGGTAAAACAAAGTTAACGAATTTTAAGTAGGCGGTGGGAAGTTTCCGTGATAATGAATGAAGGTGACTTTGGAGATTTTACACTTAAGCCAAGGATTCACTTTTTATGTTACTTGGATACTGCTTGGATATTAGGTATTTAAATACCCTTTGATATGTCGCCAGCGCCGTCAGACGAAAATATGCAACTTCGCTTGACATGTCTAAGCAAGCATTGTTTGACATATCCAATATAAGCTTAAGCCCTTTTGTTTGGGTAAGACAGTTTCTCAGCAGTAACTCAAAAATAAAGTATTTATTATTGTGCATCATCATGCTTTAAACTACATAGTTTGGAAATTAGAGAGGGGAGGGGCACACTTTTTACGACTTTGATATCTAATATCTCAGCAACAGATGACTTAAATGTTTTTTCGTAACCTCTATATGCATTCAAAAACAAATTTTTGATTCCCCTGTTACATGTATGGGATGCCCCCCAGTTTAATATTTTTTTCGTAATTTTACATCATATTTCTATAGCGGTTTATAGAATATGCCTTCCTAGCACATTTCATAATTGTAGTGTCGGACGGACAGTTATGACGAATCTATAAGGGTCCCGTTTTGGCCATTTCGGCTACGGAACTTGTCAGCATTTATAGCTAACTAGCTTTTGCCCGCGACTTGGTCTGCGTAGAAGTCATCCTCACTTTAGAATTATTTGTTTTCCCATACATCTTTCACACTTCTTTACACCCCCTTAATAAATGATTACATTCAATATGACATGCTCTTTACCGCGCACGGCAATTTTTAATAGGAATCCTTTTTCCAAACGAACATCATCATCATCATATCAGCCGAAAGACGTCCACTGCTGGACATTAGCCTCCCCCAAAGAGTGACACAATGATCGTTCCTTTGCCATCCGCAGTTTGGGCCATCGTGGGGGGCCTACCCACGCTGCGCCTTCCGGTACGTAGTCGCCACTCGAGAACCTTTCCTCCCCAACGGCCAACGGTTCTACGTGCAATATGCCCCGCCCACTGCCACTTAAGTTTAGCGGTTCGGAGGGCTATGTCGGTTACTTTGGTTCTACTGCGGATGGCCTCATTTCTGATACGATCACGCAAAGATACTCCCAGAATAGTCATCTCCATTGGTCTTTGGGTGACTTTGAGCCTTCTTATGAGGCCCATAGTAAGCGACCACGTTTCAGTGCCATTGTCATCACTGGAAACACACACTGGTCAAAGACCCTCGTCTTGAGACACCGCGGAATATTGGACAAAAAGATGTGCCGTAGCTTCCCGAACGCTGCCCAGCCGAGTTGGATTCGACGATTAATCCCTTTCTCGAAGTTGGACCTACCTAACTGGACAGTCTGTCCTAGGTATAATATATAATCATCTACAACTTCAAGTAAAAGTGTCCGATTGTAACGGGAGTTGGTGCTACGTGCTCGTGCTTTCAAAACGAATGAATAAACTTATTTCAGAATATCAAATGTACCGAATCTAGACGAATAAAGCCCGTAAAATATTACATGGACAATGATAAAAGTCTCGCTACGCAGTTCTTCCGTAAAACGTCCCAACAGAGCGGGTTCTTCATGTAAGTATGATGGCCGAAAGCCGGAAGCTGAGTGGCAAAACATGCAAGGCGGAAGGCCGAGAATTCACACAGAGCGGGATTCTTATGTAAGGTTGAGGGCCGAAGACTTGAAACAGGGAAGCGAGACACGCGAGGCCGAAGGCCAAGCTTCCCAACAGAGTAGATTCTTCCTGTAAAGTTGATGACTAACGGGCCGAAACGGAGTGGCAAGGCATTCGAGGCCGAAGGCCGAGCATTCAAATAGAGCGGGATCCTTATATAAGGTTGAAGGCCCGGAGCCGTGTGACACGCACGGGAGGCCCAAGGCCGAGCGTCCCAACAGAGCGGGCTCCTTATGTAGGGCCAAAGGCCTGAAGCAGAGTGGCAATGCAAGCGAGACCGAAGGCCGAGAGTCCCAGCAGAGCGGGCTCCTTATGTAGGGCCGAAGGCCTGATGCAGAGGGGCAAGGCATGTGAGTCTAAAGGCAGATCATTCACACAGAGTGGGCTCCTCATGCCGATTATTCACACAGAGTGGCAAGATAGCCAACAGAGCGGGCCCCTCGTGTGAAGGCCCGAAGCAGAGCGGTAATGCACGTGAGGATGAAGGCCGAAAGTCACACTGCCTAGACATATAAACCGATAGACAAACTGACACGAATTCTTAAAACTGTTGAAATGTGTTCTGTTTCGATGCCAAGGGCCCTCCAATCGCTCCATTGATTTATCCAATATCTTCAATGTACAGTTTTTCGACCCTCTACAGCTGTATTATATGTATACGGATAAGCATAGATCCAGGGGCCTTTCAGCTTCTATCGAAATGTTATTTTAACTTGTTTGTACCAGATGTCACTTGGTGCTATCTCTATCGCACTTGCATATTGAAGTGACAGGGATGCAGCGGTCGTGCGGTTAGTTCTTACTAAATACACAACGGCGCTACGATCTATGTGGAGTATTTTACTGGTATCTCTATCTCAGTATATATATTGTATTTTGTGCATAGATCTAAGGTGCTTCAACCGTCAATGTTGACGATTGGGCTGCCCAACCCAAGTGATCTCTTATATCAAACAGTTATTATAGTGTGACCGGTACACCAATTACGTAAAAAATAATACACGACAAAATTAAATTGTTCCTGACGATACAAAGACTGCATTGAAGCAGCTGTTTTTGTATTTAAGCATATGAAGACAAACAATTCCAAAGTATTGCAAATTTATCTTGATTTACACGCAATAATAGACCTAATTGCTAAAAAGTTATGCTCAAAAATAGCGTCATCCACCACATCAGCCCTAAGCGTCATCAATCAGAAAGAATTATGATATTTCGGCTTTGACATATCGAAACGTCAGCTTGTTTACAAAACGTCAAATTCTGCTATGGCTTAAGTTAAATATATTGACACGCCGTTATACTTCCAATGGGCTGAAACTTAAAGCTTAGAATGGCGTATGAGGATTTAAATCACCAGTTTCATAGACCATATTCGCACCAATATCGGGACAAAAAGTATACTATACGTAAATCCAGATTATATACTGTTTAGTACACAAAAAATCACCTTGACCTGTTCAGCCGTTTTTGCGTGATTGAGTAACAAACATCCAAACATCTAAACTTTCGCATTTATAATATTAGTGGGATTACAAAAGTTATATATGTAGTTTTTGTCAAAGTCAAAGTCAAGTCAAAGTGTTTATTTGTAAACATAGGTTACATGGTGATGGTAAGTGCAATATAAATAAATAGTACGCTATGCTTCGCCATAAGGCATACAAAGGAAACAAGGCATTAAAACTAAATCTAAATATATACCTAATCACTAAACAATCACAAATCGAGAGTCTTGTCACTTAAATAATCATTAATTGAGTAATAACATTTATTAATTAGTAATGTCATTAGCTTACGTTTTAATTGTGAAATTGGTAATATTTTAAAGGAGTTCGGCATTTTATTGTAAATCTTACAAGCTAAATAAAATACGCTTTTGCGCATTAATGTTGTGCTTCCACTGTACATTGGTTTTAAATCAAGATCACATCTATTTCTTGTTAGTTTACGAGTATTTGAGACTGCATATGCCCTCATAAATAAATGCGAATTATTGATAACAAAGATAACTGTTTCCAAAATGTATAGAGATGGCATAGTCAAAACTTTCAGATCCTTAAAATGGGAGACACAACTATCAGTTTGCTTAAGGCTTCGCATTGCTCTGATACATCTCTTTTGGGCCCTGAAAACTGCCTCTTTATGTACCGAGTTGCCCCAAAAAATTATGCCGTAGCGTAAGGTTGACGCTACAAAGCCATGATATGCGGTTAAAACGGCATTAGGACTTGCTAGCTTTGTTAATTTATACAGAGCGTAGGCATATTGGTTAATTTTTTTGCAGATTACATCTGCGTGTGCTTTCCATGATAAATGGTTATTTATTTCGACTCCTAAGAACTTAGTTTGAGAAACAGATTCAATGTGCGTATCGTTATACTTACTAATGATGTCAGGTGGCCTTATCCGTTGATGAAAATGCATAATTTTAGTTTTTTCAAGGTTAATTAACAGATTATTCATGTCAAGCCATTTGATTATATTACCAATAGTGTCATTAATTTCATTTTCATATTCATTAATATCATTATATTTAATTACTACAGTACAATCGTCAGCAAATAAAACCATAGGATATTTTATGTGCTTTGGAAGGTCATTTATGTATAGCAGAAATAAATAACAAAGGACCAAGAACACTACCCTGCGGCACACCGTACAGTATCTTGCGCTTTGTAGATCGGTAAGTTTCTTGCTGTTTCGTTGTCAAACATACCTGAGTAAGTTCTGTGCATTGCTCCCTATCACTCAAGTAAGATTTAAATAGATGCAGCACATTGCCCCGTATGCCATAAGCACTAAGTTTATTTAGAAGAAATCCTATGATCAACATAATCAAAGGCCTTTGTCATGTCCATAAATATGGCACAAATATGGTTACGTTGGTCTACGTTTTCCATTATGGGTTGAATGAGATCATATATTGCCATATTTATGGTCATTTTTTTGCGAAAGCCTTTTTGCTCTGGTGCAAAAAGTTCCTGTTTCTCCAAATACGAGTAAAGAGCTTCGTACATCACCCTCTCTACAATTTTGGAAAAAACTGTAGCTAGCGCAATCGGTCTATAATTTTTAACATCGACTCTACTTCCTCTTTTGTGTAGAGGTTTTATAATGATGGGCTTAAGTTTTTGAGGATAAATTCCGGTTGCAATGCTGAGATTAATTATGTGACTAAGAGATTCAGCAATAATGTGAGCAACTTGTTTAACAGCTTTGGTGCATACATTGTCGTACCCAAGACTATTGATATTCTTCTTTCCATCAGTATGTTAGGGATTATTCCAAATTGTTTAAAACAGTGTGCACAAAAGCAAAAGCAATGCACTTGAATAATAAAATTAAGTCCTCAGATAATAAAGCCAAGACAGTCTGGAAAATAATAAACACAGAGACTGGGAAGAGAAATAATAGAGAGTTCACAATTTCTTTGAAAGTAAAGGATAATTTAATAACTGATGCAGTAAAAGTAGCTGATGAATTTAATAATTTCTTTTCTAAAATTCCTATAGTCACTACTCAAAGTTTAGCATCATCTACCACAAAAGCTGAATCCCTTCTGAATGACAACGTAAAATTAGAATCACTAACTAATTTCAAATTTCATCATGTTTCTCCTCTAGATGTACTGAAGTCCTTTGAAATGTTAAAAATAAAGAGCACTGAGGACTTATGGGGCGTGTCAGTCAAGGTACTGGAATCTATTCTGGAGGTCGTTGCACCAACTCTAGCTCTCATTTTTAATAACTGTATAGACTATGGCATTTTTCCAGACTTAATGAAATGTAGTAAAGTAGTTCCAATTTTCAAATCAGGTCATAGAGATAATCCTTCTGATTATCGTCCAGTTTCTATCCTACCTGCGTTTAGCAAAATATTCGAAAAAATAATGCTTACGCAATTGGTTTCTCACTTTAATTCTCACAATATTTTGCACGCACAGCAGTTCGGCTTCACGAAGGGTAGGTCAACTACTGATGCAGGTGCAAGTTTATTAAAATTTATTTTGCAGTCTTGGGAAGAGTCGCACGACGCCATCGGAGTGTTCTGTGACCTTTCCAAGGCTTTTGATTGTGTAGATCATGGTACTTTAATTTGTAAACTTAAGTTTTATGGCATCAGAGGGCACGCATTAGATCTCATGAAGTCATACTTAACACAGAGAAATCAAAAGGTAGCGATAAATAAAGCCATTTCGTCAGAGACAGTGGTAGAGATGGGAGTACCTCAGGGGTCTATTCTAGGTCCGTTCCTGTTCCTTGTTTATGTAAATGATCTGCCATATATGGTAAGCCGAAGATCAGGCATTGTAATGTTCGCAGACGACACCTCATTACTGTTCAAGGTAAATAGGAGAGATACTGAACTCATTGAACCAAATAATACCCTCTCCATGATATCTGACTGGTTTGCTGCCAATAACTTAGTATTGAACCCGAAAAAAAACGAAATGTATTAAATTCTCTCTTGAGAACTCATCAAACAGAAACTTATATACAAATATTAGACTTAATGGTCAAACATTAGAATTTGTTACTTCTACTGTATTCTTAGGTATTACATTGGACTCAAAATTGCAGTGGGGTTCCCATATAACAGCGATAGGAAGTAGGTTGAGCTCTGCTGCATTTGCAGTCAGGAGAATAAGGCAGCTTACCAATGTGGCAACGGCACGGTTAGTTTACTTTGCTTATTTTAATAGTATAATTACTTATGGTCTTATCTTATGGGGATCAGCTGCAGATATTGAAACTGTTTTTATTTTGCAAAAAAGGGCTATCCGAGCAATTTATAACTTGGGGTCACGTGAGTCATTAAGAGAATTTTTCAAAGAAATAGATATTCTAACCCTGCCGTCCCTATATATATTTGAAATAATAATGTATGTTAGGAAGAATTTGGGCAATTTTCCAACGAACGCTGATAAACCAATAGCCACGAGAAATACTGGGAAACTGAAAGTAACCTTCTATAGACTAGTAAAGGCGAAAAAGTCGTTCTTGGGAAATTGTATCAAATTCTACAATAAAATTCCTAAACACATTACTGAACTTAGTAATTCTAAATTCAAATCTGTAGTAGAACAAACACTTATTTCAAAAGCATATTATAAGATAAACGATTACATCATGGATAGGGATGTTTGGCAGTGATAGCGTCCTGCACGAGTAATCTATCGCGAAAATATGTTTTCTACTGTAGCATTGTTATTTCAGTTATTTTGTAGTAGCTGACACTGTAATTTATATTTAACTATACAATGTATATTGTTTTGAAAAAATGACACCTCGCCGAGTTTCTTACGCCGGTTCTTCTCGTGGCAGAGGTTTATTTTTCCGAACCGGTGGTAGTTTATTGACGTTCATAGGTGCATGTAATATGCCTAATTTGAAGAATAAACTACTTTTACTTTTTACTTTTACTTTTAAGTGAGCCAATTATGTTACAGACTTCATAGGCATCTGTTGGTCTCATATACATAGATTGGCTACAATTCGAGTTAACATAGTACCGAACTTCTGAAGGTTTACATAAAATTTGGTCTATAAAGAAGTCATTGAATGTATTAGCTATAGTAATCGGATCAGTAAGTGTCACAGTATCTTTAATAATTTTTAATATAGGCTCTCAGGGAAATACCTGTTTAGCTTTATTAATCACTTTCCATGTGGCTTTTGATTTATTAGGTGCCATTTTTAATGTAGTAATCATTCTGTGAACGTTGGGTCAGCTTTAGAATTTTTCTAAATCTAGCATTATATAATTTGATTCGTTGTTTATTAACGTGGTTGGGACATAGTCGATATTTCCATAGTAGATCTCTTCGTTTTTTGCTACACGATTTTATACCACGTGAAATCCATTTTGGTTTGTTAATAGTCTTAATTTTTATAGTTTTTATTGGGAAACAAAGATAGTAAAAACAGGTAAGAGTTTCTATGAATGAGTTATAAGCGGTATTCGAATCATTGCATTGCAGTACTTCAGAAAACGAAAGACTACCTAAATATTTTTTAAAAATGTTTAAATTTTCCGAACTATAGTCTCGTTGTTTTATTTTCCAAGCAGTTATGGGACATGTTTTATTAACAGGACACTTTAATAACTGTGCCGTGTGATCCGATAAGCCTAATTCAATAACTTCCCCTTTGGATCCATGCGCATTATGTGCAAAGTTATCTATACATGTATTACTGCCCATTCTTGTTGGTTTTCTAATCTCCAAGCGAAGATTATAGTTTAACAATATATATTCAAATTGAATGGCAATGTTATTTCAGTTTAATATATTGACATTAAAATCACCACATAAGATAACTTTTTTGTTATTAATATTACATATTTTGTTCAGCAGGGTCTCAATTTTCTCAAAGAACATAGTAACATTAGATTGGGGGGTTCTATATAAACATATTATTATAGCTTTGTGGGACACAAGCTCAATTGCACAACATTCCATTACACAAGTGACGATCTTTTAATATAGGTTATTTCCCTGTATTGGAGATGAGACTTAACTAGTATACAGGCTCCTCCTCTGCGTTGTGTACGAGAAAAACATGTATCCATTTTGAAGTTCGGTATGGTCACTAAGTTCTCTAGGCCCTCCTCTATGAAATGTTCTGTAATACATAGAACATCGATATCTATGTGGTTCGCTGCAAGTTCCTGTAAACAAACTGATAGTGAATCCGATTTATTCAATAATCCTGCTATATTTTGGTGCAGTATGTGGATGTAGTTATAGGAAAAAAAACCGAGTTTTTTTCTCAGATGAAGACGTTTTAACGCAAGTTGGAGAGTTTGTCTCGGCGGTGTTGTTACTCGCGTGGTTCAGGGAACTCACAGCAGCTGCATACGTTCGTTTCAGCCCTTGGTTAAGTTCGGACGGAATAGATGCAGTTTCCTCACATGTATAAGGCGGCTTAGCACAATTAGGAGAGCTTGTCACGGCGTGACCCATGTGGTTGAGAGAGATAGTTGCGTCCATAGAAGTTCGTTCTAGCCCTTGGTCCACAGGGCTCAATCTGGTGTCTGTTTTAATGAACGTTTCTTTCTCTGATATACAGGTAGATACCGATTTAGCGTACTTTGGAGAGCTAATTACGCCGCCAGTGCCATCACATATAGGGGTTAGGGGTCTTGTTGCATCTATGTAAACATGTTGCGGCCCGTTCTGGAGTATCTCAGGGGACATGTCTGGGGTCAAGTAGAATGTGGGCATTTTAGTACTTCCGGAATGCAATTTACTCTTTGTAATATCGTTTATTAATTTTTTTATATTTTCACATGTATTTTTTATCCCCCTGTGATTAATTTTTCCGGTTTGCTCTGAAAACATATCCATGCTGAGACTAATATTGGGGTCCAAAAATGATGCATATTTGCGTAAAGTAGCATCATGATTCAGAAGGTGGTTAAACCCTTCAACTCGACAGTTATGCAGTACTGATCCACATATGTAGGTTGGAGCACACGGGATAATGTTTGTGTGTTGATACTTAGATATTTTATTTCTTATGTTATGTAAATTTTTTATGTAATCCGCTGTATTATGAAAATCATACTCTCCAATTAGAAAGACACAGAAGTCCTGATTCGTTAGGTTTAGTAGTTTAGTATCAACATTTTCCATGAGAGTGAGAGCTCCTACATTTTTGGTACAGAAATGACACCATTCATAGTCATTGAAATTCGATTTCAGAATACCTATTATTCTGTTACTTGTTTTGGTACTAAATAGGTATATTTTTTTCTTTGCTGTTGTGGGACGGTGGACGTTACATAAAGATTTTGAGACATTGTTCGGTGCGGCCTTCTTTGGGGTGCGGCAGTGTATCATACAATCGCTGTCAGCAGATTCTGTATTATTTGCTTCAGGTAGTCGCTCCTGTTGCGAAATATCCTTTTTTGTTGCTATACTAAGTTGTGAACTCGTCAAGGATTTTCTGTGTTTTTTGTGTGCGGGTGTACTGCTTTTACTGCTCTTATTCAGATAAATGTTATTAGATGTAAGGGATTGTGCTACTTTTTTATATGTTTTTTTTTATTGTGTTTTCTAATTGCTTTCTAAGTGTGGTATTTTCGCTATTTCCTCGTGTGCACTCTGAAGTTCAGATTTTAGAGTTTGAATTTGATTTTTGAGGCTTTCCGTTTCCTCATTGTCGATTGATAGGTCTGGCATGCTGCATATACTATCATTCAAAAGATCAATCTCACAAATTGAGTCATTATTTGAGTGTGATATATTAAATGATGAGTGATGACTGGAATACCTCCTTCGACGACGAACAGTGACATTATCAGTGTCACCCATTCTGATTTGGATTGCTGCTTCACGTAACTAGTACTGCCCTCTAGTGTCGAGTAGCACTAAGTCTTCAAGACGAGCTACGCTAGTTAACTCTATCGATACAAGTTCTATGTGTATATCAGTGCTACTTATGGATCACAAAAGATGGCGCTGTAGTTAATGTATCAAATAGGTGTTGTATTAGTTGTTGAATTTATATAATTTTTTTAATGTATTTAGTAGTTCACTCACGAGTAGCAATGTGGTAAAGTATTACATATATCACAACACTCAAAACAGCGATTGATGGCACGCAATATGATGTTCACTTTTTTTTTACAGTTGACGGGTAATTCTAAAGTGTACTTTGGTCACGGATCGTTTATGCTTGATATTTATTTTACAGTTTGCAGTTATTATGTTATCTGGTTATTGTTGTATATAAATATAGTTTTTTAGATTCATTCACTGGGTTGACATAGTTTATAAAGTATACATACGCGTACACATAACTTGAGGCGTTTTGGTGGTAATGTTCAGCACTAGATTTTGTTCATTTTTACCTCCGAAACAACTAGGATAAGTAGGATAACACTTGCAGCAGTAAAGTCACTTATTATAAACACTTTGCAGCCACGAAATTCCACAAGCATCCACTCCTTAAATTTAATTTACGCAGCTAATGTTTACATGGCGATCAGCGCCATCTCTCTCTTGAATCTATTTATTTATTTAAGAAACAAACAGTCGTTTACAATCAGGTTTAAAAAAATATTACTTGAATTAAGACCTAGAGTTTCCTTATTGTATATACACCGCAGTCTCTAACACATCAAAAAACATAATGTAGGTACTAGGTAGTTATATTTGGAAGGTATAGGTAGACTCACGAGAGCCGGCTCACGATCTGTGCACAGTTATATCAAATTAATTTTAATTTTACAATTTTATAAGAAATCCTCGCCAATTTTCGTGAATCTACCTATAAGTATACTTATAGATAGTAAAGCTTAAGTGTAGAAATTTTTTTTGTATTCGTTCCACTCTTTCTATATGAACATTATGATAGGGTTTCCAAACAGCGCAGGCAAATTCGAGGTGGCTGCGAACAAAACTGTTATAAAGGATTTTGTAAGTGACACTATTTTTAAAAGGCTTTCCTACTCGTAAAATGAAACCTAATTGTTTGAACGCTTTGTTTATAACAGAGTCTAAATGAGGTATAAAAGTTATTTTTAAGTCCATAATAACTCCAAGATCGCGGATTTGTGTTACTCTACTCCGATGATTGTTGCCTAATGTGAAATTATAGTTTACATTATGTTTTTTCCTAGAAACATTTATTACAAAACATTTATTCAAGATTAAAAATAAATTATTATTAATACAAAATGTCTCAAAGTTTTTCAAGTCATCTTGAAGCAAATAGTAATCTTCAACAGAATTAATTATCTTATAAACTTTTGTGTCATCCGCGTAGAGCAGCACTTTCGAGTTTTTAATATATTTATCTATGTCATTAATAAAAAGCGTAAACAGTAAAGGGCCTAAATGAGAAACCTGTGGTAAAAGGTATCTAGAAAACTGTACTGAAATTGGGGTTTAGAGTCACAGTTAGTTAATGGAATAAATCATAATAGTGTTCAAAATTTGAAGAGACCGCGGTGGCTGGCGCGCACACTGGGCAGCGCCGCGGCGCAGCACTTGCGTTTACTTTTTTTTCAGTTTCTATCTTAATATTTCACAAATTTTGCATGAGAATGTTTTTCCTTTTGTCGTCAAGTATATGCTTACTAATTTTCATTCCTGTAACTCATGGATTATAGGAGTTCCCATACAAAATTCAACACCTCTTTTTACCCCCTTTTAACCCAAAATTGCACAATTTTCATAGCCTAAAACCTGACCGGGTATTTACTCGACAGATTAGTAAAGTTTTCATCAAAATCCGTTTAGCCGTTTTCACGTGATGCGCATTCATATAAACAGACAAAAATTCTAAAAACTATTGGAACGTGTTCTGTTATCAATTCTAAGTATCCCCAGACAACTTTTTTTCGAATATCTTCCATGTACAGACTTTCGACCCTCTTCAGCTTTATTATATGTATAGATAGAAGATAGATAGATTCAAAACACCAACCCAACCGACTGACTCGGTATTCATAACTGTAATCGTACCACAGAAAAGTGCATACGCAGATTATCTATGAGGTTGAACCCTGGTATTGAAAAATAATAAATAAAATATTGAAAACCGAACTATAATATGTAAATTAATCTAAGTAGCTATTAAAACATCAACAATTAAAATAACTAAACTCCTTCCAATTGTAACGCCATCTACCAGCAGAGCTTAGAACTAACTCCTACGTCAGCTCACTAGCTCGCAAAACAAGGCCACATAATACAGCCACAGTTTGCAATGTGGCAAACCCTAACATGTTGCCCAATGAACTTACTTTTAAAAAACCGGCTAAGTGCGAATCGGACTCGCGCACGAAGGGTTCCGTACTAATCTATACAACATTAGACACTTTATTATACCTAACCTTGTAATTTAATTTAAATATTTTTTTTTGAGTAATAATAGCCTTTAATAATATCAAGTAGAATTTTGGTCAAGTGCGAGTCGGATTTTAGTTTTCCCATACATTTGGAGACTCAGCGCCTAATGAACACAACGAGCAATTTTTTATAATAACATCCAAGACTTTTTATGATAACTCAAAAACTGCTTTATTGATCATGTCCGCTATAGTTTTCATGGAAAGTCTTTATTAAGCTATTTTCATGATTTTTTTCATATTATTTGGACACGTAGTTCAAAAGTTAGAGGGGGGAACACGTTTTCTTTTCTTTTGGAGTGAATATTTCCGAAAATATTTACCTTATCAAAAAATGTTTTATGAAGACCTCTATTCATTTTAAAAGACCTATCCAACAACACCCCACACCATAGGGTTGAAGCAAAAAATATCACAACAAAGGTAAATAATTTACTAATCAAAATATTGATAATTCCACCAGTACTAACAGGTACTAATCTACTTCAAGCTTTTCTAGCAGCAGTATTTTCTTAGCCCCTGTTGACATTAACAAAGTTAAGAAGATTGTTTCACATATGAAAAACAAGCGGAGTGCAGGTTATGATAATATACCTATGACAGTTATTAAGTCTTGCATTGATCTAATTGTAGAGCCGCTTGTGTATATCATAAATTAAACATTGGAGACTGGGACATTCCCTGAGCAACTAAAAAAAGCGTTAATAAAACCATTGTATAAAAAAGGAATTAAAACTGATATGGAAAATTTTCGTCCCATTGCAATATTACCCAATTTTTCAAAGATTTTCGAGAAGGTTATACACAATAGGTTGACTCAGTTTTTCAATAAAAACAATACTTTAAACCCATGTCAATTTGGTTTCCAAAGAGGCAAGTCGACGTCACAGGCAGTTTTTAAAATCTTTAAACAGATATGGGACAAAATTAATGATAAGAAGCCTTGCGTATCTCTCCTGATTGATATGTCAAAAGCCTTTGACTGTGTCGTTCATAACATACTTCTACAACAACTGGAACGATTAGGAATAAGAGGAAATGCAATCCAGTTGATGAAAAGTTACCTATGCAATAGAAAGCAAGCTGTACAGATAGAAAATTACAACAGTCGCAATAAAACTATTGAGTTCGCACAGTCTTGCTATGAGGTCCTCCTGGGAGTGCCTCAAGGAAGCGTTCTCGGCCTCTTTTATTTCTTGTTTATTTGAACGAATTTCCAACTCAAATACTTGAACTATGACTGTGTGATGTTTGCGAATGACGCCACAGTGTTATTGTCTAATGACATATACAACATAAACTTGAACAACAGCATCCAATGTACCCTTAAGAAAATACTACAGTGGCTTCAAACATTAAATCTAAAGGTGTATTTGAGCAAAACAAAGATCATTCAATTTAGAAATTATAAAACCGCCCCTCTTACCCTTAGCATAATCGAATCAGGCATCCCTGTAGAAGAAGTTGACAACATAAAGTTTCTAGGTGATACTCACCTAAACTGGAAGTATTATATAAAAGTGAAAAAACAGAAAGGAATAAAAAATATGGGGAGAGAGCGAGATATCGCCTTACAGAACGCACGATCTCCGGTGACACGTTTCTCGAAAACTGCACGCGTACCGTAAAACGTGCCTACTTTGCTCCCCACTGGGTAAATGTGCTCCAATTTTGTATTTAGTTTCATTCCCTTGCGTGTCGATGTCTATGGTCAATTCGTCAAAATTTCCGAACGCACTCGATACAACTGCCAATTAAGTGGCAACACTGGACGTCAATCTTTCGTTCCGCCATTTTCTCTTTCTGTCAGTCGTCGCACAGTGCCGCTACGAGAAATCGTTAAAAAAATATTATGACAAAAAGCTACTTCCATCTCAGCAAGTGGTCATCGATTCACGGTTAGTATGTTTTGATGTGTTCTTATATATAATAAGCTATTCAATATTCACAATATTTCTAGTAGTTTAGAATTATTTCGAGGCTTAACCTTAAATTTTCTTACAAGTACCTACTTTGCACCACGTGTTGGGGTAACTTTGATCCTGGAGCAAAGTTACCTCTTGAAGTTAATTATATTAATAAATAGTTATAGGTATTAGCATTTTAAAGTAAATGTTGTTTTGTTTTACAGTAAATCATGCCAAGACATTATAAAAAACAGATTGGAGGCCGGAATTATAAAAATTATTCCGAAGAAACATTGCGTGAATGCCTGGCATCTATACAAAATGGAGAACTTACCCAAAGAAAGGCCAGTGAGAAATATGGTATTCCACGTAGAACGATAATAAATCATTTGAGACTCATACGAACTAACCAGCCATCGCGTCTACCAGGAGCCCCGAATACATTTTCAAAGGAAGAGGAAAAGTCATTTGTGGAGTGTATTATAAATCTAAGTGAGCATGGTTTTCCTTTGACGGTCTTTGATCTTCGTATGGTAGTGAAGTCGTATTTAGAAAAAACAGGCCGGAAAGTTACTAAGTTCAAAAATAACTGCCCAGGTGTTGAGTGGGTGGGAAGTTTTGTAAAACGTAATACGATTTTATCACAGAGATTTGCGGCGAATATAAAACGAAACAGAGCTGCCGTTGACAAAGATGTAATTACTTCTTACATACAAGAATTAGAAAAAGTGGTGAAAGATGTGCCACCCGAGAATATATGGAATTTTGATGAGACTAACCTGTCAGATGACCCTGGTCAAAAAAAAATCATCACAAAGCGAGGGACTAAATATCCAGAAATTATAAGAAATTCTTCAAAAAGTGCGATTTCCATTATGTTTTGTGGAAATGCCGTAGGAGAATTGCTCCCACCGTATACTGTGTATAAGGCCAAACAAATCTGGAATACATGGACTGAGAATGGGCCAAAGAATGCTAGATACAATACCAGTCCTTCAGGTTGGTTTGACATGAATATATTCAATGACTGGTTCTTTAGTCACATGCTACCGAGGCTCAAGAAACTTGACGGTATTAAAGTTGTTATAGGGGACAATTTGTCATCGCATATTTCAGTGGATGTCCTAAATGCATGTAATCAACATAATATCAGGTTTATTTGCCTTCCACCCAACAGCACTCATTTGACCCAGCCCCTAGATGTTGCTTTTTTTGGACCCATGAAATTGGCGTGGCGAAATATTCTCTCTCAATGGAAAGCAACTGAACAAGGCAGACAAGATACAACCATCCAAAAAAGTTGTTTCCCAATGCTACTTAATAGACTTATGGAAAATTTAGCAGCAACACAGAAAGTTAATTTGACCTCTGGCTTCCGGAAATGTGGAATTTATCCACTTGACATCAATCCATTATTAGAGAGGTTGCCTAAAGCTTTTGACTCTGACGATGTATCGGCTATTCAAGATTCCTTTCTCAAAACGCTTGAAGCTAAGAGGGCAGACTGGGTAAAGGCTGGAAATATAAGAAAACGTCGTACAAAATTAAATGTTACACCCGGAAAGAGTGTGACTGAAGAGTTAAACTCTATTCTCGATGACAAAGAAAACGAAGAACCAGAGCCAACATCTTCAAAACGCATTCGCCGCAGAAATAATAGCGAGAGTTCCTATGCAGAAAGCGTCAACATGTCTGTTCACGACTCCTCTTCCGATCTTGCTTCCATCGGTGACTTAATAGATAACGAAACGGAAACTAATACTTTAACCAAAGAACCTACAGAAAAAAGGAATTTCAAGCCACTTGTGAAGGCAGTGGGGCAATATGTGGTGTTTAAATACGAAGGGGAATTGTTTCCAGGCGTGATAACAAAAATTTCTGCGAAGGGAGCAAGTATATCTTCTATGAAACGGTCTCTTAAGTGCTGGAAGTGGCCAAAACCGAAAGACGAAATCCATTATCATTGGAAGGAAGTATTGGGATGCATAAATCCACCAAAAAAAAATTGTAGACGGGAGATTTACTCTGTACCGGAATTGAGCCAAATTTGGGGATAGGTATATAATATTTACCCTTTTTTATTAAAGGAAATAATTGATCTCTTACTACTAATATTAATTACGTTTTTTAGAAGGCCTTTTATTTGTTGTTGATTATTAATTAAGGAAAGTGGTACCTAATAAGACTGATCATCGCCACAAAAGTTTTGATTACCTTACATTCTAATATTGTATTTTAGAAGACTGTTTTTGGTTTCTGTTGATTATGGTCTAAGTAAAACAATACCTACAAAGACTGAACAATATTATAATTGTAATAAAAATAAAACCGTTTAACTAAAAACAATATTGCTTTTGTTTTGAACACTTCAATTTTTTCTACCTTTTCCTTTTATCTCAAAATTAGGCAGGTATGATTATAAATTGAGTATTGTTTCCTTGACGACGGGGTAGAACTGCGCCAATCGCTTTAAATTATAAGTTTTGAAACAAGTTAAATTGAGAGGCAAAGTTACCCAAACACCGGGTAACATTGCTCCTAAATTAAAGTTTATATATATATATGAAACGTGATTAAGGCGTCATATAGGTAATTCAACATGATAGTAGGATTGTTCTACTTTTCAATGCTACATATATGATCATACCACAGTATAATAATTTTCAGAAAAAAACATAATTTTCGAAAAGTGGAGCAAATATTGGTGCAAAGTAGGCACGTTTTACTAACACAAAAAATAACTATCCAAATCTATTCTCTGGATATTGCCCTAGAATAAGATCATAAAAGCTACCGATTCCGTTGCGTATCTCTGCCACAATAATCTAAACAAATTTCTCTAAAAATCGAATTTCGTAGTCGTCGGCTAATGTTCGGCTCACTTCGGAAACGTTCGGAAAATATTATCTGTTAGGGCGTGCTACACGCTTATTATATATATATATATATATCACAATACGTATCACGTGAATATTGATACATATTGAAGCAAAATCCATACAATTTTGAAAACCACAACAATATTGACATTCCAGTTTATTACGATCGAATCGTGTAACAGGCCCTTAGTCATTTGACGTCTATCTTTTGTGTTATTGTCATAGTTGTCATTCCGTTTATTTCATTCGTGTTTTTATGTTAATATTCGTATTTAGTTATTGTTTTTAAATGATGACCACGGAAATTGACTTGGATTGATCATTGACTTCATTTCTACGAAAAGTGGTGGTGTGTGGTGGTTATATGGAATGTCACATGGATGTTTGTTTGGAACAGCGATGTTCATCGTCTCCGTGTTTATATTAATCGTGGTCAAGGGCCGGCCGGTAGGAAGGAAGTAAATGCAGGAGATCACTGGATAGCAGTATATTCTTATCCATATTTACAATGATAGAACAATGGGAATAACGCTAGGAGGATGATGATGAATGCACAACAGAAGATTTATGACTGAACATAGTGAACATATATTGTGACATTATTCCTGTCATGCCCGCAATCCTTCAAACAACTGTATTCGATAGACACCTCGATTTCTTTTTTGTACCATAACGGTGGTAAGGAAGCATTCAGTCTGCCTGATGGTAAGCAAACACTGTAGCCTATAGATGCTTGGTTTTCTTTTTTTATACAATGATGGTGGTAAGCAAGCATACAGTCTGCCTGATGGTAAGCGGACACTGTAGCCTATAGACGCTTACTTCTCCAAAGGAGTCACTTGCATGCTGTGACGCTGCCATCTTCGGGAGCTCTGAGCCTCTGACAACCTGCTGATGATAATTGAACCAACTTCTTGGTTACATTATGAAATTCATATAACTGCCTAGCTAACAGGTAGACTAATCCTTTTATAGGTGGTTAAAAATAAATCAAAACGCAGAGCTTGCCAGAATTAAAAAAATGTATATTTAATTGGTGCTTAGATAACATGTATTAGACTATCAGTGAGCATTTTGAACCTACCAATTGTTTACCGACATTCTAGCCTTTGTAAAATTATATTGTACTCTCTGTAACCTATTATTATTATTGTATGTCTTTTCCGCTCACTGGACAATGGTGTCCCAGACTTTTGGAAGGTGTGCGCGGAGCCGAAGTACCGAGGTACCCAAGTACCACATAGCCAACACGTGAAGGCCCTTTTGACAATTTAATGAAATGCGAGGGGTACACCGAGCGGATGTTGTCCCTGCCCGTATCATGGGATGCGCACAGAGACAGTACCCGCCAGGGTGTACAGGGACTATTACTGGTTGATGGAATCTAATGGCAGGGCTAACATGTTGTAGGATCTTTTAACTGACTAATAATTGAAAGACGCCAATGTTATGTTATAATTTTTTGTTGTGTAACAATCCATAGTCTTATTATTGAGTGAGACAACAGACGACGGCCTAATAAAGTCTCTCATTTTTATCTCAGGCAGACGCGCCTCTGCTAGATGGGTCCCTATAAATAGCGACATTAAAAAATGCCCTTAGGGCAACACACACTTATTATGCTCATCCCTGGAGTGCGGTGGAGCTACTGCGATCGCCAACCCGCATGCTAAGCGTGGCGATTATGGCATATACCCACCGTGAATTTGGGGGAGGCCTATGTCCAGCAGTGGACATCCTTTAGCTGATATAGTGGTGGTGGTGGTGGATTATTATGCTGACATCCCCATTCTTATACTTTTATTGTTGGACTGTCTATTACATATTTTGTGTTGTACAATTGACATTGCATCCGCAGCTTCATAGCATGACATTGCATTTATATTTATTAATCTTATTATTATTCTAAATCCTGATTATTATTAGTTTTCTTCTTTTTTTTATTCAATGACATGCGCGATTCGATGAGCGTATTTCATAATTCATAAACTTACCGAATATAGTGCGCAAAACACTGGCTGATTGTGACGAACTTCAATACTACTGTTACCAATTATAATATATCAGACAATAAATAATTTGATTTTGAATAATAACACGTCATGTTAAAGTTTACTTAAATGTAGATTAATACATATACTCTTATTTACAAACTTCAAAAATGAAGGAGGTTCTATGTTCGTCTGTATGTATTTTTTAACCGACTTCAAGATTTCAATAGAATGTGTCCAGAACTCTGTCATTTCTGAACTGATTTAGAAAATTCTTTTTTGATTGTAAATATGTACGACGACCTGTTTAGCCTAGTTGGTAGTGATACTGCCTCCGAAGCTAGAGGTCCCGGGTTCGAATCCCGGCCAGGGCATTATTTGTGCATTTAGCACGGATTTTGTTCTTGGGTCTTGGATGTTCTCTATGTATTTAAGTATGTATTTATCTATATAAGTATGTATTACGTCGCCTAGTACCCATAGTACAAGCTTTGCTTAGTTTGGGACTAGGTCGATTTGTGTAAGATTGTCCCCCAATATTTATTTTATATATATATACATATATCCACTTTGGTCCCGTTTTTTTCGAAACGCAGTTCTGATGATGGGATCTATGAGACATTGAGGGAACTCCTCAAATATTAAAGGCAAACATATAGTGATTTCTGTGTTTTTATCAACAAATCGAGCATATTCATACAAAAATGTGAAATTTGATGAAGTGGAACTGCTGATGATGATCAGAACAGAACTCTTTAACGGCTAAAACTTTAAGTTTTAGCGATTTGTCCTCCTAGCTGTGTTTGTTAAGCAAGTTCTATTTTCACGATTAATTTTTGTCATGCTCGAGTTCTGATGATGGGATCCATGAGGAATCGAGGGAACTCCTCAAATGTGAAAGGCACACATATAGTGAATTTAGTATTTTCATGAACTATCAAGCATTATCATTCAAAAAAGTGACATTTGATGAAATAGAACTGCATATGACGCATAGTTCACGTTTGGCGAATTGTCCTCTTTGCTTTGTTTGCTAAGCAAGTTAGATTTTCAAGACAATCATTTGTCAAGCTCGAGTTCTGATGATGGGATCCATGAGGAATCGAGCGAACTCCTCAAATGTGAAAATATATATATATATAAGGTATACATATAGTAATTTTAGTATTTTCATAAACAAATCAAGCATTTACATTTAATTAAGTGACATTTGATGAAAAGGAACTGCTGATTATGATCAGAATGGAACTCTACAACGACGCATAGTTCACGTTTGGCGATTTGTTCTCTTCGTTATGTTTGTCAAGCAAGCTAGGTTTTCAAGGCACATTTTTGTCAAGCTTAAGTTCTGATGGAGGATTCTATGGGGAATTGAGGGTACTAAGTCTTCTACCATTATAAACATACTTATAGCCATTATTATTTCATTGTATTGAATCTAAAAGTGCACCATCTAAGTATAATAATCTTTCACCGGCCTCCCTTCCCCATTGAAGTCAGTTTTTTTTCTTAAAAATTATTTTATTTCCATATTGTATCGTTTATTGTTAACCGTGGCTCATAACATAATAAACATTACAATACAATTGTGACAAATACATTCAAATAATTAATTTACGCGGGCGGAGCCGCGGGCACGTCTAGTATTGAATATATTAACAAAAAAATTCAAAAGCCTGTTATGCTGTCTATACTTTCAGAAACATGTTCCGAAGGTGTAGTACTAAATTCTTATTACGGAAGTGTATTTCCTTTACTTACATATGGAATAATATACTGGTCGTAATACGTTCGGTCGATATCGATAACACATTTAGGCTACAGAAGAGATGTCTAAGGACCGTATTTCGGATGAGCACTAGGGACTCGCTTCGGGATGTATTTCGGGACAAACGTATCCTAACATTAACCAGCATCTACATTCTGGAGTTGTGTCTACTAATACGTAATCAGTCAGATTATTTTATACAAAAAAGCCTCTTTAAAATATAATATAAGGGAGCAATACAAATATGATATACACCTTCCTTGGGTAAATAATGCCATGTATAAAAAGAGTACCTTTATAATGGCAATTCGTGTCTACAATCACCTTCCGCTTGACTTGAAATCTCTTGAAGGAATTACTTTCAAACGGAGGCTTAAAACCTGGCTAATTGATAAAGTTTTTTATAATCTTAATGAATATTATGCATATTAGAACGTAGGTAAAAATGTAGTAGATTAAGTAACGAAATATTGTACGCCCGCAAAGGGCAACTGTTGGTACCAATATTCATTTGTAATGACCTTTTATGTACATAGTTCTACAATAAATCATTATTATTATTATTATTATTTGTTTCTCCTTCGAGATTCACGGGCCATTACATCCCGGTCTTTTGGTAGGCTTGCGTGGGGACACAGATCCAACTCGTAGAGGCCCTTTGGAGAGTTTTACTATGCACAACACCTGCTACAACCCATTCACGGGTACATCAATAGATACCCGTGAACCGGTCCCAGCAGGCGTTGGGACTATTGTAAATAAAATGAAAAGATTACTGGGCTATGGTGTTGAAATTTGGCTGGTCAAGAGATTGGGCTATTACTAAGGTTACGGACACCTGCCATAACAATGCTTACACCGTTATCGGGGCAGGTGGTGACTCGCCGCTGCCTAGATGGGCCCCTGAAACTGCCGTCGTAAAGACGGACAGGAGCAACATCGGTGTGAGCGGCTCAGGGTGTGGAGAGGTGTGCGTGCACCGCTTTCTACCCAGTGGCTGTTAACAGCCACCGTGCCCACTCGCGACTTATGCAAGTTTCACTTCCACCCTACGAGCATATAGCTCTGACGACTCCTCTCTGGACGGCCAATGAAGGCAAGCCAGAGCCGAGAGTCTTGCGGGTCCCGATGAAGACACGCCGGAGACGGAGACCCTGACCGACTCTCTGGAGCACTCGGGTCCGTGGGGTCGTCACTCCCTAACAGCTCGCCACAAGCTGCCCTGCGGGCTTATTATTATTATTATTGTTCACCTTATTTATTTCTTTTGCTTAGGTTAGATATTTTACAATAAATTTATACAAGTAAAATATAAAAATGAAAAAATGAAAAAAAATAAATAAAATGAAAAATGTTTATTAGGTTACAATATGGTTCTAGAATACATCGTGGTTGGAATCTCCTAGTAAGCACTAGATGTACTTGTGGCAGGAGATACCGCTAATATACATACAAATTATAAAAGCATTATAAAAACCTAACCTAGGGTGCCGCCGGCAGCGAGGCGAGCCTAAGCTACCGGTGGTTAGGGCGACAGAGAGAGGAACCTCCGGACTATCCGGGCCGTTTCCAGGAGTACCGCCTTCTGTATTTGACCCCTGACCCAGTGTAACGTACCGCCCCTCACTAAACTAATCTACCCCTGTGAAACCCCACTAAACTACCGAACCCCGACAACTATGACTAAACTTACTAGAGTCGCTTTGAGAAAAACGAGCTTTATGAAAATGATTTGGCCTTGTGATCGTCTATGGTAGAACCCTATTAGTGTTGTGAACCGTAAGCAACCCTAGAACTTTAATGTGGAGCTGGTAGAATCTTTGGACTCATTTCTACTAATATTCGCGATCTAATCTATCCTTACGCACATCACTTCCCAGTTGACCTAAACGTTACCTAACCAAGATTGGGCTGCGCTGGCAGCTTGTATCATTAAAGTACACGCTTGAAACTAATTCTAACAGGGTTTTACTTAGGACTAGCCTATTTGAGAGGAGCCTAGAGATTACTCTGCCTGTTCTAGTCGTTGTAATGGTCATAATAATGTGAAACTTAGAGCGTTACGTAGCTCAACTAAGCGACTTCTCTCCTAGCTGTTTCTATAGGCCCTAGCGCTTGGAAATAAGGTTTTATTTATTGATTTGGCTCTAGTCCCCGACCACACCTGTATGCGTCTCTATCTGCCTCTTGCTGACGGGGGCGTGTCGTCGAAGGAGGGCAAGTCTCCCACCACAGCACTTGGAAATTCCTAAACCAAGGATACCTGCTAGTCTAAGCACTACACTTTGACTACCCTAATCTTGCGAAAGTTATCCTTGGTTGTATATGTTGCGACATGCTATTTTTAGCTACTGACGCTGCCAGCAAGAGTAGAAGGATGGGGAAAGACGCGCTATCCTTTCAGCTTTCTAAATACTCTAGCTTCGCAAAACAGGGTAAGCTGTTTTGCTTGGCCACTCAGATGCTCGCGGGCATCTCTAGTCTACACTACCACTGAAGGCGCTGATGCCTTATTAACTCTATCCCTCCTACCGGCTCTAAGCCAGGCTGGTATATTACAGTTACTTTCATAGTGTTATGTCCTATGGAATCCTGTTGTGGGGAAAAGCGGCTGACATCCAGACCGTCTTCGTGCTACAGAAACGAGCTGTACGCTCCATCTACAAACTTAAGGCCAGAGAATCTCTCAGAGAAAAATTTAAGGAGGCAAATATTCTTACTGTGGCATGTCAATACATTCTTGAAAATATTATGTATGTACGAAAAAATATTCAAGAATTCAAACTTAACAGTGATATCCACGACTACAACACTAGAAGTAAACACAAGATTGCAGTGAAGGCCAGTCGTCTCCGGAAGGTTAGCACGTCGTTTGTGGGGACTGTATACGATTTTATAATAAAATGCCCATCGATATAGTTAATTTTCCATTCAGTAAATTTAAGTCTCATATTAAATTATTACATATTAAAATATTTGTTAAGCCAGGCCTATTATACTGTCAACGATTTCTTAAATGACAAAAATGCTTTTAAGCCAGTGACAGTTAAATCCTGTTAGTTTTAATATACATATGCTTCACTTAGCATATTTCCTTGTATAAATAGCTCTGTCGTTGCATTTTATGAAACATGATGCTGTTTCTCGCCGAAGAGTCATTTTAATCTTTGATATTATTAATGTCCGGCAGCCTGAATATGTCATGCTCGCTTAAAGGGCTTTGCTTACGGCGGCGTCGTTGATCGGGTCGCCACCTTCCCTAACAGATGGTCGAGGGAGGCGATGGCTGAGATACTCGTACGCGTCATACTCGTGATCGGGTGCTGTTTGTGGAGTTCGGTCTGTTCATGCTTGCAAGGGCAAAGTAAATACCTTAATACTAGTGTTATTTTATTGTATGTAGATTGACGAGAGACATAATCCTGTTCTGGATTATTTTTATTGTTATTGACGCTTAGAGACCTTATACATCTCTAACAATATTAAGTTTACTTATTTTAATTTTAGCGCTTAGAGATCATTTACATCTGTAAGGACTTTGAAATAATTGTTATTAATCGTATTTGGACGCTCAGAGACCATATACATCTCTGAGATATTAAATTAATTTTATGTACTTTTTGTTTATTCGGACAGATCGTATTGAATACGATACGTACGTCCCTAATATTTGTAAATTTAGTTTCATTTAATTGTTAATCAGTATATTTTTTAATCATTATTATTAAGTAAGATTGTCAGTTTTTTTTTTTTAATTGTATAATACAGGGTGGCCCATTCAAATCGGTCAGTATGGGAAAGTCTAAAACTATAAGACATACGAAGATTTGTTCTTAGGAACCATGTCACCGATTTTACAAGTAGAGAGGTACAAACAAGCATAGAGACAATGTTACATGCCTAAACTTGTTGAATATTGTAACGGTGGTCACTTTGAACACCTACTATGATAAATTAAAGTATGTGAAAAAAATGCATTTTATTCATTTTAGACATTATGTTTCTTAGAGACATTTACTGCTTAAGACCTACACAAACGATATCTGAATAGAAATAGTGTAAGTTTATTTTTTCAAAACAACCGGGTTCGATTCCCTAGCTGGGTACAGTGATTTTTTCAAATGTATGAATGCAGTTTTTCTTTTTATCAAAATCGGTGACATGGTTCCTAAGAACAAATCTTCGTATGTCTTATAGTTTCAGACTTTCCCATACTGACCGATTTGAATGGGCCACCTAGTATATTATAAATTCACGCTTTGACTTGTAAAAGTGCCCTTGTGGCCTATTTGCAGAATAAATATTTGATTTTGATTTTGATTTTTGATAAGCCCTATCACTAGCATGCCTAGCTCCCGTTGAAGCCAAAAATGCCGAACCGTAACACGTAGCCCACCGAATCCCCCTTATTTGAAAACGAGTTAACCACGTCATGAGCGTTCAGCTACCCATTGTGGAAAACGTCTGATGTACGTCTCTGCTAGACATCAGTCCCTAGTAGACGTGGCCCAATACTCTGGGTATATGCCCACCTCCTATTCACAACGTACACTGATCACTTTAAATATACCACACTAGGATCGGCATTCTCAGCCTCACCGTAACTAGGTCCCTATCAGGCCTATGCTAAATTCCCCCTCGAGGGTGCCCGCCTTGTCGGGGCGGGGGGGCTTAGTAACCGTGGACTGGTCATCCACGGTGAAGCTAAGAGGCACCCAGGGCCGGCCTGTTTGGGCTGCCGGCTGGCCCGAGGAGGGCGCTCCCAACGGGCTTACTTAGCCCGTTGAGGATGCGTTATGGTGGGACCGCAGAAGAAGGGTTCATCCTATCTTCTGTGGCCGAGGTGGGATCGCAGGGGGAGAGGCGTGATGGTATTATGGTGCGCCACTCTCCCTACCCCCTGCGAACTTGGCGGGGCCGTTCCGCAGTAACGGCGTTGGTGGGACCGCAGAGGAAGAGGAATGCCGGTATTACGGTGCGCCGCTTTCCCTATCCTCTACGGCCGAGGTGTGGTTCATGGCGGAGCTACAGACCTAATCCGCCACCGGGCGCCAGAAGTTTTTTCGGTACCCATGACCTCCTTGTAGCGGACTCAGGGGGGTCCGCTACTGTAAAATATGGAGGTCGAGGAGGAAGGCACGCCGAAACATCTGGCGTGCCTAACGTGGAGGGCCTCCGGGCATCTACGAGGGAGCCGCTTGGGAGCGGCTGCCGCCGGCGGGGTCGCGGATGTGTGCGCAAGCGTTCCCGTGACCTGGCCACAAGGCGGCGAGGCGGCGATTGGGGGGGTTTTTAGTGGGTATACCGTGGGTCTCATTAGCCTGTACGGGAGTCCCACATAGCCACTCGGGTCACCCCCTGCGCCCGGGTGGTATGCGTAACGCATTTTCCCCCCCTGAAAAAAAAAAAAAAAAAAAAGGCCTATGCTAAATTCCTAAAGACTAGCAGCTTAAGAATCCACTTATCTCACTATTCACTTAAGAGGGTACAAACATTTCGTTACGACTCATCACAGTCGCGATCGCCTGCGAGCGGCCATGATTACCACCCACACTACAATGTTTACTGTGTGCGTGCGGTTCGAGTGACGCCGGTTGAACCGACACTTCTTGATCATTGTTATACTTTTACTTTATAGTGAGCTAGGAAAAAATTAAATCTGATGAGTTTTACATGTTTTATTTTATTGAAATTATGTACGCACTAATTAAGTGTCTCCTAGGTACGTATGTTATTAATTGGCATTGACCTACTTTTGCTCCCATCAACCATTACGGGGAAAAGACATTTCTGATAAAAGAACTTTAATTTTGGCTCCATTTCCTCCTTCCAAAACCGGTCGGCTTTATTAATTCTTACAGTCTTAAACTCTGCTCCTGTCCACACTGCAAATAGACATATATTTTTTGGCTGAAAACGAAATAAAGTTTTTGTTAATCATTTAATTTTATTCACGTTTTTCCATGACATTCATAGTATTTAATAGTATTATAGCCGCTACTTTGCTTAAGGAGTACGAGTAAACGTGAGACTTAACGAGTTGCGCAGAGCAGAGCTGGTGTTAGCTCTCCTTTTGCAGACCTGGAAGAAAATTTTATAATTTGTACAAAATAACCTAGACAAAGAGAAAAGCCTACCATTACGACATTGTGATAAAAAAAAATTATAGGTACATCACATCTTTACTAAATAAAACCAGCCAAGTGCGTGTCGGACCACGCACAAAGAAGGGCTCCGTACCGACACCTCCTAATCTACATTTAGAACCACTATACAATACGTTGAATCAAAAAAGGTCGTATCTTCATAGGAAACTCACGACACTTACGCCCTTTTGTTTTGGCAAGACAGTTTTTCAGCAATAACTCAAAAACCATTTAATCTATCTTGTTCAATCTAAAAATCGTTGAAAGTATTAATTAATGTACATCATCTAGCTAGACTTATTTCAAATTTTCAAACCGAATAGTTTGGATATTAGAGGGACACACACATTTATTACGACTTTGACAGATCCATAGATACCCCACACGCCTATACGATTTAAAAAAAATTGACCCCCTCCTACATGCAAGGGGGTGGTGGGGAGGGGGCACCCCATACATGTACCTGTTACATGTATACCCCATACATGTACCTGTTACATGTATAGGGTACCTCCCTCCCCATTCATTTTTTTTTTCAATGTAAATAGGCGTGTGGGGTATGAATAGAACTTCAAAATCTTTTTTTTTTTTTTCATTTAAGTCAACCGTTGGTGTGATATTAGTAATTTCCATACTATGAAGTTTAAAATTATGAAAAAATCAAGATAATCTAGACACGCGGCAGCGTGTCCAGCCAAGTTCACCCCAGGAACTGGCGGACAGCAGCCGTGTGTTATATTACACGAACCGTTTGGAGCCACTTTTGACCCCCCAATAACTCCAAATCTATCTAACATAAAAACAAGAAATTTCGTACATATATTAATATTCGTTAGAACAACTAGGACTCCAAATTTCATAAATATAGGTTTAATAGTTATTGAGATAATAAATTACAAAAAACGGCATTTTTACCACTGACTGACTGACTAGTAATCAAAAACCTAACCCACTTCCAGGTGACCTAGAAAGCTGAAATTTGGCATGCAGCTTGGTAATTGTGAGTGCACACCAAAAAAAAAATCAGAAAACATTGATTTTTTTATTAGTTTTATTATTATTTATGCTAGTTATCTCAGAACTCCGTCATTTATTAACCGATTTGGAAAATTTCCTTTTTAGTTTGAAACGGTATACTTTTGGGGTGGTCCCATTGTCATCGGGTCAGAATCCGATTATAGGGTCCTGGAGAAATCGAGGGAACTCTTCAAATATTTAAAGTGCACCTATAGCGGTTTGGGTATGTTGTATAGTAACTCGTGCATTCGCTCTGAGAAAGCACCATTGGATGAAGTTTTACAAAAAGTAATGATATCCCATCAAAAACATAAATGTGAAAATGGCAGCCAAGTTCACCGAAAAACTTGGCTGCCATTTTCACACTTATGTTTTTGATGGGATATACATTAGTAAATACTTTCAACGATTTTTGGTTTGAACAAGTTAGGTTTAACAGTTTTTGAGTCATTGCTGAAAAACTGTCTTGCCAAAACAAAAGGGCGTAAGTGTCGTAAGTTTCCTATGAAGATACGATCGTTTGTGATTAAATGTTTTATATAGTGGTTTTAAATGTAAATTATTAGGTGTCGGTACGGAACCCTTATTGTGCGTGGTCCGACACGCACTTGGCCGGTTTCATCATTTCGGGACACGATTTTTTTCTTTAAGCCCGACCGTCGATTACGTCTACGGTAAAACTCACATCGTTTCAATTCCAAAACTTTGATGGACTTTTGTCAAAGTTGGTCTTATTTACTGAGCGAGCGAAGGGAGCGAAGCGTCTCCGTTTCAGGTTTCGACAAAAATTCTTTCGTATGTCTGTCTGTCTGTCCGGATTTTCTTCTCTACAGTTCGCATTTCTCATCAGAAATGTTATATAGAATTTTTTTACGAGTCAGTTTTTGGAAATTTTGAAATTTGAAAAAATATACAAAATTTTATCGTATGCATGTCCGAATGTTCTTCTCTACAGGTCGCATTTCTCGGTCGAAATTTTGACATTTGGAAAAAAAAATTGCGAGGTCTACAACTCACGGAGCCACTAGTATTAGTTGGTTTGAAGCTTATCCGTGTTAAATGCTACGACAGCAACGTGATAACAAGCCGAGAATGATTTATTCAAAGAAAAAATTACTCGTTTGCAACTTACATAACCCCTAGGCAGTATAAACATAAATAATACGTATGAAAAATATTTGGTAGCATTGTGACTTACCTTTTTGCTTGTCTGGCCGCAGTATTATTGAATTTATTCGTTCCAAATAATTTGCGTTTATTTACTGCCCATTTCTAAAATAATTTTCTGTGAATAATGTAATTTTTGTTAAAATATTTTACTGCCGACTACTTTTTTCGACAATCATCAACTACTTGTAGAGAAGGTCCGAATAAGTTCAAAAACGACGTGTTTATACGCCACCTTCTTTCTACATCATTAGATCAGCTCGGTCGTACCATGATAATGTGTTGTTATCTAACTTACATAAGTATGCCAAATTTCAGCTTAATCGGATACCGGCAAGAAGATGAAAAAATGATTGCAAATTTTGATGGAAATTTATTTATTTATACACTTACTTACATAAGAACAGTACAAGTTAAATAAAAGATTTAGTCCATTAAGAAAATATAAAATAAATAAACTTACTTAGCATGTAATATTACTTACCAAGTATCAATATGTAGTGGATGCACTAAAACTCAGGCGTATGTCGGGTATGCTCGGTCATCGACCTTTAGGCAGCGACGAGAGCGATACGTCCGTTCTTTGGGAAGGCCCGGCGCGTAATGGATCAAACAACGTTTTCGCGGGCGGTTATATAATTGTTTTTAAAAAATGGACTAAATTAAATGGCTAATCTATGAGCGTTGAAAAAATACAATAAATAAAACAATTCCTGTAGTTTTATAATAAAATAATTTACACCATCGAATACGTGAAAAAAAAATGTTTAATAAACCAAATTAGACATTATGTACTATTTTTTTTAAATAGTAAAAACGCATATTTTATAACTATTGCGATTGCTATGTACTAAAAGACTATATATCCTATTGAAAAAAGTAAACATTGGAACATTTTTGTAAGTTTAAAATGGAAATATCCTAGCTAAAAGAGCTATCTTTTAGCTAGGATATAACACGTCAATTAGAAAACACGTCGACAAAAACCTGATTGTTTTAAATAACCGTTTATTGAAATAGAACTATAGCATTGCTATGGTCTAGAATAAGAGTTTATATATACAAAACAGTAGTTTACTTTAACAATGGAAGCATTTGAACAAAAATATGGCCTTTGAAAAAACCTAGAGTTTGCTAAAACACCAACTTTTCGTTCGTACCCTCTTAACACTTTTACACACGTATACTGAAGACACTTCGTTCTCTGCCATTGGGCGCTTTAACTATTCCGCTACTAGAACACTACAAATACTGTGATCCTGGAAATAAAACACTTCACTTACAGAAATATTACCCATCCTTGATGCCTAATCTTATCCCTGTGTATGAATTTAACCTAACACTACCCCTACTCTGAATTATTCGCAACTAATCCCAAGAATCCGGTTTTAGTTCTGAATAAGGCCGTGAAGTCCCTACTTTAAGCTGTAAAGTCTAGCCGACGAAGCTAGGGTTTTGAAACCTAACACGTTTGTGTGTTGTGTGTTCCCCCTGATACGCCCGCAGGCACGGCGGTATCAGTAGAACTCCCTATTGTGTATATAAATTGGATATATAAATATACTTAACAAGACCGTCTCCCCGGATACTAACGACTTCCGCAAGCGGAGTAACCTCCTGTGCTGAGCCTTCAATCGTGCCAGCCATGCTTCAGATCGTCAGCTGGTCACCGAGAAGACGTGTGGGATAATTCGTTACTTATGTTGGTAAAGAAGTAACGCCGAGCCACCCACAGACCCGGATTTGGGACATCAACGTACCAGGGTTGCATAACCGTGAGAAGTCTTTGACAATTAATATTTTAGTGTCGAGCGACCTATAATCTGCGGCTTTCTACCCTTCGTCGTTACTCATAAGGTCGATAGTCATTTGATGTATTGTCCTCGCACGTTGTCTTTGTCTTTCAATAGTGAATAATATTTACTTGTATGTAGTTGTGTGCTTGCATTAGTCCGCGTACCGACGTCATTATGATTAAGAAAGGGATGCGAATCTTCTGTTTCGCTCACTCGCACCACCTAACGATGACGATCTCCATTGATAATAAGGTTTAAGTTTGTTTGCTACAATACCTACATCAGCTCTGAGGATTTACTCGCTGTTTTAGCCGTCTAGTTACTAGGCACGCATAAAAACCAGATAGTCTTTAGGATTTTACAATATCTCCCCAAGCGCGGCCGGAACATTATTTTCATACCCGTCCCTGTCTCATAGTAATAAGGTCGAGAATTAAGCTTTTAATGGTTAGAGTTACAGCTAGGCATATTTTCATTAATGTTTTCCTACCCAACTTTCAGTAATACCTACTTTACTTTAAGCTCCAGCGAAAAACTTAGTCGAAACTTTAATCGAAATTACTTTAGTATTGAACGTGGCAGACAGGTACCTGCGTCACGTGACACCAGGCATCTAACGAGAGTCTCTTGAGATGTTGGTCGAGACTCTTCGATATTAGACCGTTCACAGAGACGACTATCGGGACAATAATTGTTGAATCAACATCCCACATGGCGGTTACCTCAAGTGCCAAGTCTAGGTACTTGCTGACGTTGTCTTTCTCAGCTTTCACGAGGTTCTCGTCATGGGGGATGGTGATGTCAACGAGTACTGCCTGGCGCTTCAATCGATCTGTCAGCACGATATCAGGCTTGTTGGCTACAATAGTCCTGTCCGTAATGACAGATCGATCCCAATAGAGCGTTGCACGACCATTTTCGAGAACCGGCGCAGGTGTGTACTTATAATACGGGATTTCGAAGTCCACAAAACTGTATAAAAGAGCAAGCTGCTGGTGAATAATCCTGGCCTTCAAGTTATGTCTGTACAAGTACTCGCCGTTAGCAAGATGACTACAACCAGAAATAATATACCTGAGTGACTCTCCGTGATGGCGGCATGCCCGACAAATGTCGACGGTACCGTCCTTCAGGATATATTTCCGGTAGTTGTTCGTCATGATAACCTCGTCCGCAATTGCACAGACAAAACCTTCAGTTTACCCAAAGAGATCCCCAAAACGTAGCCAGTTCACTGATGCGAGCAGGTCTCCGTCGAGCCCCGTAAGGGCCTTGTAGAACCACCCATGTAGCTCCTTACTCTTCCACACCGCCCTGCGGTCCTCAGTGCTTAGTACTTTAAATCTGCGCCAGTTCTCGTTTGCCATGGAGAGCGGGGTGAAAGATGCGTCTACTGCCACTACGTCACGATGCATCCCACACTCACTGTTTAGAAAGTAATCCCTGAGACTGCACACCTCGAGGTTATGAAGGTCTTTGGCATTTAAGAAGCCGCGACCTCCAAGCTTCCGCGGGATCTACAGTCTCATAACAGAAGATCGTGGGTGTAGCATACGGTGCGCAGTGAGCAGTACACGCACCCTTCGATCCAGGAAATCGAGCTCAGTCGAGTCCACCTTAATATGCCAAAGGAGTATGTGAGCAAGGGCATCACCCAGGCGTTGAAGGCGCGAACCTTATTGCCGCCCGACAAAAAACTATTGAGTACTTTTGTCAGGCGACAGAAGAAGCGCTCCTTCACCGCCCTTTTGATGTCTCCACCCTCGATACCCAAAGACTGTGACATACTAAGATACTTATAGGTTTCTGCTTCGGAGAGAAATCTGAGAGTCATTGTCTCAGAAATATGTAAATTTGTGGAATTTACAACTTTCCCCCGCTGTACATGCATGACCGCACTCTTATCGACACCAAATTCCATTTTGATGGCACTACTGAAGACCTCTGTGGTTTTCAGTAGCTCCAACAGGTCATGTTTATTTGGTGCAAATAGTTTAAGGTCGTCCATGTAGAGCAGATGAGAAATGACCTCACCCTCTCTCCGTAGCTGGCAATCTAGTCCCGAATCCTTCAGCAGGGTACTGAGCAGATTCAGCGCTAGGCAAAACCACAAGGGACTCAGACTATCACCCCGAAAAATACCTCGCTCAATCCTGATGGAATCCTGCGGGCCAGAGGGGCCCTCTCCTCCCCCGGGTTGACGAAGGACTGTGGTCCACTGCCCCATGCAAGCAACTAAGAAGGATCTCAAAACTGCATCAACTTTATACAGTTCTAAAATCCTCCTCAGCCATGAATGAGGCACCGAATCATAGGCCTTCTTATAGTCAATCCAGGCGGCCGAGAGGGTCCCTCTGTTTCGCCGGACTCGTTGGCAAATGGTCATGTCTATGAGGAGGAGCTCTTAAGTACCACATGACCCAAACCTACATCCATTTTGAGCGGGGGCCAGAATGTTGTTCGCAACAATGTGCGTGTTAATTTTTGCTCTCGAAATGGATGTAAGGAGCTTGTATAGCGTCGGCAAGCACGTGATGGGTCTGTAGTTCTTCGCTTCCGTGGTACTACCGGACTTGTAGAGCAAGGAGGAACACCAGTTGTTAAGGAAGGCGGCAGACACCCATATCGATTTTCAGAATTTGTCACCAGATTTCCCCATTTTAGGGGTTGATTTCTCAAAAAACCTAAAACACATGTAGTGCACCCCTAGACCTTATAAGGAACCTACGTGCCAAATTTGGAATCTCTAGGACCAGCGGTTTGGGCTGTGCGTTGATATGGCAGTCAGTCAGTCAGTCAGTTTCTTCTTTTATAAATTTAGAATGCCGAAGTACTAATCCGATTTGTTTGTAATTTGGATATGTTGTATAATATACAATTAATGCAGCTTTCTGAAACTTGCTACATAAAATTTAAACTTGAACCGCCACTGCCTACGATGATTCTATAAAGATCACTTTGTTGTCCGTCTGTCTGTATGTTTGTCAAGACAAGACCATTTATCTCGGGATCGCGTGGTATAGAGTTGTAATTAAAACTACGGTCTACAGTTCCTTAAAGCTGTGAAAACATCAAACTTCTGAGTTAACCTAAAAAAGATACATTATGCTGCAACAAACGTATATAACGACTAACGACACTCAAGGGAATCAACATTTATAGAATACCACTTTCAGTGCCAGGAACCCGCTAGGTGGCACTCGTCTCGTAGGCGCTTTCCGCTACACACAGTTTTAGCATGTTATCGGCTACGAGAGTAGCGCTACGAATTCGTTGGCAGCGAAAGTATTACTTTCTATTGACCTATAACCAGGGGGGCGACACGGCCTATCGGTGTGAGTCGAGCGCCGGTGACCTTGTAACGGCACGTCTGTTGCATAGGGTTGGCAATGTAGCTGCCTTGGAAAGAGGAAATATGTTTATTCAATGATCATGATATTCATCAATCAAACACCGGGAAGCTAGTCAAATTTAATCTGTGTTTTGATTACAGACAGACATACAAACAGACATATGCACGGGGTTAGGAGAAAACTTACTTCTCATAATATGCGAACGTACTTTTCTTGTGTAAATCTAAGCTTCACATGAATATAATTGTATGCTAAAATAATAACAATAATATATAATATTATTAACCGACTTCAAAATTTCAAAAGAGGAGGTTATCAATTCGGTTGTATGTTTTTTTTTTTAATGTTTGTTACTCCGTAACTCCGTCATTTCTTAACCGACTTGGAATTTTTTTTTTTTTGATTGTAAGTATATATATCCAAGTTGGTCCCGTTTATGTCAAAACGCAGTTCTGATGATGGGATCCACGAGGAATTGAGGGAACTCCTCAAATCTTTAAGGCAAACATATAGTGATTTTTGAGTTTTTATCAACAAGTCAAGTATTTGCATCCAATAATGTGACATTGGATGAAGTGGAACTGCTGATGATGATCAGAACAGAACTCTTCAACGACGAAAAGTTCACGTTTGGCGATTTGTCCTCCTAGCTGTGTTTGTTAAGCAAGTTCTATTTTCACGATTAATTTTTATCATGCTTGATTTCTGATGATGGGATCCATGAGGAATTGAGGGAACTCCTCAAATTTTAAAGGCGAACATATAGTGATGTTTGTGTTTTTATCAACAAATCGAGCATTATCATACAAAAATGTGACATTTATTTTATTGTGTGGAATCTCCCCCGGGGGACCCGGGTATGTCCTTAAACTACGACCAAGACCACCGGGGAATGTTTAAGTAATTTTTTAAGAAAAAAAACCGGCTTCAATGGGGGAGGCTTAGATGGTGCACTCTTAGATTCCATACCACCACCACCACCATATCAGCCCTAGGACGTCCACTGCTGGACATAGGCCTCCCCCAATTTCATGGGGGGTAAATGCCATAATCGCCACGCTTGGCATGCGGGTTGCCGATCGCAGTATCTCCACCGTACTCCAGGGATGCTGCTACCCATCCCCCGGTGGTCTAAAATGTCATTTTGAACAAATTACCAAAAATGTCGTAGCTGTAGAGCGCTACGCTCTAAGCCCTAGAGCGCTACACGCGTTGCCGATAAGGATAACCAGTGATCGTAACATTTGTAGCATTTCCGGTGCAGCGTAGTGGTGTTAACGGAATTGGGATAAATATTTTAAATTCTTATGATTCATCAGTGTTAATAACGTTAATATTAACCTTAAATAACCGTTCAAATTGTATTTGTCCATACCAACTCCATTAACACCACTACACTGAACCGAAAATGCTATAAAAGTTACGATCACTGATGATAACAGTCATGCGATAACGCGTATCGAGAGAAAAGCGCTAAGAAACGAGCCACCGCCGAGTATCAATTGATGTCCTTCCCGGCCCGAATGTTAAGTGAATGTTAAGGAAAATTGAGTGCATTTTAATTTTTTTGTTAACTCTGGTTTACTCTGTACACTGGGCCCGTAAATGTTGCAATAGTTAAAGCCCAAACGAATTACTTAAAAGTCATTAACAATCATGGCCCGGTAAGGACAAATTAAGAAAAAGTTATTTCCAAATGAGAATCACCGGAGTGGGCTCCCGTCACTGAAAGGGAGGACTCGATAAAAGAAAGTACTTTTCAGTTATGTGTCACAAAATGTATGAACCCGTAATTAAATGACCTACTTCATAACTCATTTATTGCATCGAAATCAAGTGGTACAAAATAAAAGTTACATTATTAGGGTTGATTCACACATGAACCCAGTTAGAACACAGTTATAGGCAAAAAACAGGAAAAACTGACAGTTTTTCCCGGAGAAAGCTATATATATAGCTAGAAAGATGAAAACTTTGGATTACCCAGACTATATAATCCTTTACAACATATCAAAAAATCATAAGATCATAACAATCGGGCCTTTTTAAGGTTCTGGAACAACGATTTACGATGTTCGCGGACACGCACGTGGACGGTTTGCATGCGACGCTGTGCCGCGACGCTGCGTAGGGTGCGCGCCAGCCGCCATGGTCTCCTGAACGTAGTTGCCATTGCCACTAGATGGGACAGTAGCCTGCTGAGGCACTGGACCTCCCTTCATTTAAGTTTAGGTACTAACATAGTTATTTAAGTTCTTGTAATACTAACAATCTATGGATCACGAAGTCCGAAATAAATGCATTTTCCCCTCACTAGCTCGGAAAGCCGTCTTTTATCCTTTGACACAAGCGGGTAAAAACGCATTTTATCCACAAGTGGGGAAAGTAATTTGACCTTGGAGCGTGTTTGAGTAGCTTTTGACAGATAACAAAACGTAAAACGCTCATAATAATGGTTAGTTTGATATCAATTATCATTAAAAAAAATGGTTTGAGAATTTAATACAAAATACCAAATTTAGCTTTATTTAATGATTTAAGTCGTAAACCTTCAAATTCTATAAATAACATTTGTTTTATAATGATATTGAGTTTAATTGTAAACGCACAAGTTGAGTCGATGCAATTTAAAAACGCATCGTCAGAAAGAAATGTCATAATTGTCAATGTCAACTAAAATATACACAACTTGTCACGGACTCCGACTCACGTAAATATTATACACAACATCCAGAGTTTTCTGTTATAATAGCGTAAAAAATCGGTGATTCCAGTGATGAAAATCATGCCTGTGGAACTGTGTTTTTTGCAGGTTGCACTTTCCTCGCTATAGTGAGGAGAAAAGTTTTGTGTTACAAACGGGTGCAAAGTTGTATTTTACTTCTCGTGTGTTGAAACACTCGCTACGCTCAGGATTATATTTTAGAACCACTCGCTTCGCTCGTGGTTCAACTATAGAATCCTTTCGCTGGCTCGTGCTTCAATTCCACACTCGCGGGTAAAATACAACTTTGCACCCTTGTATAACAAATAACTATTTTATATTTTTTACTAAACTTGGACGTAAAATTTTGTATGGGCTGCCCCTTTTCCTGTTTACCGTACTTCCGGTTCGAATTTCGAAATGGCGATAAGCGATTCGGCTGGGTCAAAACCTTGTCAAAACCCTCTGATAACGTTGTCACCCCAACTGTTACATGATTTGCCGCTTGCATCGTTTAGAGACGCGTTTTTCAGTTTTGTTAGTTTTTAATTTATCTTTTGATTATGTTTTTGGAATTATTATTGTTATTTTGTTTTAATCACATAAGACTAAAATAAAATAAAATAAAAAATAAATAAATATTAGAGTATTTTTCTTACACAAATTGAACTAGTTCCATAATAAGCTCAATAAAGCTTATAGTTTCGCCATGTCCGTCTGTCTGTCTGTCTGTCCATCTGTTTTTCCGCGGCTTTGCTCCGTGATTGTTAGTGCTAAAAAGCTGCAATTTGATATGGATGTATAAATCAATAAAACTGACAAATACGTAAAATAAAATGTAAAATAAATATTGGTATCTCCCCTACATTAATTTTGTATTAAGCAGTAACGCTGCTAACGAAAATTCTAAATTTCAAATTAAGATTTTTTTTTAAATGCTCCAAGCCTCTACCGTAAAAGCCTAAGGCTGGGTTGCACCGACTTACGATCACAGGCTGATCAACGTTAAATATGGCGCCAGCAGATGTCATCTCATAGAAACTTGACAAACTTTCCATACATTCAAATGTTAAAGATTACAGACGCTTTGGTGCAACCCAGCCTTAGTCTTCTACGGTAGATGTCGCTGTACGCCTCCCTAAGGCGTTGTAAGAGGGAACTAGTGAAGGATTTCGTGCACGAGCTTGGTTGTTCCGATAGCTCAGAGGCTAGAGCGATTGGCCGCGTATGCCAGATGTCGCAGGTTCGAATCCTGCTCGGGGCATTAAATTTTTCTCTTTAATTTGAAAGCTCCCCTACACGTAAATTGGAGATGTTTTTTTTTACTTCAGCCCTATAATGAGGGGTGTTTTTAGATAGGTCTTTCAAAATGAATAGAGTCTTCAATAAACATTTTCTTATACAGTGAATATTTTCGGAAATTTTCACTCCATAGAAAAAAAAATGTGTCGATTCCCCTAACTTTTGACTTGTGGGTCAAAAAATTTGAAAAAATCATGAAAGTAAATTTAATAAAGACTTTCAACGAAAACTATAGCGGACATGATCAGTTAAGCCGTTTTTGAGCTATAGTAAAAAGTCTTCCCTTCTAGTAAAAAAACGTATGAAACGCTGCGAAAGTATTCCCTTTTGCTTGTTTTGATTTTTTTAAGACGGCGCAGTACGATCGGATCGGTTCTACATACAAACGTATTTAGGCTCTCATTTTAAAACGCCATGCTAGAATAACATGAAACTTTGTACACACAATGGGATCCGGCATACCTAGGTCGGAAATTTGTTTTTTTAGCTATAAATTGAAAAATAAAAAAAATACAGCGGTTTTTTGAGTTTTTTACGGCTTGTATGAAAACCTTAATAATCGCTGTATTTTTTCGCCATTATAATTTCAAGCAACAGAAACTAATTTCCGCCCTAGACAAGCTGGATCCCATTGTGTATACAAAGTTTCATGTTGTTCTAGCATGGCGTTTTGAAATGAGAGCATAAATACGTTTGTATGGAGAACCAAACGTACTGCGCCCTCTTAAGTAAGTTCATTGGTCAACTTCGGAATCCTACACTGAGCATGGCCCGACATGCTCTTGGCCTATTATTATGCATAATAATTAACAATTTTATTTAATTTAGTGACAGCGCTGTTATCGCGTTATTTTGATACTTAATTTTGATTTTGATCAGCAAAGCGAACACTGGGGTAAATATATGCGGCTTTCTAACACTGCGCGCGACACGGTTGCCCGCCACCTGGTACTTCACCTTGGAGTTTATATCAGTCTTTACTAACCTTCCACATGATCACTGTTAGCATTTCTCAGCGAAGGGAACCCTAGGATATCAGCGGCTTTCTGACACTGCGCACGCCGCTGAGGATACTCGCTGCCCGTGAGTTGGTGCTTCACGTTAGAGTTGACGACGAGGATTGCGGTGTCTGCCAAGGTGATTGGGACTAGGGTAGATTCTAGAGACCTGGGAAAAACAAATATAAATGTGATTAGTTAAAAAACTAAAATATCGGCTTGACAGATCTTGTATGAATCTTATGTAATCCGAGTGTGTTAAGCTACGTTTAGTTCAACTTCCCCCTCGCGGGTGCCCGCCGCGCTGGGGCGTAACCGTGGACTCGGGGGTTCTGCTACTCTACAAGTTGCAGGTCGAGGTTCTCCTCACACACGGCAAAAACCTCTAGTGTGCCTGACGTGGAGAGCCTCCTGGTATCGGTGAAGGAGCCACTTAACACTCGCCACAAGGCGGTGAGGCGGGAAATGGGGAGTTTTACTGGGTACACCGTGGGTCTCATTAGCATATACTGGAGTCCCACATAACCACTCGGGTCACCTCCTGCATCCAGGTGATATGCGTAAGGCATTTTCCCCATAAACAAAAATAATAGTGCAACTTGGGGCGCTATTTGGGTAACCTCAACGAGTGTCCGGGCTCTTCCAGTTCCTGTGGACCCTCACTGGTAACTCACTTATTATGTGTGACGGGCATACCCTGGTGGTTTTAGACGGTATTTTGGACGGTTCCCGGGGGTCCGTCATACACGTCCCAGCTCCCCGGCTAGGCGGGACGCGTAAATGCATTTCCAGGGATAAATAAGTTTTTGGTCACAAATTAAATTTTTGGTACAAGCTTTTATTGCCGATTGTACTTTTTTCCACAATCATAAACTACTTGTTGAGTCGGTTCGAATGAGCTCAAATATGATGGGTTTATCTTGTGAAGTTTAGGAATTGCTATGACCACCTTCTGTCTCCATCATCAGATCAGCTCTATTTCATAATAATATTGCATTGTCATCCGATTTATACATGCATGCAAAATTTCAGCTCAATCGGAAACCGAGTAGTGGATCAAATTTAACTTGCAAGGTTTGATTACAGACAGACAACGGGACAGGTGAAACTAAATAAAAGCTTGTAAAAAAGGTTTAGTACAATTGGTCCTTGATTGTTACGTCATTGATATTACATCAGAAGTGTTTGGATGAGTTAATTAAAATTAAAAGTTAAGGTAAAGCTCCTTTTACACTACCTATATATTAGACAGTCGTATTGTTTTTTTTTTATGAAAATAAACTACTTTTAGGATTCCGTAGCCAAATGGCAAAAAACGGAACCCTTATGGATTCGTCATGTCTGTCTGTCTGTCCGTCCGTATATCACAGCCGATTTACTCTGAGAATATGACCACTACAATTATGAAATTTGGTGTGAAGGTGTATGTTATGAACCGCTATAAAATATGATGTGAAATTACAAAAAAAATATTAAACTGGGGTTACCCGCAAATGTAACAGGGGGTCAAATATTTTTTTTTCAATGTACATATCTGTATGGGGTATGTATGGATAGGCCTTCAAAAATGACATCGAGGCTTCTATAATTGTTTTTTATTTAAGTCAACCGTGAGACATTAGCTGTCAAAGTCGTAAAAAGTGTCCACCCCCAGGTAAATAATATCAACTTCAATAACAAAAGCGGCAAGGTGCCTGTCGGGCCACGCGCAATGTAGGATTCCGTAGCTCCCCGTGTCACTATGCGGATTTAAATCATTAAAGTGTGATCATTAAGGACTGGAATTTGCTGCCGCCGTCTGTATTTCCTGATACATACAATCTGGGTCTCTTCAAGACAAGAGTGACTAGGCTATTACTGATCCAGCGAGCAACATCTTAGGCCTTGTCATCGCTTTCCATCAGGTGAGACTAAGGCCAATCGCTGGTCAGTCTATCATAAAAAAATAAAATAAAAATAAAAACATATATTTAATGTAGTTTTGGCATAACTAACAACATATTTAAGTAATCAATGGAAATTTTACGTAGGTTTGGCTTTTCCAAGAAGGTATATATATTTCTTAAGATCGGCTATTACTCGTTCACTAGTAATGTTAACTTAGCTGTGATAGTTTTCCTTTTAAATTCATTATTACTACCTCAATTACATTTTTGACATTCCCAGTAGCAACCGTTTAGCTGGTAGAGGGGGAGGGGGACAATGGACTCCGACAAAAATTAACACATTAAAAATTAAAAAACCGACCAAGTGCGAGTCGGACTCGCGCACGAAGGGTTCCGTACCGCATGATCTATAAAAAGAGTCCGACTCGCACTTGGCAGGTTTCTAATATTTGTTGTTACAGCGGCAACAGAAATACATACTCTGTGCAAATTTCAACTGTCTAGCTATTACGGTTCTTGAGATCTAGCTCGGCGAGTGGTAGCTATGAAAAAGGCCTAAAATATCACGTTTTTTGTATGGGAGCCCCCCTTAATTATTATTATTATTTTGTTTTTAGTATTTGTTGTTATAGCGGCAACAGAAATACACAATCTGTGAAAATTTCATCTGTCCAGCTATTACGGTTCTTGAGATACAGCCTGGTGACAGACGGACGGACGGACGGACGGACAGCGAAGTCTTAGTAATAGGGTCCCGTTTTTACCCTTTGCGTACGGAACCCTAATAACAAGAAGGAAGATTAACTGGTAGAGAATGCCTCATGGCATTAAGACCACCTTTTGTTCGTTAAGACTTCCTATTGTGCAATAAAAATCAAATAAATAAATAATCACGCAAACCAATAGCTACGTAAATCAGAAAATAGTAAAACTAGTAAAAGAAAGCTCTAATTCTTTTTTAAGCGGCACCCGCAAGCTCGACTGGAATTGATTCTCCATACAAACTTAGTTTCGTTCTCATTTTAAAACGCCGTGCTAATATAACATGAAACTTTGTATACATAATGAGATCCGCCATATCTAGGCCGGAAAATAATTTCTATTGCTAAAAATATTGGTAGAAAAAAATACAGCGAGTTTTTGTGTTTTTAAGGTCTAGTATGAAAACCTTAATAATCGCTGTTATTTTTCTCCATTATAATTTCAAGCAACAGAAACTAATTTCTAGCCTAAATATACCGGATTCCATTGTGTATACAAAGTTTCATCTTATTCCAGCATGCCGTTTTAAAATGAGACCGAAACTACGGGAATGGAAAACCGAGCTTCCTGCGGGCTCTTGGAGGATACACAACACGATAAGTTTTGAAAGAAAGAAAAATAGATCCCAACTTTACCGTTATACTATTATTAACGTTATACTATTATTATTACCGTTATATTATTATTAACGGTATTTACCGTTTTGTTGGCGTGATTGATATGTATATCCATGCCAAATTACAGCTTTCTAGTAGTAACGGGTTGGTTCTAATTCGAACCAAGCGCTTTGCGTCGTCTTTTACTTATAATGCGCACTTTTAAGCTTTGGAATTCTCTGCCGGCATTTGCATTTCCGAGTTCATATAACCTAGACCTTTTTATGGCACGAGTGAATAGGCATCTTCTGGTTGAGCTAGGTTCATCGTCGGCATCATCTTAGCCCCCTGGCTAGATACAGACCAAGAGCAATCCCATTTTTAATTAAAAAAATATATTAAAAAAACGGTTACCGAGCTAAGCCGCGGACAGACGGACGGATAGACGGACATGACGAAACTCTAAGGGGTTTACTCTGAAGCCCTAAAAATTCAAAGCGGAGACTAATCTAAATCTAAATTTTCCTTCAAATAATTTCATCCGCCCTCTTTATTAACCTTAATTTTACGAGAGCCCGGATGTAACCATCTCTTTGCAATTCCGTCACAAAGTTGGAACACTCAGTGAAGGGCTATCGTCGTTACCTAAACCTAATATTACTGCCTTGATCAATATTGCTGGTAATATCCGGTGTCCGTAATAAATGTTGTATATGAACAGAGGTATAAAACGCCTGTAATTGCCAACATTATTTATTGTTATAATATTGCTGATTTATTTATACGCGTTTCTAGATTTACTTCTAGGTTAGGTAAGCTGATTATTTTGACTTGTAATTTATTTACCTACATATTCAAATATGCAACGCAACGCATGCCAAGCGTTGCGATTATGGCATTTACACCCCATGAAATTGGGGGAGGCCTATGTCCAGCGGTAGACGTTCTTCGGCTGATATGATGGTATATTAAAATATATGCGTTTTTAGTTGCCTCCACAAGAAACGGTATATAAGAAAACGCGTGCTTAGTGCGAATGTCTTCGTGTGGGGGGTGCCGTCTACCAGGGAGTTGATAAGTTTCGATACTTGGGCTGCACTATTATTAATAATGCTAAGAAGGAAAGAAGATGCTAGAAAGGGGGAGATTACTCGTAGTATCCACATGCAAAATACCCTGCTATGCAGTGCAGCCCTCCACAAAGGGTTCTTAGCAGAGGTACGAAGATGAGGATATATGGCTGTGAAGCCCGGATACTAACTCAAAAAGAAGAAAAGCAGCTCCTGGTAACAGTGAGATAGGTCTTTCGGAAAATCCTGGGATCAAAAGAAATGACGGTACTTGGGGGATTAGGAGAGGAGTGCCTAAATCGAGAAGTTAGCGGCAGAACCTAATACCATTGGCGAGACAACAGCACACAGATTTCACTGGTTCGGTCATCTACTGAGAATGGGGGGGATCGGGCCGTCAAGAGAGCATAGGCACTTGGGCCGGCCCAGTCGGCCGCTGGGAAGACTGTGTGAAGGTGGATCTGCCTCGGCTTAAGGATGACAATCGCAGAAAGCGACGCAGGATTGGGAAAGGTGGCGTGCTCTTGTTTCAGAGGTCAAGATCCTGTTCCGATTACTACGCTAATATAGTTTGGTTGCCACGAAATAACATTCCTAATAAAAAAAAACTTCACGTAATATTGTTTGACGAGTAATCACTTTTTATTCTAGCACTGTTACCTCTGTCTTTAGGGATCCGTACCTTAAAAGGAAAAAAACCGGCCAACTGCGTGTCGGACGACGCACAAAGACGGGTTCCGTACCGACACGTCCTAATCTACAATTAAAACCACTATAAACACACTTTGTGGGACACACCTTTTACGACTTTGACAGCTAATATCTCACTAACGGTTGACTTAAATGGAAAAGTTTTTTTAAAAACCTGTATGTCATTTTTGAAGGCCTATGGATTGATATCCCACACGCCTATGTGAATTGAAAAAAAATGTTTACCCCCCTGTTACATGTATGGGGTGCCCCCCCAGTTTAATATTTTTTCGTAACTTTCCATCATATTTCTATTGCGGTTTATAGCATACACCTTCCTACCAAGTTTCATATATGTAGTGCTCATAGACTCCGAGTAAATCGGCTGTTATATACGGACGGACGGACGGACAGACATGACGAATCTATAAGGGATCCGTTTTCGCCATTTTGGCTACGGAACTCTAAAAATTTAACTTTTATGGGATCACTCGTGTGTCTATGTATCCATCCGTCACAGCCAATTTGTTACGAAATCACTGGCCCGATTAAGTTAAAAGGGACACATATGTAAGTCGTTGAACCAAAGACGGGTGGTTCACGTGAAAAATTATACGAGAACAAATATAGACATTCGCGTACCAATGATTAGCGATAACGTACCAATGCAACACTATTTGCTCTGTAGCTATGTGTGGTGAAACTGGTGAATGTGGTGATGGTAAGGTCGCCAGAGCTCCTGAGGATGCGATGTGTTGAGAGTGAGGGACCTGCATTTGTCTATAGTTTTCATCACAATGGATCTTCATTTTTTTGGTGCTATATTTCCTAAACCATGTACAGTCAGCATCATAATACATACAATTTTGAACCTTGTTCCCCAGACATTATTTCCGAAATGTATACATATTTATGATGCTGACTGTACCTAAATAAATTACAACAGGTTTTAAAAAGTAAGATAATTGAAGAGCAGCTGCGCCAGCCGCCATTCCCAACATTGTTGACAAGACTGCCGTGTTGCCCACAAGTCTGCAAACGTCGCATCACTAGGCGGCTCCTATCGATCCTGCGGCTAACTGCTAAGTGAACTTTTTATCCTTGTTTAACGTTTCGAAGACGGAATAGACGTGATTAAACTTTGAATTGGTATGTCAAAGCGTTTTTTATAACATCGTTCTCCTTGAACGTGAACTTGATCTAAATCTTTGACCGTGTTTACGGACGAACCATAGAAATACCATAATGTATAGAAATACAACGACTATGTAAAACAAGTTAAGGTAAGGCCACACCGCTGCTTCATACGCACGCACTGACGCACCGTAAACGTAGTGACGTGACTCATGCCTGACGTTTTTGTGGGTGTGGGGGTTTAGGACACATACAATCCCTCGGACCGTTATGGCCTTACGAGGGTTTCCAGACTAGCTCAGAGGTGTTATCAGGGATCAAGGTAAGGCGAAAACTAAACAAGGATTAAGGTTATTATAAATATGGGTCTTCTATGCCCTTTTATTGGTTCCTGAAACCTTAAATCTAAATGGAGTGCTAACACGAATCTACGGGCTAACGTAATTATTGTACGGGAAAGTGTTATCGCGAACTTATATCTACGAACGGCGGTTATTGGTGGCGGAGGCGGACAGGAGCGGAGTTGTTAGTCGGAAGCCCGGAGGCTACAGGAACCTAGAGTCCTGGGCGGGCGAGGCGAACCCCACCGCCTCGGGAGGACTCTAGGGTGTTCGGGATGTTGTCTCGGGCGAGCGAGGACGATGCCAGCGCTGCCTCGGAGGGGTGAGGAAAGATTGCTCGGGCTGAAGCGAGGACAAGCCAGCGCCGCCTCGGAGCGGAAAGGATTACTCGGGCTGAAGCGAGGACTATGCCAGCGCCGCCTCGGAGCGAGGGGAATTGCTCGGGCTGAAGCGAGGACTCTCACAGGTTTCTCTCTCTCGTTCACTGCGATTCCGTACCGTTACCGTATTTTGACCGGTACCGGTGTGGACGGACATTTACCCGGCCGCGCTCGAGGCGGAGATCGCCGAGTGGAGCCGAATACTTCCGAGTAGAGAAAATTCGTCTCAGTACAACGCTGACCTCCGATTATCACGAATCTCGAGATCAGGATAAAACAAGTACGTATGGTGAGGTGAGTCTAGTCTGGAAAATTATAGTATAACTATACCCTCCTGAGGCCCAGAAATATTATTGTGTTTTTGAATTAGGAATTCTTTTGTTATTTATTTATTTATTTATTTAATTAGGCTCACAAAACAAGTTATAGTCAACATATTAACAATTACAGGGTATGAAGGAAGTTCAGATCTGGACTACAACTCAAAATATGTGTGCACAGATATGATCAAAAAACTTAGAACAAAACAAGAGGACCATCGTGCAAGTCGGCGGGTGTTAAATTATATAATGTGTTGAGATTACGATAAGAACCTCGTATTTAATTTACGAGATATCATTGCATGTTGTTAAATATTCTTATAATACTATCTTTAAACTTAGGTAAACTATCAATAAAAATATCCAGAGAAGAATCATTTTAAGATATTTTAAGATAAAAATTATTCATTTTAAGATAAAATAAATTTTTGAATTTGTACAAATATTGTACGCGGGGCCTTAAGAGGATACATATAAAACATGAAGCGAATGCATAGTCTTGTACAATATAGGTACAAATTTGAGTAATAATGTAACTGTTTGACGACCTGTTTAGCCTAGTTGGTAGTGACTCTGCCTCCGAAGCTAGAGGTCCCGGGTTCGAATCCCGGCCAGGGCATTTATTTGTGCATTTTTCACGGATATTTGATCTTGGGTCTTGGATGTTTTCTATGTATTTAAGTATGTATTTATCTATATAAGTATGTATATCGTCGTCTAGTACCCATAGTACAAGCTTTGCTTAGTTTGGGACTAGGTCGATTTGTGTAAGATTGTCCCCCAATATTATTATTATTAACTAAGATAAAGTATTTTTTCGCATGCTTTACTTTTATTTTATATGATCGAGGTTACAAACTAAGTGACTTCGCCGCTAATCGATTGTGATGAGCTCTCATTTTGACAGATTTAGTTTAGGTCTGTGTCTCTAGCTACTGGCTATGTGCACGGCAGAAGAGCCACCTAGAGTTAATTATTTAATGGGCAGAGTGAAATAATGACATACGTGAAATATTATTTAAAAAGCCCTTATAAATATACCATGTGTAAACAAATGGCTATTATAACAAAACCGGCCAAGTGCGAGTCGGACTCGCGCACGAAGGGTTCCGTACCAGAAAAACATATATTTTGATTTTAGTATTTTCTGTTGTAGCCACAATAAAAATACATAATCTGTGCAAATTTCAACTGTCTAGCTATTGCGGTTCTTGAGATCTAGCTCGGCGAATGGTAGCCATGAGAAAAGGCTAAAATGTCACGTTTTTTGTATGGGAGCCCCCCTTAATTATTATTATTATTATTTTGTTTTTAGTATTTGTTGTAATAGCGGCAATAGAAATAAATAATCTGTGAAAATTTCAACTGTCTAGCTATTACGGTTCTTGAGATACAGCCTGGTGACCGACGGACGGACGGACGGACAGCGAAGTCTTAGTAATAGGGTCCCGTTTTTACCCTACCTTAAGACAACAACCTTATAAATTATATTTAAAATACGACTTTCTTTTGACAGGCCAAAATTCACCTAACTATATCTATATTTATTTTTTTGAGTTATTATAATTTAATATTTAAGCAACATATGATAATAAAAAACATAAACAAAACTTACTAACTAAACTAAACTAACTTAGATTATTTAAACCTAGGTTAAAAGAACATATGTCCCCCATGTCGCTGCCACTGGGCAGGGTGCCCAAAAGGCTGGCCGCGTTGCCTCGCTGAATGGCAATACCAATACGCTGAGCGAGGAACGAACCAGCCCTGCGATCACTCGAGGACCGGATGAGCAAGTAGCTTAATTTTTTATGAAGCTTAATTGCATCCGGTCCCCACGGACCCAGGGTCTCCACAGCAAACGCCGCAAATATGTAACTCTCACCGAGAGTCGCATATTTGCGGCGCTTACCTGCTTCAGCCTCCGCCGCCGCTCCGCCAGCCCGCAATGACGTCGTGCTTAGGTGGGACGGCGCCAGGGTGTCCACACATGTGGCGTCCCACACTAAGGGCCGCCCCCGTTCCCAGGGCACGAGTGTCATCCCGTCAGGTCTCTTGCCGTCATCACGCGCCAGGCCAATTGGCTCCAGAGTGGCCGGCACGTTGACGCTGACAAGAGCCCGACGGATAATGTCGTTAAGGCAGGAGTGGCGGGACAAGCGGCCGGCACTTTTTATACAAGCGAGGCCGTGGTGGCCCGAGCTATCAACTATTGAAATCTATTACTAGATCTATTGTTTGTGTTTTATCTCAACTTTGGATCCTAATTTCAATTAAGAATAATTGACAGATTTCAAACGTCAGAATCCACCCACTTAAAAACAAAATGTCGAAGAACGAACCTGATTGTGTGATACGTTTTCAAACGAAATTCTGCATTAATAACTATGGTAAACATAAATATAATATCCATTTAGTTGCTATAAATACGAGTGTATTGGGTAATTGTATCTATTTTCGTAACTCGGAAGCCTATGATTCCTTTTTCATTATTTCGATTAACAATACTAATTTACGTTATATGGGTAAAACGACATCCTTTTGCTTCGCACAAACTTTCGTACTCATAACTTTGAAAGGCACATTTTTTCTTCTTTAATCTAATTTGTAAACGACTGTAGGAAAATATATAATGTGCTACGTTAATTTTCCAGTTTACACCCGTTAAATATTAGCTGAATAGGGGACCCTAAGTACCTTCCTATTTCTTCTGGAATGAATGTGATTCATAGCTCTTAACAGCTGTTCACAATAAGACGTCTGAGTTATATTTCTCACCCTACAGGGCAGGGCTGCTATAATTTAGCTTAGTGCGTTCAACAGTTGGCGTAGATATTATTTAGTGGGGCGTTAAATAAGCAATAACAGGTACATTTTATAAAGAAGTAACTTTTTGTAGTTATTTTCTACACTATTCGACATGCCTAACTTGATATAACTCATCAATAGTTACAAGTTTATATCGGTGAATACTATTGAAAATATACAGTCTATATATAGCGACTTATATATTTGTTTATATATATATATATATATATATATATATATATATATATAGATACCGTTCCTCACAAACGGTGCTCACAAAATATCTGAACACAACTCTATTATCAAAGGCGCGTTAGAATGCATATTTCGATATTTTTGAGCAAACTCCCATTAAATCAGGCAAACAGTGAAGTCTTACGAACACATTATAATTACTACAACAAAACACTAAAAAAGTCTATTAAAACGTCTAAAAAAATTAACTATATACGGCAAATGACAAATTCCCAAAAGAAAACTAAAAGTATGTGGCGCGTAATAAAAAGTGTAACCGCACCAAAAACATCCCAATTCATGCCAAATATAACGCTACGACGCGAAAACACTAGCGTGGAATGTCCACATCAAGTCTCCAATCTATTTAACGAATATTTTTCCGCCGTGGGTAAATCATCATCACACAACCGCTCGAGCGGGCGGCCGGTCATAAAACCAGCTGTAAATTCCATGTTTCTTAGCCCTGTGACAGAAAGTAAAGTTAAGACGATAATAAGTAAACTACCGAATAAACACAGCGCGGGTTATGACAACCTTCCGGCAGCCCTCATAAAACATTGTAGTGCCGAACTAACACCGTACATAACTAAACTTATAAATCAATCCTATATTCAATCTTTTTTCCCGGATAAATTGAAAATTGCTATAATAAAACCAATTCTTAAGGACAAAAGTGATCCACAAAACCCTAGTCAGTATAGGCCAATCGCTTTACTTTCCACTATATCAATTTTTTTTGAAAAAACAATGGCAAACTGAATTTACAATTTTCTAGAAAAATTTAATCTCTTAGATCCAAATCAGAATGGCTTCCGTAAAAAACATTCGACTGCCCTCGCGGTATATAAATATGCTAATGAAATCCTTAATTACCTCAGAGATAAGCAATATGCCGTAGGTCTGTTGATAAAGGCATATGATAAAGTCTCACACACTGTACTTTTAGGAAAATTATATGGCGTAGGTACGAGGCGAAGCTTACAATTGGTTAAAATCATATCTAGAAAACAGAGTACAAAGCGTCCAGATACAACACTACAATAGGAAAACGGGAGATCTTGCTAATACAATTGTATCTTATCAGAGCCTCTAAAAATTAATAGCTCAATACCACAGGGGAGCGTTCTCGCATGTATCCTGTTTGTAATATATATTAATGATTTACCAAAAACTACGGAACACCACTGTACCCTATTTGCGGACGATGTCTCTCTGTTATTCAGATGCCCGAACCATTACAACATCAGTAGCGATATAAAGGACACGTTAACAGACCTTAATAACTGGTTGCGCGAACACTGTTTGGAACTTAGGACAAACAAAACTAAGTTAATACAATTCAGGCCATACCAAAAAGTACCTTTGGACTTGGCAGATATATCAAACGAAATCGATATCAAAGAAGTTAGTACATTCAACTTATTAGGAATTCCAATTGACACATACCTAAACTGGAAAAAGCATATTGAAGTCATAATAACAAGATTTCTCGTTTCATATATGCGCTAAGTGTACTAAAGCGTAACTCTCAAACTGAATGTGCACTGTCGGCATATTATGCGTATGCATATGCATGGCTGCGTTATGACATTATCTTATGGGGAAATAGCACTGACGCCTACGACTTGTTCGTAGCACAGAAAAAGTGTATACGCATAATTGCTAACATACGTCGCCCGGAAAGTTGCCGACCCCACTTTGTCAAATTTAAGTTGCTAACCCTACCGTGCATATATGTATTGGAACTTGCACTGTTTGTAAAAAAAAACAGTTGTCTCAATACAAATTTGTGGAAAGCGCTCGTCGAAATAATCAATTAGCCCTCCCGGAACCTAAGCTCAATGTGTACAAAAGTGGACCTTATTACTAATCAATCAAAGTATACAACAAAACCCCTGACTTCATAAAAAACGAAGAAAAGTATACTAGTTTCCGTAGTAAGCTTAAAGATTGGCTCATAAGTAAATCATATTACTCATATAAGGAATTTATGACAGACACCATTAAATAGTGTAATTTAAAAGTTCTAATAAATTGAGATAGAAATACATATTTATATATAATTTATCAAAAAATGTTGTTTAGGTATAGGTATTGACATTATTAATAATTTGTTTGTATTGTGACCTAGTTAATAATTAGAGCTAAGTAGACTTTATAAATTTAAAATGCATGTGCATGACCTACACAGGTAATTGATAAAATTTTGCAATACCCTGTCAGGGTTGCACTGTTACTGAGTATAATATGTTCATTGTAATAGTGCTAAGCAAAAAATAAATAAATAAAAGCCACGACCCCCACCCACCACCCCCCCTTTTTATGCCACGAGTGAATAAGCATCTTCTGGGTGAGCTCGCTTCATCATCGGCCTCATCTTTGCCCCCTGGCTAGATGCTAGCCAAGAGCAATCTATTTTTAATAAAAAAAACTAAAGAATACAAATATATAAGATGGCGAATGTACGTTGACGTTGACTGAATATTTCAGTCACTATTAGGTATAACTTATTTTTGACTTTACAGATGGACTTTAATCGCACGTGACATAGAAGAGCCGGCCGACACTGCTGCGTTACGTTGCGTTTATGAATAGAATCACCCCATGTCGTTATTCAGATTCTATTCATAAACACAACGCAACTAAGCAGTGTGGGCCGGCACTAAGCAGCAGAAGACGCTATAGCAGAGGGCCCACTACAAACTTCGAAAATCCTTCGTATCGTGCCGTCCCTTTTCGTCATATAGTGAATACGAGAGTTAAAGGGACGGCACGACACGAAGTTCTATTTTCGAAGTTCGGAGTAGGTCCTCAGGGTCCTCGACGGGCGGCACGAGAACCCCAATAGCAGTACCTCCGCTGTCCTAAAAATTACAGCCTGTAGCTCGTCCCGCCGTAGCGGTGACGCGACCCACCACAGCTTCCAAAGAGCCCTGCGCAGGTTGAGCCAGCTAGCACCAAGGGCGCTGAGAAGATACTCGACAACAAAGACAACGTTGAAGTAGAACTCACCGACAATCGATCAGAATAGCGTGATCTTTCTTCCCCATGGCGACGACGTATTGGTCCATGATACCGCAGGGCATGCCCGGGAACTCGTGTTCAGCTTTCTGGCACAGCAGGGCCTTCTTCACTGGACTAGGAAAGAAAAAAAAACACAGTTACGGAACTTACAAAACTAGTGTCAATAAAAGTTACCGAAAGTACACTTGAACAAGTTTAAACGAGGGTCGCTAGGTCAGCTACGCGACCAGCGTTAATTTGGGATCGCCTGAAGAACCAAGTTTTTTGTATTGAAGATGTTAACATTTTACAGGCTCTGAGGAAACTGATTCGTATGAATTTTATTTGTTGGTAAATGGGCATCCGTTCGAAATCAGAAAATATGCTGGCATTATCGCTAAGTAGGAGCAAACTTGATCCGGGGCAATATTTGTAAGCCACTTTTGTTCGGGCCGACAATGCTGGGAGTGGTCACTCCCTCAGATATGTTTTTTTTTTTAAATTTTCACTTACGTTTTTTTACACAAATGTTAAAGATGGAGACTCATTCTTCATTCAGGACATATGTACTATTCAGTTATCCAAAATGAAAAAGATAGTATGATCAAGTTTAATAGTTTTAGAGAATAGTCACATTTAATTAAATCGGTTTTTTTTTCCCGGCTGAACCACTGGGAATTTTTCAAAAAACTTGGCACAATAACACAACAAGATGTAAGTAACTATACAAAAAAAACAGCTCTTAATCATGAAGGGCATTTTTTCTTCCCTTATCCTGCTACGGCCTTTGGTCTGGGGCAAGAATTGGAAGCCACTTTTGTTCTGGCCGATAATGCCCGACCCTGTAATTCGGGTCTATCCATCAGAAAAAATATAAAAATCACGCGGTCCGATATACACTTTCATTTTCAATTTTCCAATTAAAATATTATTATTATTTAAGCGGCCAGCCTTATATGGGAACCCAGGCCAGTGGCAGTGATTTGGGTGAGCCTTGTACTTACATAGTTTACGATATTACGTGTTAAGTTCTCTTTGTGTTTATTTTCTGTAACTTCGTTCGTTTTAGTAAAGTATATTTTTATATTTCTATTTAACTGAGGTTAAAGAAGCGTACATACATCTCTGCAGTTTTATTTTCCAAAACGTTAGTTGAACAAACCTACAAATAAATTTATTTCATAATAAATTTATTTGTAGGTTTGTTCAACTAACATCGATAAAAAAACGACTGTAGGATTCATCACACGTGTGCTTGCAACATTTTCTATGCCTATCGCTGGTTATTACCAAAGTGGCATATTTACTCTTTATACATATTTACTCTCTAAACAAGCAGAAAGAAAACAGCAACATGTAAGTAGGTAGGTACTCTACCTAAACTATGAAACTATGTGCAGATATAATGAAAAACCTTTTCCACAGATTTTGTGGCCAGTTTTACCTTTAGATACTTTGTCGCTGTCATGTGTGGTTTCAAGATGTGGTGTATTTGGCACCATGAATAAGGGTTGCATATGTGGTGAGCAAACTGGGGGCGTGCTTGAAAACAAATTTATAAATTTGGTTTCAACCAAGGTCTCGGAATAGGTAAAAGTAAATAGGTAAATCATTAATACTATCCTACCCTACTATACAATACGATACGATTATTCTTTGTTTCTCACAAGAAATAGTACACAAAAGAAAACAAGATGAAACTAAACATAAAAATTGGTAGACAGCATGCTGAAGCAATCTCTTTCAGACAATCTTAGGCTAGTGGAAACAAAGCATAATAACTTGACATGAATTGGTGAAACGGTAGAATAAAGTACAGTCATGCGAATGATCATAAATTCATAAATATGTAATCTACTTACACATACTATGTAACGCTAGATGTTAAACAGTAGCATCGACAATATAAACAGTAGCATTACGAAATAGATAAGTAGTATTCCTTTAATCTACTTTTAAACACGGAAAAAGTTTTAGCACGTCCGCTTGATGATTAACTTAGATTAATGATCTTCCTCAAACATGCTCGGCAGTGGTCGTATTTAGTTTGAAAAATGAACACGGTAAGAGCCTAATTTTTATCCGCCCAAATTTAAAAAGTTAATATTCCCTGCCTAGGAGTACGAAAATAAACCTCCCCATTTTCATTATTTCCCGCTGTGGCGAACTTTAAAACAGCGCCATTTTAAATCGAAACTACTAAGGAAAATACGTATTCAGGAAAAAAACCGCTCGCTAACCGCGTGGTTTCGAGTGCGCACGTTTTTAGGGTAGCGTTGTTTACACAAGGAACCCTTATAGTTTTCGCCGCCCGTCTGTCCGTCCATCCGCGGCTTAGCTCTATAACCGTTACTACTAGAAAAAGAAAACTGTAATTTGGTATGTATGACTTTACATATCAATATCAATCATGCCAACAAAACTGTATCATCATCCTAGCGTTATTCCCAGCACAGTTGCATCCAGAAGAAGGATGCCCGGGGTCCGCTACCTAACCCCAAGAATTGGCGTAGGCACTAGTTTTTACGAAAGTGACTGCCATCTGACCTTCCAACCCAAGGGGGAAACTAGACCTTATTGGGATTAGGCTTTTCAAGTGAGTGGGCAACTTGGGACTGTTAGAAGTTCTCAAGGCGCCCGGAGGCCTCTAACTAACTTGGCTTAACGACTGCTATCATATACAGCAGCCGGGATCAACAGCTTAACGTGCCTTCCAAAGCACGGGAGCGCTAAATTAGTAACCACTCAAAGCGGTCACCCATCCAAGGACTGACCCCGCGCGACATTGCTTAACCTCGCGGTACGCGGGCGCTGCTGGGCCACGAACTCTCCTGCCAACAAAACTGTATAAGTAATGAAATTTTGTAAAAACATTTTTAGGATAACTCCCCTACATGTAAGGTCTCTGGCAGCAGCCCTGTCCTTTGTGTGTTCTGGCCCTTAGTCTAGGACGCTACATACACGGCCCTGAGCGACATTTCCATTATTGTGGCGTTTGCCGTGGAGGCCCTTTTTTCGTGGAAAGAACATGAGCTGTTATATACTGCGCAGCTTAGCTTTGAGGCGCCGGACGCTTGAGAGTCAATTAGATCAAACTGCCGCCCTGTAGAGTCTTATTAGCATAATGATCTGAAAGCAAATGCTCTTATTAGCATAATGGCCTGAAAACAAAGCGTCCTGTTAGCAAAATAAACTAAAGGCACCAAATTACCTATCGTCTGCACCAACGTGTATCGTGACTCAAGTACTTAATGCATCTGTGTTAAACAGTTGGCACGTGAAACAAGTGGGTGTCCAACTAAACCAGGCTATGAGCTAGACTATGAGGTACATATCCTGGACTATACAAAGCACACCCGTTCAGTGGCTTCGACTATTTGCATTTGCCATATATCTCCTCCTCAATTGAGAAGACAGCAAGCGCTAGTCTGTGAAACACAGAAAATCTTGGGCCGCGTAAATGGGAAATAGAATGGGAAAATAACTATGACCAAAGCATGAGTTGTTGAGTGTTACAATCAATCCAACGGTGAAACTAACTGGCTTCTCATTGACTGAAAAAGAATGATGTCAGCTGAATAGGTCGACAACTGGTTGCAGATCGGATTCTCACGTGTAATCCTACACAAAAGTTGTTGGATAGAAACTTCGAAGTGAACTTTACCAAAGATTAAGTTATTTGTTATCTGGAATTTGCTTATCCCTGTGTGACCGTCAGGCCATTCAGCGAGGCAACACGGCCAGCCTTATACTATGAAAACTGCCCAGTAGTTGTAATTTGGGCGAGACTTTGCACATATAGTTTCCTATAGTTCAAGTTACTTTTAGTTAGTAAGTTCTCTTTACGTTAATTTTCCATAACTTTGTTTATCTTTTAAGTAAACAAAAACGTTTCAAAAACACTATTACTCTACGAACTGCTAGAATTTACAAAACTGAAATTCGAGATCTATTTTAGATTAAATTGTCTTTTCTCGTACAAAAAAAGGTACAATACAACGACCTGCAATTTATTATTAGAATCCAATCATTTCCGCCACAGAAAAAACTGATTGTAACTAGATTACGACTAGATGCCGAAAAATATTTCATCATTGTTTCAGTTCCAATGCTTTGTTACAAGCAGTGATCATAACTTTTGTAGCATTTTCGGTGCAGCGTATACGTAGTGTTGTTAATTTCTTATAATTCATTAGCGTTAATAACGTTAATATTAACCTTAATTAACCGTTTAATTTGTCCATACCAACTCCGTTAACACCACTACGCTGCACCGAAAATGCTACAAAAGTTACGATCACTGGTTATAAGAAAATTATATTTTCTCAAACATGCGCCTAAATGTCACGAAAAGAGGACATGAAGTTACCTGTTAATGGCTCCCTACATTACTTCTTGGCCGAAATTCTCGTTAAAATTCTCGTTACTAGGGCAAGAAAGTGTGGTATCATTATGCAAGGGCTTGAACTAGATATACCTAAATATTACAGGAAAAGTATAACTATATCCCTGTCGAGGTTACTTTTTTTTAATCATCAAAATACCTTTATAAGCAAACACAGTCAAATAAACATTCGTGCACTTTATGCGCTTGTAATAAGGGCCACTAATGGTCATTTAACTGTGTTGGCGTTTGTACAGAACCCTCGAGTTACGTGTCACGCATTTTTTTCCGTACTTCTCTGTCACACGTCATCTCGTCATTCACGAGGTACCATTCTATACATATAAGCATATAACAATTATGATTGTTTGAGAGATGATATGAATATGTATCATCTCTTTTTTCGGTCCACCTCGCCTCTTGAATCCATCAATAATCTCATCTTGTATATCTAATACCCACGCTACTTTTTACTTCGCCTTCTCTTCTATCTGACAAAAATTCCTTATTCCTTAAGTACTACTTGACATTTCTAATGATATCCTCATAGTACATTTATCTTCCATGAACACCGCTGAATTCGTAAATTTTGTAGAATTGTGACCGTAATAATAATTCATTTTCCGATTATCGTTTCAATAATGATGTTCAATATGGTACTACTATTTTACAAAAACATCAAAGCAGGAATGTTTACTGCCAATAGACCAGACAATGGAACCTTCGTGTACTTTGGAAACTACCTTTCAGTCTTAGACCAATACACGGATATGAGTGGATATTTCGTAGTGTTCGATTTGAACTTTTATCCGTCCTATAATGCAGCTGTTGCATTTTCCTGCGTGGATCTACTGATTTTTACGAGTATAATGGTTTCCCACATCGCCAGACATTTAAACATGCTTGTAAATAAATTGAGATGCTTTCAGTTCTCTCCGCGGCTCTCTTTTTGCTGCACATTAATGATCTGCTTAAGCCCGGTATCTTTGGGTACGCTGACGACAGACGACGACACAGTTACGGAGGGATATTTGTCCGATTCGCGGGCTGGTAGCGGTGAGTTCCAATCCCTCAGGGAGAATATAGTGGAGCGGACAAATGTGACCTTGAGAACCGTAGCCGATTGGGGTGAAGCCAATTTGGTCTCGTTCAACACCATCAAAACTCAGGCATATCTATTCACTGTGAAACGGAATCCTTTCACTTTGACTCCTACTTTCCAGAATGTATCCCTACCACTGACTGATCACCTTGAGCTCCTTGGTTTAAGTTTCAACTTAAACTTTGGCTCAACTATCGAATCCAAGGCAAAAACTGCAGCTAATAAACTTGGTGTCCTGTATAAAGTGAGGCGGTATTTCACACGGAAACAACTTCTTTCCCTGTACCAAGCTCAGGTTCGATCGTGCATGGAGTACTGCTCCCACCTTTGGGACGCTTCTATTGAGGTGGATCGGCTTATTCAAATTATATGTTTGTACAGAGTGACATTGACATTCAAAAATAAAAAGTAAACATGTGGACTGGACTATCATAGAGTTTAGCAAAACCTCTTCAACATCCTCCCTTTTTGGTAAACGTTATAGATGTAGTCCAATAATGCCACAGATGAATGCCAGTCTAGGCTTAGATACTGCTTTTGTCAAGATATCTGCGCATTGATATTCACTCGGAACGTATTTCACTCGTAAATCATTACAATTCACCAGCTCTCTGACATAGAAATGTCTTATGGAGATGTGCTTTGTTCTTCTATGCAGTTCCGGGTTTTGAGCAAGCTTTATAGCGGCATCATTATCAATCTGCAGAGTAGGAATTTCTTTTAGAATTGTAATTTCCTGAAACAATCGTTGTAGCCAGACTATTTCTCGAGCTGCTTCGCTTGCGGCAACTATTTCCGCTTCAGTGCTCGATATTGCGACCGATGTTTGTCTTCGGCTTGCCCACGATACAGCACCTTCAGAGTACATACACAAAATTCCAGAAGTGGAGCGTCCAGTTGTGAGATCTCCTCCATGATCAGAGTCACTATAACATTCTAACACTCCAGGTTTGTGTTCTTTTGTGTACACAACAGCTGCATCTATTGTTCCTTTAAGGTAACGAAAAATTCGTTTGACCTTGACAACATCATCATTAGATGGATTGGCCAGTGTTCTAGATACGACACTTATGGCGTATGATATATCTGGTCTGGTTCCTGACATAAGGTACGTCAGTGCACCAACAGCTTCACGATAAGGAAACTTGACTTCATTGTGTTTGTTCGTATCTGACTGTGCGTCTTTAATTATTGGAGTACTGATATCTTTACAGTCATGCATTCCAAACCTTTCAAGAAGCTTGTTTATGTAGTGTTTCTGAGAAACTTTTATTGAACCATCCTTTTCCTTCAAGATCTCTAGTCCTAGGAAGTAGGAAGCTGGCTTTGTGGTAATCTTGAATCTCCTTTTTAATTCACTCAAAAACTTCTCGGATTGGTTTTGATTAGTAGAGGCAATCAAGCCATCATCAACGTAGAGTCCCATTATAATCTTGTTTCCATTTCTGTTTCGAATAAACAAGCATGGGTCCATGTCACATTGCTTAAATCCAATTGATTTCAAGTAGTCAACAATGCATTTGTTCCAGCATCTTGGAGCTTGTTTGAGACCGTATAGACTTCTCTTCAGTTTACAAACTCTGTTTGTTCCATCATTATAACCTTCTGGTTGATTCATATAGATGTCTTCATTTAATGATCCATTTAGAAAAGCGGTGGCAACATCGAATTGTATGAGAGAGAGTCCTTCGTTGGCCGCAATGCATAAGATTGCTCTGATTGTCGCCATTCTAGCAACAGGACTAAATGTTTCATCATAGTCTATTCCTTTTTCTTGCGTGTAACCTCTCGCTACGAGTCGTGCTTTGTACTTGTCAAGGCTTCCATCAGCATTGGTTTTCTTTTTGTAGACCCATTTGCAGGAGATCATTCTGTCCTTTGGTTGATCTACAAGAATCCAAGTCTTGTTCATATTTAAGGATTTTACCTCACTTTCCATTGCCTTTAACCATTCAGCCTTTTGAGGACTTTTCATGGCTTCCTTGTATGAGTTCGGTTCATCGGAATCATAGACAACAGCTGACATAATAAAATCGTCATATCTAGCTGGAGGATGAATCGTCGATCTATTGCGGAGAGTTCTCGTTGAAGGAATTTCTTCATGATCTTCTTGATCTTCATCAGTATCTGGTTCGGGAGTAGCATATGCTTCGTCAAGATCTTCCTCTTGTTGTCTAGGTAAATCATTTGATATTTGAGGCATATCAGAAGATACTTCGTCATTTTCTACTATATCCTCCCTTGCATCAAAGATTGGATGATTTTCTTGCGTCTTAGGAAAGTTTATCTCTATATCTATATCAGTAGTATTTTGATCTTCTCTATCATCTGATTCTAATCCAACAGATCTGATTATCGATTCGTTAAATGTAACGTCTCTCGACCTGACTAATGAAGGTACGTTGTTCTTGTCAAATCCCAGTAGCCGATAGCCATCATCACCGTCGTAACCAATTAAAATACATTTTTGAGCTTTCTTGGACATCTTTGTTTGCTTTTGTTTGGGAACGTGTGCATAACATTCTGTTGCAATGACTCTTAAATGTTTAATTGAAGGTTTCTTCGCAAACCATAATTCGAAAGGTGACTTTCCTTCTTCAGAAGTCGGCCCAGTTCTGTTTAAAATGTACGCAGCCGTGCTGACAAGCTCTGACCAACAGGCAAGTGGGAGTTCTTCGTGAGCGTGCATCATAGTACGAGCAGCTTCCACAAGAGTGCGATTTTCTCTCTCGCTGCACCCGTTTTGCTCTGGTACATAAGGCATTGTCAAGCGGTGTTGAATGCCATCAGATTGAAGTATTTTCTCAAAAGCTTCATTTTTAAATTCTCCACCATTGTCGCTAAGGACTGTTTTTATAACATGACCTGCCGTTTTTGCTTCCTTTATCATCAGTACGAGCTTGTCCTTAACTTCAGACTTGTGCTTGATGAAGTAAACATGACGATATTTGCTGTAGTCGTCTTTAAATAATACGAAGTAGCGCAATTTTGTGAATGAATTTGGGAATGGGCCACATACATCAGTATGTATTATCTTACCCGGTTCTTTAGCTCTTTCTCTTGTTCCAAATTTATGTCTATGTGTCTTTCCATATACACATCCAGTGCATAATTCAGAATCGAGTTTCACTTTGATACCAAGTTCCTTTTCAATAAGCTGCTTAATGTGTCTTTTGTTCTGATGAGCAAATCTTTCATGATATAATTGCAAAGTGTTTTCTGTTGACACGATGTTCAAGTCTGGGGTATGACATCTGACAGTTTGTACATTCAGCTTGTATAGACCTCCATTTTTGACTCTTGTACCAATCAGTTTAACTCTTCCATTATGTATCAGTTGACAGGATTCTCTTTCAGATGCGAAGACACTCTTTTCAAGTGTATCTTGTGCAGCAAGTACAGAGAATAGGTTTCTCTTTATTTCCGGGACGTACCATACATCGCAAAGGGTAATTCGTTCTTCTTGACCATGAACATTTGCAATTAATTCAACTGTTCCCTTGCCAATAGCTCTTGTTGTAGATCCGTTCGCAGTAGTAACCATTTCATTCTTAGTAAAATGTTGAAAACTGGAGAATATGTCATTTTGACAGGTGACGTGGCTTGTGGCACCATTGTCAACATACCAATTGTCAAGAACTTCATAGGTTGTCATTGTTTCGTTGGTCTCAACTTGCATTAGTGTCAGGTTAAAGTTTCTATTAGGAGCTTCGCTAGTCGATGGCTTAGATTCTTTGGGAGGTTTCCCATCCGAAATCCACTTGCGACATTGTTTGACGTTATGCCCGAAAGCTTTGCAATACCCGCATTTCTTTTTAGATTTGCGTGTCTGTACGACTAGCGCTTGTGCCTCAGAAGTCTCGTAGTCTTTATTTGTCAAAGATCTCTCGTAACTACATACTTGTGCAGTCAAATTTTCAATATTACGTTCATTTTTTGACATAAGCATCCAGCTTGACTTGAATGGGAAGTAACTATCGTCGGGGAGCGTTTCTAAAATCTTGCATAAGAGTAAAATCTCAGGAAGTTCATATTTCGCTTCATCCTTTTGTAGTTCAACCTTTAATTCATGCCATATATTTTTCAGCTTAGATATGTGCATAGACATGTCATGAAGAGGATCTTTTCGATAGCTAAAGAAACTGTAGCACAGATTATAGCTTTTGTCTTCAGATGTGCCATCAAACAGGGTGTGTAGTTCATCCCAAATCTGTTTTGCACTAGTTAATCTCATAACTTTCTGTAGAGTAACATCTGACATATTAGCCATTAAAATGAGCATCGCTGCACGTTTGATTATATTTTTGTAGAGCTACTTGATAACTAGCAATGTCAGCCGGGGTTGCTGTTGACTCTGGTGGGGTCGGTGGCTTTAGATTACCATTGACAGCATCCAGCCCTCCAGGAGTACCTCTCAGTAGTAACAGTACCTTGCAGCGCCATGTCGACCAATTTTCTTTTCCTTCCAATCTACCAATATCAATTTTGCAGCTTGTTGACGAAGTTGACATTTTGACAGGTCTTTTTAGAATTTGTTTTGAAAATTGTTGCTAATTATCTCTTGAAAAAATATTTTTACAACAACAGTGCGTAATATTTTTCTTCACTCATAATTAATATAATTACGTACACTTTGAATTATTTAATAAATACCGAGTTATGCTACCATATTGAGGTGGATCGGTTTATTCAAATTATATGTTTGTACAGAGTGACATTGACATTCAAAAATAAAAAGTAAACATGTGGACTGGACTATCATAGAGTTTAGCAAAACCTCTTCAACAGCTTCCGCTAAGTATCAGTTAGCGGCCTTGGATTCGGTAGAGCGCTGTGCTCGTAGGCTTTTCGAGGACGATCCGGCGGTTGAATCTAAGTTACAGAGCTTGGAACACCGCCGTCGAGTCGCTTGTTTCTCTGTGTTCTATCCGATACATTTTGGAGAATGTGTACAGGAATTACATTTATTTATATATTTATATAAGGAGAACCAACAGCTATAATTACAATATTGCAGCTAAAATAGTCATACAGAGCCAATTACAGGAACTCACGTTTAGATATTACATAAGAAAAAAACATACGCTTAGGCAATACACACAATGTACAACAATGCAACAAAGCACACTTGCAGGAGTTAGACCAAATTAATACAGCATAAAAGAATGGAACCTGATTAATCCAAAGTACAGACTGTATTTATTTAAAAAGGAAAAGAGAAGAAGAGAAATCACTTAAGCAAAATACGTGCTCATACATGACTTAGTTCCGCCTTCCCCGTTCCATCACCGGACGTCCAGACGTGGTGAGCGGTTGCATCCTTACGTTGTCAGTCTACTATTTATTCGCACGAAGCAATTTTCTTCTTCTTTCCTAATGCAAACAGCTAATGACTGGAATTTGCTGCCGCCGTCTGTATTGATACATACAATCTGGGTCTTTTCAAGACAAGAGTGAATAGGCTATTACTGAACCAGCGAGCAACATCTTAGGCCTTGTGATCGCTTTCCATCAGGTGAGAGTGAGACTAAGGCCAATCGCTGGTCAGTCTATAAAATTATTAAAAAAATATATATATTTCAAAAAATATTTAATTACCCCCTTATTTATAAAATTTAACAAACCTCTGTTAACTACAATTTGTTTTGTCTATTTCTCACAAACATAAATGTCAAAGTGACAGATAAGGACAAACCAACTTTAAAGGCTTGTTAACTAATATAGGGGGGATGGAAGTATGAATACTCGTAAGGGTGTAATGTAAATAAATAAATAATATGATACATGTTATATACCGTAAACCTCGTATCGTATATCGTAACATACCACCTCGATCCCATATTACTCCGCATCTAGCTAATAACAAACTCCTAAATATGAGCTCGCGTCGAGACCTTCATTTTGCCACGCTCCTCTTCGGTGTTTGTCAAAATAAAAAAACCCTCATACCTATTTGAGAAATTGATATTCTCATGTCGTCACATAAGACGTGTCCCACGATTATTATGCCCGAGGCACAGTACTGCTGCATTTCGTGGCAGCTTTCGGTATGCTGCCACGAAGTGCTGGAATAATATTCCACCGCCGATATTAGAAAGTAGCACTGTCGGTGGTTTTAAAGCTAAATTGAAAAAACATCTCATGGACGCACAAAGTGCTGGTGCCTAAGGCCCTAGAAAATAAATAAAAAAACATCATTTTCTCTTTCACCCTACACATATAACCTTTTGAAAATAAGTAGTCTATCTGTCAAACATTATCTTCAGTACCGTATTTATAAATTATTTAATTCATATTGATCTTATAAATGAACTATGCTAATTTTATTTGTTCATTTATGCATTTATATATCCTAACACGAGTCGCGCAGTCTGCGGTAAGTATGCTATCCCGCACACCTTACTGAATCCACTGAAAACCAGCGCCGTTGGCAGTACTGTGTCAACTGCATTGCTGAGTGGAGGCCTTTTCGGTAGCACATCTCTGTTATTTTTAGTTCTTAAGTTTTGCTGTATTACTTGTAATGTCATAGTGTGTTATCCGAATAAATATCTTTCTATTCTATTCTATTCTATTCTAAACCGGGGTTACTTTGATTAATTTTAGACTTTGAAACCATTTTTTGACGATCCTAATAAACGTAAAAATAGAAGAGAAAAACCCGATTATTACATTTTAATTTCAAAATATAATAATCGGGTACTTCTCTTCTTCCAATCTGCCAAATATAAAAAATATGGGCTTATAGTTTTTACAAAAAAACACCGCGATCAAAGTTATATTAAGAATACTTTAAAATCACTAAGTTTTTGCTGCCAATCTAAAGTAAACACTCTAAAAAGCTTGTAAAAAATTAAAAAAGAAAAATCGCTTAATTACTTTCAAAGTTATGTATATATATATTTTTTATTTTTGTTTCTTATTTAATACTTTGATATCACACCAAATGATACAAATCAATAATTTTAAGCGATTTATTAGATTATATACTTGAAAAAACGTAGAAACTTTACTTATACAGGTACAAAAATACCTATACCTTTTAATACCTTTTGATTATAGACATAATCATTTGATCAATTTCACCACGTATAAGTGATCAAAGACGGGGTGTCTCTGATCACTTATATCGAACCCACGCATTCCCCGACAATATGCTCACGTGTAGGTTGTTGAATTTAGGTTTTTTTTATTTTATTTGATTCATGTTTAAACACTGATTAGCGTAAGACAACATAAAAATTACATTGACACAAGTACCTATACAGTAAAAGTTTTTCACGCAATAAAATCATGAAGAAAAGCGTACTTACCATTAATATTTTTTTTTCTAGCCGAAATAACAAGTTTTCACGTGCACTCGGTCGAAGAACACCCATAGAAGTCGACCCGCAAATCAAAGTCCCCAGTTTACGGTACTATAATGACGTGATGGAGGCGATGAAACCGTTCAGACGCGTACGTTCGTAATCAACACTTTAAATTCTCGCGCTTGAAACGTCGGTAATAAAGGTGAGTGGATAAATTCGTGTTAGACCCATGTTTATATCATTTTTTTTATTAAGTATGCATTCGTGCTCATAATCATTTGCGATTGCAAAACGCGTGGCTACGCCTAAAGAAATATTTTAGGCAGAACATTCATGAAATACAACTACAACTTATAAAAGTTGAAAAACCCCCGACATTTTCATTTCAAAGCTCAATATCTCAAAAACGGCTGAACAGATTTCATGAAACATGGCTTAGAACACTCGGGATAAAAATTATCTATGACACAAAAAAACTAAACGAAAATTTATCCATTCATCCATTTGAGAGCTACGATACAACAGACAAAAAAAACCGGCCAAGTGCGTGTCGGATCACGCACAAAGAAGAGTTCCGTACCGACACCTCCTACATTTAAAACCACAATACAATACATCGAATAAAAAAAGTCGAATGTTCATAGGGAACTCAAGGAACTTAAGCCCTTTTGATTGGGCAGGACAGTTTTTCAGTAATAACTCAGAAACCGTTCGACCTATTGTTCAAACCAAAAATCGTTGAAAGTATTTATTAATATACATATATACAACATTTAGATTTTTTACACACTTTTTACAACTTTGATAGCTAATATCTCTCCAACGGTTGACTTAAATGGAAAAGTTTTTTAGAAACCTGTATGTCATTTTTGAACGCCTATCCATAAATACGCCACACGCCTTTGCGCATTGAAAAAAATTGACCCTCCTGTTACATGTCTTAAGTGCCCCCCCCCTCCCCAAATAATTTTTTTTTTCGTAATTTCACATCATATTTCTTCAGCGGTTCATATAATACACCTTCCTACGAATCTTCATAGTTGTAGTGCTAATAGTCTCCGAGTAAATCGGCTGTGACATACGGACGGACTGATAGACATGACGAAACTATAAGGGTTCCGTTTTCGCCATTTTGACTACGTAACCCTAGAAACCGGCCAAGTGCGTATCGGGTCACGCACAGAGAAGGGTTCCGTACCGACACCTCCTAATCTACATTTAAAACTACTATACAATACAGTACATCAAAAAAGGTCGTATCTTCATAGGGAAGTCAATGCACTTACGCCCTTTTGTTTGGGCAAGACAGTTTTTCAGCAATAACTCAAAAACCGTTGAAACTATCTTGTTCAAACCAAAAATCGTTGAAAGTATTTATTAATTTTAGTATACACCATCTTGAAATTTTCAATTTCATAGTTTGGAAATTAGAGGGGGGGGGACACTTTTTACGACTTTGACAGCTAATATCTCACCAACGGTTGACTTTAAATGTCATTTTTGTAGGCCTATCCATTGATACACCACACGCCATTGTGCAAATAAAAAATTGACCCCCCTGTTACATGTATGGGGTGCCCCCCCAGTTTAATATTGTTTTTGTGTAGCGGTTTATAGTATTCACCTTCCTACCAAATTTTATAATTGTAGTGCTCATAGTCTCAGAGTAAATCTACTGTGACAACGGACGGACGGACGGACGGACAGACACGACGAATCTTTTTAGCCTTTTTAGCCATTTTGGCTAGGGAACCCTAAAAAAATACACAGATACACAGACAGACACGTTAAACTTATAACACCCCTCTTTTTGCGTCGGGGGTTAAAAAGCAGGTCTTTTAACCCGGTTAATTTTTCGGGTCACACGTTTGAGCCTAAATCTATAATAAAGGTTACGCTCGTAAGGGCATCGCTCCAACGAAATCCATTTACCGGTTACATAGCGGTTCCTGCGTATAAGCGGGTGGATGACCGCTTTGGCTTACAAATACAGGACTCGTTTGCTATGGTACTAAATTCGATTTAACCTTTTGGACGCCAAAGACGTATATATGCGCACCATCGGTTCGACGCCAACGACGCATATATCCGTCATGACGTCCAATGCGATATCAACCTACATGCATTTCTATAGGGTTCAACTTCGCGTTTGACATTCCCATGTCCTGGCGTATGAGTGACAGCGTTTGTAATTCAGAGAGCGCTGAAAAAAAAGGTTAATTGGCTGTCGTTACTAGCAGTGGACGAGAACTCGTTACTTGCAAGCTTCTTTCGCCTACCATCATATCATGGAAACACAAGACCGGCGCGACAGTCGTCGTTGATCCCGAATCCAAACACCCAATAACCGGTTCTTCTTGCTTCGAAATAATGTTCCCCAATCAATTCGTTGGAACGTAACCTAAATAACTAACCGGGTGTAACTTAAATAAATACCGCTAAATTCCTGGCTGCAAGCCCTATGAAAAAGAAAAGGACACCCTCTTCACAATTCATCCCGCTGTTTTTCAGATTTATGACCGGCGCGACACTTTGAAAACGTTCAGCATGCCAGTGTATTTACCTCGCATTTTTTCAAATCACTGGTTACGTGTTGCTGCTCGAGTGCTCTCCAATGGTAGCTGCCCTTTGTTACACGTAAATAATAACGGTATGATAGCGAGCTCTGTCTCGTCCGCGTACACTGCGGAATTTCTTTTTTTTTTATGACATAGGTGGCAAACGAGCAGACGAATCGCCTGATGGTAAGCGATTAGCGCCGCCCATGGACACTCGCAACACCAGAGGGGTTGTAAGTGCGTTGCCGGCCTTTAAGATGGGAGTACGCTCTTTTCTTGAAGGTTTGAAGGTCGAATCGGTCCGGAAATACCGCAGGCGACAGTTTATTCCACAGTTTAGCTGTGCGAGGCAAGAAATTTCTGGAGAAACGCACAGTTGAGGACTGCCAACCATCTAAGTAGTGAGGATGGAAATTTTGTCGCGTTGGGCGATGGCGGAAGGAAGCGGCAGGGATTAATCCGAACAATTCCTCGGAGCACTCCCCGTAATACATGCGGTAGAAAATGCAGAGCGAGGCTACATTTCTACGCAGCGCCAAGGAGTCAAGCCGTTCCGAAACCCGCTGGCAGCCGACAATTCGAGTCGCTCTCCGTTGGATGCGGTCCAGAGGGAGAAGCTGGTACTGTGGTGCCGCTGCCCAAAGATGAGAACAGTATTCCATATGTGGGCGGACCTGTGCCTTATAAAGCTGTAGGCGATGGGCCGGCGTGAAATACTGTCTCGATCTGTTTAGCACACCGAGCTTTTTCGAGGCTAATTTGGCCTTACCCTCTAAATGACCGCGGAATTGGACTTCACTCGAGATGTCGACGCCAAGGATCTCGATATTGGCTGTGGCAGTTAGGGGAGTGCTCTCAAAACGAGGTGATGCGACAAACGCAAGCTTTTTCGCAGTAAACGCGCAAACCTGCGTCTTTGTAGGGTTAAAGCGTTTGCGTTTTGTATAAGTTACGCATACCCCCTAAATATAGTGGTAGACACAAATACAAATACATTATGAAGATTACTATCATGTAAATAAAACCTGTAACTATAACTCGTGCCGATTTGGATTCGGATTCCCATACTAGTAACAGTAATGCCTGAGGAGAAAATTGGGTAGAAGTTAAGTTGATACAATTTTGTTGATTTTCTGTGTGCAATGAATGTAAGCATAAGCAATTATACTTCTCAAAATATAGTTTAGTTACACAGTAATCAAGACGAACGTCTTTGACCAGTGTGTCTTGCCAGTGATGACATATGGCACTGAAACGTGGTCGCTTACTATGGGCCTCATAAGAAGGCTCAAAGTCACTCAATGAACAATGGAGAGAGCTATATTGGGAGTTTTTCTGCGTGATCGCATCAGGAATCAGGCCATCTGCAGTAGAACCAAAGTGACCGATATAGCCCTCCGAATCGCTAAACTTAAGTGGCAGTGGGCGGGGCGCTTAGCACGTAGAACCGATGGCCGTTGGGGTGGAAAGGTTCTCGAGTGGCAACCACGTACCGGAAGGCGTAGCGTGGGCAGGCCCCCCACACGGTGGACCGATGACCTGGTAACGGTCGCGGGTGGCGCAGGACCGGTCATTGTGTTAGTCTTTGGGGGAGGCCTATGTCCAGCAATGGACGCCTTTCGGCTGACATGATGATGATGATGATGACACAGTAATTACATCTTACCATTATCGCAGATCATAGACCACAGACAACATGGATATAAGAGACAGACGATTAAGCATGACATGCATTAGTAACGCTGCTTATTCAAAAAAAACAAGCATAAATAGGGGGTATTCATTATGGGACGCAGTACCTATATGTTACGTTTGACTGAACAAAAAAAAATTTCTGGAGAAATAGTGCATTCATGGTATGTCATCCAACTCAGCCACAAAAGGCCGCAGCCATGACCAAGGTACTAAGTACTACTTATTCCGCAGGTATGTGTATTGTTGTGTTTCATGCGATGAGTACTGTTGGCGATTCGCGGTGTTAAAAGAAGGTGACCTACATTTGTCTCTTGGCCATCCATCAGGCAGGCAGTTAACTTTGCCATTACCATCATGGTATAAAAACAGTGACAATTAAGGATGGTTTCCACTACACCGTTCCGTGTCCGGGCCGGGCCAAGACCAGGCAGCTTCCGAGCTTCGGCCGTGGCTAGATCCACCGTCAAACGTTTGCGTTCATCGAAGAGCGACCGGGCCGGGCCGCTGCCGAGAGTCACGGTTCGGCCGCGCAACGGCCGGCGTTTTGCTGTCATAGAAAACGGGCCGGCCCGGATACGGAACGGCCTACTGTGAATCATCCTTTACTTGACCATCCAAAAGCGTTGGCTTTAAAATATTGAATCCGAATATGATGATGATAGAGATATGGAAGTCAGCTATGATAAGTAATTTCATTTTTCAGACACTTGAGGCTCTGGGGATTTATGGATTGCTGACCTTGATGATGTTACAATAGTTAATGCAAACCTCCGTGATATTTGAATACATATCGCCAGTTGACAACAAAAAGTCACTATAAAATCTATCATTACTCTCAGAAACCTCGTACAGGTAAATTATTTTCGAGACGTTTTTGTATTTGTAGTAGTATTTGTATATTTACAGGGACACACGTACACGTTGACGTATACAGACACACGTATGTGTGTGCGTGTGAGGCTGGCTACAGAGGTCACAACTACAAATGCAACAACGTCTCGAAAGACTGGGTACTCCCTACGGACGTGGTGCAACTTCAACCCCCTTGATACAACAGTGATATAAACGTGTTGCGTGTGAGGCTGGCTACAGAGGTCACAACTACAAATGCAAAAACGTCTCGAAAGACTGGGTACTCCCTACGGACGTGGTGCAACTTCCACCCCCTTGATACAACAGTGATATAAACGTCGCGGTCACACTGACTGATTAATAAACCAGTTAGTGCGTTGCACCAAATCGTCGGTGTTCGTTAAAATATAATTGTATGGCAAGATTGGCGAGTGTTTATGAGAGCTGCTGGCACGATATTAACATCTTCTGTAATCGTAACACCACAACCCGTCCTTAAATGTGCCCAATCGTTAAAACAGGGATTTATTATGACTATTAAATTTCACGAAGTATCCCCGACCCAACATAACCAGTGCGAGTTACAGTAAGCTTATTCTTTTTTTACAGATAATAAAAACATCGTGCTCTTATTTCGTCATGTTAAAAACATTAACAAAGTAAATGGGAGAGTGATGGTTACATATTTATATATACTCTATTATGCTTACTGAAGTGCTGTTGTCTCACTTCCAGGAATACTGTCACTAGAAATGTTGACGGTGCTAGAAATAGCACTGTGATATTTTCTTAACTTAAATCACAAAATACAGTAAAGAAACATTTGTAGCGCACAGCTATTAAGTTTTTCCACTTCAACGATGATAATGTTAACAGTTTTTAACAATAAACACGGCGATAGGCGGCTACTATCAGGTAAACGTTACTGTCTACATACAATGCAATATTGTGAGCGTTGACGGCCTTTGCTAGAAATGTCCCAATGTTTATTTATTTAAACTTTATTGCACAATACAAGAAATGTGTACAAATGGCGGACTTAATGCCATAAGGCGTTCTCTACCAGTCAACCAATGTTCTCGGCCACGGCACATTACTAATCCATTATCGCACTGATACTCGTAGTAAAAGTTTGGATAGTATGAAGTTTGTGGAGAAATATGAGGAATTACGTCATAGTTTACTGTGATCAAACTGAGTCCTTTTTTTATCTTTTGGTGTTTAAAATAGCATGAATAAGTTGAAGTTTGATGCTTTCCGAGTGTTTTCGTAAGTTACTTACCAAAACCATTTATTTTAACCCGGGCATGTCCAGGCGATAAATAAGGTTGTGGTATATAAATTACTAGCTTTTTCCCGCGACTCCGTCCGCGTGCAACTCGTTATATCGTCGGCTAATAGTGTAAACCTGCTAACGTCATATTATGGAAGTTTACAGGAGATATATATTGAAACCCGAAAAACGGAAAAAATATCAATGGGTTATTTTTTCCCCTAATTCCATAAAAAAAGACATGTAAATCGATTTGATTATCTATTTTTTACGATGACTTTTGTAACTTAACTGTATTTTGCAATTTCTTGCCTCGCACAGCTAAACTGTGGAATGAACTGTCGCCTGCGGTATTTCCGGACCGATTCGACCTTCAAACCTTCAAGAAAAGAGCGTACTCCCATCTTAAAGGCCGGGAACGCACTTACAACCCCTCTGGTGTTGCGAGTGTCCATGGGCGGCGCTAATCGCTTACCATCAGGCGATTTCGTCTGCTCGTTTGCCACCTTTGTCATAAAAAAAAAACGTTTTAAATTATGTATATATAGCAGTTTGTCGAGAAAAAGAAAGTAAATAGATCTTCATGTAATTTTTACATAATGGTAAGGAAATGTAAGTACCTAAACTCCTAAGATATATGTAAACATATATATATATATATATATATACAGAGTGTTGTGCGAAAATATTCATCATCATATTATCAGCCGAAGGACATCCAACTGCTGGACGTAGGCCTCCCCTAAAGAGGGCCACAATGCCCGGTCCTGCGTCACCCGGATCCAGCGGACTACATCGACTTTTACCAGGTCATCAGTCCATCTTGTGTGGAACCTACCCACGCTGCGTTTTCCGCTAAGTGGTCGCCCCTCGAGAACCTTTCCGCCTTCACGGCCATCGGTTCTACGTGCAATGTGCCCCGCAAACTGCCACGTAAGTTTAACGATTCGGAAGGCTATGTCAGATCATCATCATCATCATCATCATCATCATGTCAGCCGAAAGACGTCCACTGCTGGACATAGGCCTCTCCGAAGACTTTCACTTGTTTATGTCTCCCATTTGGGGGTAGTTGCCCATAATCGCCACGCTTGGCATGCGGGTTGGCGATCGCAGTATCTCCATCGCACTGCAGGGATGCTGATGCCCATCCCCCGGTGGTCTCAGTCGTAGTTTTAGGACATACCCGGGTGTCCCGGGTCCAAACATACCCGATAATAATACGTACCCTATGTCAGGTAAATGGGTTCTATTGCGGATGGCCTCATTTCTGATGCGATCATGCTGAGATACTCCCAGCATAGCCCTCAACCTACATTGCTCTTTCGGTCACTATAAGCCCTTTTATGAGGCCCATAGTAAGCGATCACGTTTCAGTGCCCATTATGTCATCACTGGCAACACACACTGGTCAAAGACTCTCGTATTGAAACACGGTAACAAAATTCTTTTGAGAATATGAAAAATACCTGCTAAGTACGTTTATCGCGATAGTACCTATAAGAATAATAAAAACTTCCATTAATTTTGATAAGACGTTAACCCCAAAACATTGATTTTATTGGATTTACAGCTCAAAAGCCAAGAAATATTAATAAAAAACAATAATAGTACATACCTTTGCCATCTTATACTTCTTCGTACACCAAAAACACAAAACAAAGTTATCTTATGTGAGAACACACATCGAGGCGATCGAAATTCTTACAAAAATGGCGTGGCGGGTATAAACTTTCATCTGTCCATATTTTTTGTGATAAAATGAGGATCATATAGCCCAATTTGCATTGATGACCCGCCGTAAAAAATATCTTGCTTAAACGCACCTTGACGAAAGAGGAACGATGCTCCTGCCCGGCTAGTATGATAGCTTATACCGTCACGTTATATGGCCAAAATGTACTGGAACGTCACATAAAACGTGACGGTATAAGCTATCATACTAGCCGGGCTGGTCCCGTTTAAAATTTTTGTGGACGTTGGTAGACTAGATAATATCATACAATCACCCTGCTTTTCTAGTATTGGAGCTAGGATTTTCTGCAAAATGGTTTAAGGTCAATACGAAGACGTCGAGGCCCACCAGTATTAACCGGAACCGTTATCGTATCATTGTTACGCAGTCTGGTAATCACCCTTATAAAGTGAAACTACGACAAGGACAACAAATGATGTATTTCTCTGTCGCTCTTATTTAATTTAGGACTAGCATTTGCCCGCGGCTTCGCCCGCGTACTAATCGAAATTTTTAACCGTTTGCCAAAAAGGTCTCCAGAAAAGTAGTTGTTACATTCTGGGGGTTTCGGTATACAAAGTTTGGTGATTGTGATTCATTAACAGATGAACAGATGAAAAGTCAGTATACATTCTGAGAACCGGCAAACTGTCGAATTTCGTTTGATTTTGGCAAAAATAAGGATCGAAAACTATTATCATACATTTCCGACAGACCGAAGGGGAAAGGGCCGATGAAATAAAAGCATGTCTTAAATGGCCCTTAGTAAAAGTATCTGTGTACTACAGTAACACCAATAGGTCTGATAACGACCAAGCACCGCGCAGCGGTCATAAACTATGGTCCTTTGAAGTACAGAAATACGGCTAATTCAATATCACGTGTAACATTTATTTTTCCTAAAATTTAATTTATTAGGTATGTTTTGCCAGTTCCCATTGGAGCATCAAAAAAGAAAATTTGACCTCACTTCCATTCGCACTCCTTACTGTCAGTCCGTCTGTTACAACCGATTTATCTAAACTATCAAGAATTTAGAGCGCTCGTGGCCCAGCGGCACCCGCCTATTGCGTGCGGTATGCGAGGTTAAGCAATGTGGGCGCAGGTCAGTTCTTGGATGGGTGACCGCTTTGAGTGGTTACTAACTGACTCTCGTGCTTTGGAAGGCACGCTAAGCCGTTGATCCCGGCTGCTGTCTACGACAGCAATCGTTAAGCCAAGTTAGAGGCCTTCGGGCGGCTTGCGAACTTCTAACAGTCAAGTTGCCCACTCATTTGACAAAGGGGGTTCGAAGTTACACCACGTCCGTAGGCAGTACCCACCGTTACCCTACACGTGGGTGGTGCTAAAAGTGCAACAAAAACTGGCAACCGTACTTATCTTCTCGAAGATCTCACGGTTCGTAAATAAATGCCATACGTTTAAAAAAATCTAAAGGTTGATTTAAATGGAAAAAATATCAAAACCTCTATGTCGTTTTTAAAAACAAATCCAATACACCCCACACGCCTATATAGTAACATTAAACTTTTTTGCATGCAGGCATGTATGAATGCCAAATTTTACCTCAGATTCGTATTAAAAGACCTCTCGGACGCTCAGATATCGATTTTGAACGAAATCGGGACGAAAATGAAGATGATTAATATGGCCACTACTTTTTCCAAATTTTACCTCAAATTCGTATTAGGAGACCTCTCGGACGCACAGATATCGATTTTGGACGAAATCGGGTTGAAAATGAAGAAAATCAATATGGCCGGCACTTTTTACAAATTTTACCTCAAATCCGTATTAGGGGACCTCTCGGACGCTCAGATATCGATTTTGAACGAAATCGGGTTGAAAATGTAGAAAATCAATATGGCCGCCACTTTTTCCAAATTTTACCTCAAATTCGTATTAGGGGACCTCTCGGACGCTCATATATCGATTTTGAACGATATCGGGTTGAAAATGAAGAAAATCAATATGGCTGCCACTTTTTCCAAATTTTACCTCGGATTCGTGTTAGGGGACCTCTCGGACGCTCAGATATCGATTTTGAACGAAATCGGGACAGAAATGGTAAAAATGAATACTGCCGCCACTTTTTCTAAATTTTACCTCGGATTCGTATTACGAGACCTCACGGACGCTCAGATATCGATTTTGAACGAAATCGGGACGGAAATGAAGAAAATCAATATGGCCGGCACTTTTTACAAATTTTACCTCAAATTCGTGTTAGGGGACCTCTCGGACGCTCAGATATCGATTTTGAACGAAATCGGGTTGAAAATGTAGAAAATCAATATGGCCGCAACTTTTTTCCAAGTTTTACCTCAGATTCGTATTAGGGGACCTCTCGGACGCTCAAATATCGATTTTGAACGAAATCGGGTTGAAAATGAAGAAAATCAATATGGCTGCCACTTTTTCCAAATTTTACCTCGGATTCGTGTTAGGGGACCTCTCGGACGCTCAGATATCGATTTTGAACGAAATCGGGACAGAAATGGTAAAAATGAATACTGCCGCCACTTTTTCTAAATTTTACCTCGGATTCGTATTACGAGACCTCACGGACGCTCAGATATCGATTTTGAACGAAATCGGGACGGAAATGAAGAAAATCAATATGGCCGGCACTTTTTACAAATTTTACCTCAAATTCGTGTTAGGGGACCTCTCGGACGCTCAGATATCGATTTTGAACGAAATCGGGTTGAAAATGTAGAAAATCAATATGGCCGCAACTTTTTTCCAAGTTTTACCTCAGATTCGTATTAGGGGACCTCTCGGACGCTCAAATATCGATTTTGAACGAAATCGGGTTGAAAATGAAGAAAATCAATATGGCTGCCACTTTTTCCAAATTTTACCTCGGATTCGTGTTAGGGGACCTCTCGGACGCTCAGATATCGATTTTGAACGAAATCGGGACAGAAATGGTAAAAATGAATACTGCCGCCACTTTTTCTAAATTTTACCTCGGATTCGTATTACGAGACCTCACGGACGCTCAGATATCGATTTTGAACGAAATCGGGACGGAAATGAAGAAAATCAATATGGCCGGCACTTTTTACAAATTTTACCTCAAATTCGTGTTAGGGGACCTCTCGGACGCTCAGATATCGATTTTGAACGAAATCGGGTTGAAAATGAAGAAAATCAATATGACTGCCACTTTTTCCAAATTTTACCTCGGATTCGTGTTAGGGGACCTCTCGGACGCTCAAATATCGATTTTGAACGAAATCGGGACGGAAATGTAGAAAATAAATATGGCTGTTACTTTATTCAAAGTTTAGGTACCTCGGATTCCTAATAAGAGTCCTCTCGGGCGCTCAAATATCGATTTATGTCGAAATCGTATCGGACGGCACTGATTAATAAAACCACTTACAATACATTGAATCAAAAAAGGTCGTATATTCATAGGAAACTCACGGCACTTCATGCACCTTTAGACCTTATAAGGAACTTACATGCCAAATTTGGTATCTCTCGAACCACCAGTTTGGACTGTGCGTTGATATGTCTCTCACTCAGTCAGTCAGTTATTTCTTGATTTTTGGCACAAACTTTCAAAAGTTTTCATGTCCACAGTATTAAATTGCAAAACCGATGCCATTTTCGTAATTAACGTCCCAAAAAACCATAAAAACGACACCCATATTAATATTTAGACATTTCATCCCCCTCGCACCCCAACATGGGGGATGGTATTTCACGTCCTCCACGTGAGATTTTAAAATCATTGTTGTTTTCGTTATCAGCGACCCGGTATATCATAAAAACAATAACCATGTCGATTTTCAGAATTTGTCACCACCTTTCCCCCTTTTAGGGGTTGATTTCTCAAAAAACCTGAAACACGTATTTACTCATTTATCGTTAGAAATACTCCTGTGAAGTTTCGAATAAAATAGTCCAACTAATCTTGTTTCCCCATACAAACTTCGGACCCCCATTTCACCCCCTTAGGGGTTGAATTTTGAAAAATCCTTTCTTAGTGCACCCCTAGACCTTATAAGGAACCTACGTGCCAAATTTGGAATCTCTAGGATCAGCGGTTTGGGCTGTGCGTTGATATGTCAGTCAGTCAGTCAGTCAGTCAGTCAGTCAGTCAGTCAGTCAGTCAGTCAGTCAGTTTCTTCTTTTATATATTTAGATATGCCCATCTCGCTCGGTGGGGATACTCCGAGCTAGCCAAACATTTTTTGTTGGAATAATTAAGAAAAAAAATTGACAATAAAGTGACACCAGTGAAATTGAAATGACGTAAATGGCATGGATTGATTCTGTTTACATGATAAATTGGTAATATTAGGCTGTCAATTTTATTTATTTGACTGCCTTTAACAAGAGCGTAAAACAAGAATGAAACGGAAGTTATTCTAATGAATAAATAATGAAATTTCATGTATTAACGTATTAATAATGGGCTTGCATTCATCTATCACGACGTAAACATTACATATCACAGGAGGATGATACTTTTCAAGTTAACCAACTTTCAAAAGGTAAGGTTTTTGATTTTTTATACAATGATAAACTAAAGAAATATTTTAAAAAAAGAGGTAAAACACTAAACTCGACTTGGCGATCAACTGGTTCAAAGAGAGATGGTTTTAGTAAGCTTACGTACTGTATGTCTTTTTAACTCCCGACGTGGAACGCAAAAGAAGAGTTGTAAGTTAAACATGTGTATCTATCGGTACGTAGATAGACAAAGTTCATAGCTCATAGCTCATAGAGCTCTTAAACGGGTGAACCGATTTGATTGCGGTTTAATTTTATTTGAAAGCAGGTATTCAGCGTTGGTTCTTAGAAATGTTTTTAAACCCTTTGAACGCTTTTATATTTGAATGAAGTGATCACTCAGACGCCAAGGTATCAAAAATTGACGTAACGTTTAAACCAATAAAAACAATATTATTTTATGACATAGGAGGCAAACGAGCAGACGAATCGCCTGATGGTAAGCGATTAGCGCCGCCCATGGACACTCGCAACACCACGCAATTCATATGTAATAGATTTTTTTCATGGTCAATGTAGGTACACCTTCACGCCGACCTTTTTAGTGGTTGTGGCGTGGTGGGCACGACGACACACGACCACTTTATAGCTTCTTGGCTTTCAAAGGGTTATTAAGTCGGTTCAGCCGTTTTTGAGATATGGAAATGAAAATATCGGAGGTTTACAGTACTTTAGACAGTTTACTATTTAATACACCTCTCACGTTTTGAGCATCTACTTAACTGGTATATTATTTCAATAGCTGCACTGTAATCTTAATTAAATCCCAAATCTACTAAATCGCGTGTAAGTTATTATTATTAAATATTTTCTATCACGATGAAAGCTGTATTTTTATTTATCCCATCAAAAACATAGATGTGAAAATGGCAGCCAAGTTCAATACATGCGATGCGCGGTTTGTCGTCTTCACCGACAAAAGAATTGAGATCTAAATGGGTGCCAAGTTCCGTAGATTATCTGGAAAGGTGCGAAGTCTGGCGCTAGATTGTTTACAGTAAAACCAATTGATTGCGGCTTAATGCATTTTGAGCCTTAACTTGGCAGTTGTGTGTGATTTTTTTGGTTTACACACACAATTACCAAGCTGGATGTTAAATTTCACCTTTCTAGGTCACCTGGAAGTGGGTTAGGTTTTTGATTACTAGTCACTCAGCCAGTCAGTGGTAAAAATGCCGTTTTTGACTTTAATATCTCAATAACCTATTTCACCTATATTTATGAAATTTGGGATTCTAGTTGTTCTAAAGGCTCTTAATACATGTACCAAATTTCATTTTTATGTTAAATAGATTTGGAGTTATTGGGGGGTCAAAAGTGGCTCTAAACGGTTCGTGTAAAATAACACACGGCTGCTGGGGTGAAATTGGCTGGACACGCTGCCGCGTGTCTAGATTATGAATGTACCTACTATTACGCAGCCCAGAAACATTAATGGTCATCGGGTAAATGAGACGGTGGAAAACACCTAATTTGATATTTACATTAGTCCCTCAACCGCATACCCCAACTTAATATCGTTAACAAGGAACCTACATGAATTAAGGACACCATTTCCTCGTTTAACCCACAAAACTACCTTTTCGCTAAAGTTTCGCGAGGTTTCGGCGAAAGTTTCATTAAATTTAATGCAAACACTTAAAATTGAAAACTTTTCCGCCTTTTCAGCCCTTTTGCCCCGCAGTAATATAATAGGGTACTTGACAGTTGTAATAAATGAGTATATGTTATAGTTATTTGCGCACAAAATACCAAAGTGGTTTTTTGCTGTGAGTGCTGATTTTGTGAAACTAAAGATCCTAAAAAAAGTCAGAATCTGAGCGTAGCGCGGGACTCAAAGGCACGAAACTTTGCTCTCGTGTGACACATACAACTTTTCAGATCAGTAGTATTAAGAACATATTATACTTTAAAAATATCTTAGACTTCCACGTATAGGTATGTCTCCAATTTACAAGGGAAAGGATACTAGGCAGGATTGCATAAACTATTTTGAGTATTAGTCTCCTCAGTGTAGTTGGGAAATTGTATGCGAAAATACTGATAAAAAGAGTAGTGAAAGAGACAGCCAGTAAATGTGGAATGTGCAAGCAGGGTTTCAGAAAGTATTTTGAAAAATTAGAAGGTATTTTGTGCATTTGTCGATTTAGAGAAAACCTGTAATAAATAGAGCGTTGAGGAATAAATTGTGGTCAACACTGTCTACATATGTATGGGGTAAATCCCTCTACGGGGAATCAAGTGCTTTCGTAAAGATCAATGGTTGCTACATAGACTGGTGCAACTAGGTGTAAAGCAGGGTTGTGTGGCCTCACCATGGTTGTCAAACAGTTGTTTGACACCATTGAACGAGAGAGAGAGAGTCAAGAATCGACGAGTTACTTCATCAAATGCCTCCTATACGTACGCTGATAACCTGGTATCAATTGCGTCATCGGAGAAGGAGCTGCAAAAGATCATAACATGTATGAATGATTCATTGAAGCGGAAGGGTATAAAAATCATTATGACAAAGGTGATGGTGTTTGAGAAAGTAGAATGTCTAAACTTTGTGCAGTATTCTGATTGGCGATGAAAGAGTGGAGCAAGTGAATGAATTTGTATACTTTTCTTTATTTACAAATGATGAAAAGTGTGATGGTGATACAGAGCCCGGAATTTCCGTGGCTAAATAAAAGACTGTCGCAATCTAGCTAGTGTTAAAACATTTTTATCTATATCGTTAGTATAGAAGTAGTAGTGATAGAAGGAAAAGAAATGTGTTGACAGCTACAGACATGCAGATGATGCAGACACCTAACTTTCAACACAGCAAACAGCGCATCCTTGGGAGCTCTGGTGACCTTACTTACCACCATATTCTTAAAGATTATAGTGTAGCATTAATATACTGTCTTCTGTAAGCCTCATCCCAACCAGGGCTGCTTCAAATATGAGCGAGATGACTTTTGGCTGTGCCCTATCCCTCTTAAGGTATTGCGCTACCATTGATAACATTAAAATGTGGTAAAGTTTGTAAGTTTTGTTTCGAGTTTAAGTGTAGGTATAAAGCTCGGTTTTTATTTTTCCTATAAGTAATATTTATATTTATTGCGATCAAATTTAACAATTTCGAATATTTCTTTAATTCTTTGATCGAAATGTAACCACTAAAATGTATTTACGCCATCATCATCATCCTAGCGTTATTCCGTTAGTCCGCTTCTTTTTCAATTTCGATTTCTAAGTAGTATGAAATCTTGACTCATTTCGTTAATTTGTTAACAAGAAACCCAAAACATTTTATTTTTTATTTTTATGGCCATTAGTTTCCAAGATATTCACAAAAATGTGAAGAAAGCCTACCATCGTCTAAATGACCTCACAAGGCTGAATTGTGACAGTCACAACGCACAAAAAGAACCAGTACACTTTCTTTAGTAAATCTGCCTAAGTAATAGTGCTTCTGTATGATTTTGTATGCTTGACGCCTTACTCTCTGTTAGAATGAGGAACTTTTGAAATTGATTTTTCTATATGAAATCGGAATATTATTTAATTTTTTATCCTCTATTTGATTTCATCGGAAAAAAGCCCGCGTAAAAAAATTAAATGTTATCAATTGGCATAGACACTAGTTTTTACGGAAGCCATCTGATCTTCCAATTCCAACCCAAGGGGGAAACTAGACATTATTGGGATTAGGCTTGTCAAATGAGTGGGCAACTTGACTGTTAGAAGTTCTCAAGCCGCCCGAAGGTCTCTAACTTGGCTCAACAACTGATATCATAAACAGCAGCCGGGATCAAAGGCTTAACATGACTTCTAAAGCACATGAGCGCTCTGTTAGTAACAACTCAAAGGAGTCACCTATCCATGGCACTTGTATTTCATCTGTGTCCATTAATTTAATTTAATATTGAATTTACATTGTTTTATTTTATTATTCCAATTTAACTTTTACGCCATCTATGAGATCCAGCATGCATTTTTTCGGTCTTTGCTAATACGTTTTACGAATCAGTGTCTTGTTAGTTCATTTAAGTCGCCACTTCTTACGTGGCGCTGTTGTATCGTCATTGTATCGAGGGGCAGGACGGGTGGCGTGAGGAAGGCTCGATTTTAGATTTCATTTGGATACGGGAACGGCCTTAACCTCGAATACCGCACGCGGTACGCGGGCGCCGCTGAGCCACGAACGCGTCAATATTATCTGGAAGACTAAAATTAGTTTTCAGAATTGCCATCTTTTAGCCATCAATAACTTCGAAACTAATTTCAAAAGCTCGCGTGGGTGTGAAGGGAGCACTGACATTTATTAGACAAAAACATGTTTACAACCAGAATCTATCCTCTACTGTGACATCTGGTAAAACTATCGCATATTAACGTTTATTCAATCGGGCCTTTGGTTTAGTTACACACAGAGCTTGCTTTCTCGCCATCCTATTCCATATTCCACTTTTGCTCCTTTCAATTGCGAAAGAATGAACCGTATAACTAAAATAATAAAGTTGCTTTTCTGCGACAGATTGAGAGTCGAGAGCTGAGGGAAATAAGCAGGTATTCCTACATTATAGAATATATCCGTTACAGTATCCTGCCTTCGGACACCTGACGGATGAGGCAGAAGTGAAGGTTAAGGTCGCAGTATAACAACATTGCAGTAATAAAAATCCACGTGTATGAGTAAATTTATCATAGGGATTGTAGAAAGAGAAGCAGAAGCGAAATAAACTAAGCGATGTTTTGTATACCACGACGGCGGAAAACAAGCTTACGGCCTGTCTGATGGTAAGCAGACACCGTCACCTATAGACACGTGAAACACAAAAACGCGATGACGACCTTTTATTACCTTGAGGATTTAGCGTGTTGGCAGCTAGAAACATATGCAGGTCCCTTACCCTCAACACGAGCGTATGGACCTCTGGGTTACCTTACTCACCAGGAACACAACACGGCATATCAAAGCAGTAGGTAGTGGTGGTGTTATTATGGCTGCGATATTCTGTAAGCCTTCCCCAGTTGGGCTGCTCCAAATGTGATTGAGATCACGTTCCGCTGTGCCCTGCCTCTCTAAAATTGTATGGAAGCGAAGTAAACTTTTTGCCCGAACACTAATATTTCCGATACATCCCTGTATTAGTAGTTTGTGCGCGAAAACCAATCATAAACTGGACGCGTCTCATGTATGTCTATGCACATTTAATTAAACTAAATTGATGGTAATGAGATAGGTATGATAAAAAATTATATCCTACTAAAGAAATCTTTAGAAGGTATAGTCAAGGATTTTAATTTGAGACCCCCTTCATAACCTTCACGAAAGCGACTGTTCGAAACTTTCTAATTTGAGCGATAATACGGTATGCATTTACCACATGAGCAACACTTCAAATAGGCAGGTACTTCAGTTTCTAGGTTAAGAACGCTTTACAGTTACACACAGAGCTTGCTTTCTCGCCATCCTATTCCATATTCCACTTTTGCTCCTTTCAATTGCGAAAGAATGAACCGTATAACTAAAATAATAAAGTTGCTTTTCTGCGACAGATTGAGAGTCGAGAGCTGAGGGAAATACGAGTAAGCAGGTATTCCTACATTATAGAATATACTAAAATGTAACAGATCTACTAGCGCCGCTCGTAAATAATTGTGAAGATTTAAAGTTAACGATAGATATTGTAAAATAAATATAATAATAAAAAAATTAAAAAACACGCCTGTTGTTAAAAATGGACTAAGTAAAAGAAGAAAAATTATTACGGTAATAATTAGGTATACACAATTTCACTTTATTCCGATGGCGTAAGATAACGCGAGGTAGAACTTTTCATGTTTTCTCTTTAAAAGTATATTGAAACATATAAGATGTATGTATTTTTATGCTCACCGGTCAAAATGCTTTCTTTTGATGTACGTTTCAGTAGGCTCGGATGTTTTTATTCGTCGCAGTTCTAATTCAATTTTTTACTAATCTTGTAAATTTCAGTTAAACTTTATATACATATGATGTTTACATTTTTGTCATCGCCTTTTAAAACTCTTTATTTTGAGCTCTTACTCGATAGGATTGTAAGATATTTTTTTTTCTTAAGTTCGTACATTATGGTCCATATAATCCGCCACAGTGTTTTTATTATGACGACATATAGCCAATGACACTTGGGACGAAGTAAGGATTCTAACGATACCTCTTACTTAGAAATCGGTTGAGGCATTGAGTAGTTTCGGTGTCCTAAAGAAACTCACATACGTACAAACATAAAAACCTGAAAACATTACACTCCTTCTTTTGACAGTCGTGTAAAAAAGGAGGCCACTATGTATTCTATGTAAAGTATTTCGTATTTAAGTACTTTTTGAATACATCAAACTAGTTTTTACGTTGCTGGATTCGTCGATGTGTGAGTTCATAAATAAAACCGGCCAAGTGCGAGTCGGGTCACGCACAGAGAAGGGTTCCGTACCGACACCTCCTAATCTACATTTTAAAACCACTATACAATACAGTAAATAAAAATAGGTCGTATCTTCATAGGGAAGTCACGGCACTCACGCCCTTTTGTTTGGGCAACACAGTTTTTCAGCAATAACTCAAAAACCGTTAAATCTTGTTTAAACCAAAAATCGTTGAAAGTATTTATAATTGTACATCATCTTGATTTTTTTCAGGATTTTAAACTTCATATTTTGGAAATTAGAGGGGGGACACACTTTTTACGACTTTGACAGCTAATATCTCACCAACGGTTGACTTAAATGGATAAGTTTTTTAGAAACCTCTATGTCATTTTTAAAGGCCTATGATACACCACAATACAAATGTGCATTGAAAAAAAAATTTGACCCCCGTGTTACATGTATGGGGTGCCCCCCTAGTTTAATGTTTTTTTTATAATTTCACATCATATTTCTATAGCGGTTCATAGCATACACTGTTGTATGAGTGAAACTAAACGTTGATACTGATTGACAGTTGTGTAAAAAGATATATGCCAGTCGATGGATAGACAGAGCAGGATTGATATTAAAGATTGTTACTAAAAAATTTACTGTAAAATTATAAATAAAGTATAAAAGTTATCTGGTGTTTAAATATAAAACATGGCGCAGTCGAATAACCACTAAATTTAAAGTGGAAAGTATGTGATTACCGGCAAATTTATGCAAACATTAAAAGATCTCAAACAAAATGGAGTACAATACCGTAAAGCTTCCACCAAACTTTGACATAAGATCTCCGTCAGCATCATCTGAATGGAGGTTTTGGAAATGCCAATTCGAAGACTATCTAGTGGCGGTAGGACATGATGAAGCTTCTGATAAAATCAAGTTGTCTTTACTACGAAATATGATGGGACCCGAGTCGACTAAGGTTATACAATCATTTAAGTTAACAAAAGATATGACTCTTAGTTATAAGAACATTGTGGAAGAAATAGAAAAATATGTCAACCCGAAGCGCAACGAGGTTTTTGAAAGATATAAATTTAATGAACGCAAACAACAAAAAGGGGAAAATTTCGAAAATTTTTATACAAATTTAAGACAGTTGTTGTCATCATGCAATTATAATGATAAGTCAAATGAAACCTTAGAAGATCAGTTGCTCAGGGATCGAATTGCGCATGGGATTCAAGACAAGGGGTTGCAAGAGGCATTGTTGAGAGTTGAAGATCTAACGCTGGACAAGGTGGAACGGCTTTGCCGTGCTAGCGAAATAAGTAAAACTCAAGTTAAAGAAATGAACCCCACTGTTGATATTGATGCTGCTAAATTTAATAGCAACCAGAAATTTGAACGCAAGCAAAAAGATAAGTATGAAACACCTGAGATATTTTTGTGCAGAAGGTGTCAAAAAAGACATGGGCCACGCCAGTACCCAGCATTTGGCAAAAAGTGTACACGCTGTGGAATTATGAATCACATGGCCATAAGTTGTAGAGTAAGAAATGTGCAGGAAGTTAAGGCTGCTGTGGAGTCCGATAGTAACAGTAGTCTCTTCTGCGGAGAGGTAGTGACATCAAATGTTAATGAGTGGACTGAATACATCCAAATTACCATCCTGTTTGCTTGAACCACTAAAATTAGAATTAAATAGGTTACAAGAAAGGAAAGCCATTGTAAAAGTTGATAATATAGATGAGAGTGCTTGTGTGAACAGAATGGTTCTCGTGGAAAAAACAAATGGAAATGTAAGATTATGTTTAGATCCATCAGACTTAAATAAGATCATTGTAAAAAAACCCAAAATGATGCCAACACTGGAAGATTTAAGTGTAAAACTTCAAGGCAAAAAAATGTTTCAGTACTAGATTTAGCTGAAGGGTTCCACCATCTAGTGCTGTCTGAAAAGGCTTCATGGAAGTGTTGTTTTGCGAGTCCCTTTGGTGTATACAGATATTTAGTCCTTCCCTATGGGTTAATGCATGCAGCTGAGCTCTTCCAAGATGTAATTGAAAATCATTTCGGAACCATAGCAAATGTGGTTGTGTGGGCGGATGACATACTAGTTATGGGAAGTTCCGAAGAGGAACATGATAACACACTAAAACAGGTCATAAAAAAAGCCACCGAGGTAGGAATTGTGTTTAATAAAAACAAGTTCCAATACAAACAGAAAGAAGTGAAATATGTTGGACAAATATTTAATGAATTTGGCATGTCTCTGGATAATGATAGGATAGAGTCACTGATAAGTCTGAAAGAGCCTACAAACCGAGATGAACTTAGAAAAATATTAGGGTCATTTAATTATATCCGCAGATATGTTCCAGACATGGCCAATCTAATGACTCCACTCTGTAGATTACTTAAAAAGGACACAGAATTTACTTGGTTGCCTGCCCATAGGTTGGCGTTTGCTGAACTAAAAAGGACCATTAGCAGTGCTCCATCATTAACCCCGTTTGATCCAACCAGAAAGATTACTCTACAGTTTGATGCTTCGAAAAGCGGCCTTGGGTGCTGTTTATTTCAGCAGGATAACCAAAATACACTCAGGTTAGTTGCCTGCGTATCTAGAGCCATGAATGAAACTGAACTGAACTATAGTCAGAGCGAAAAAGAGCTTCTTTCAATTTATTTTGCGGTAAGAAAATTTCACAGATATATTTATGGTTCTGATGTAACGGTACAAACTGATCACAAGCCAATCGTTCCAATCATGGCTAAACCCATTTGCAAGATTGGTTCACCAAGATTGAAACGAATGAGATTAAAATTATTAATGTATACATTAAATGTGGTGTATGTCCCAGGTAGATTGCTACATTTTGCAGATCTGTTATCTAGGAATGGCTTGTCTGTAACTGAAACTTATAAAGAAATGTCGCAAATGGTACACTCGCTCAGTGTGCACTTACCAATGTCCTTGGAACGTAAATGTGAATTTAAGAATGAGACTAAATCTGACGTCACTCTAAATTTGCTAGAGAAATTTTATATGAATGGATGGCCTGAGGAAATTAAGATTCCTATAGAGTATAGGGACTATTACAAGATAAAAGATAATATATGTTTTGAGGATGGACTAGCCTTTTATGCAAATAAAATAATACAACCAGAGTCCTTGAAAACATACGTCCTAAAATTGGTTCATGAAGGCCATGCTGGTATTTGCAAAACAGTCAACAAAGCTAGACAACTGTTTTACTGGCCTGGATAAGTTGAATAATCAATCAAAAGTAACTTTATACAATACCACCATGAGTATTCAGTCATTCTCTGGCGAAAACGTGAGGCCTCAGGGAATCGTAAACTTAGAGTGCCAATTCAGAGATAAAACCTGTTTTGAAAACTTTATGGTTGTGGACACAAGCATAGTGCTGCTAGGTCTGCCTGGCTGTGTGTCGCTGGGTCTGGTAAGCCGGATAAATACAGTTCAAATCCAAGATAAGAAACAAGAGTTTATAGAGGAGAATATGAAAGTGTTTCAGGGAATTGGAAGGTTGCCAGGTACAGTAGACATCCCAACTAAGTCTTGTGATGAACAAATATGTCATTCATCTCCAAGATTACCATCCTGTTTGCTTGAACCACTAAAATTAGAATTAAATATGTTACAAGAAAGGAAAGCCATTGTAAAAGTTGATAATATAGATGAGAGTGCTTGTGTGAACAGAATGGTTCTCGTGGAAAAAACAAATGGAAATGTAAGATTATGTTTAGATCCATCAGACTTAAATAAGATCATTGTAAAAAACCCAAAATGATACCAACACTGGAAGATTTAAGTGTAAAACTTCAAGGCAAAATTTTTTTTTTCAGTACTAGATTTAGCTGAAGGGTTCCACCATCTAGTGCTGTCTGAAAAGGCTTCATGGAAGTGTTGTTTTGCGAGTCCCTTTGGTGTATACAGATATTTAGTCCTTCCCTATGGGTTAATGCATGCAGCTGAGCTCTTCCAAGATGTAATTGAAAATCATTTCGGAACCATAGCAAATGTGGTTGTGTGGGCGGATGACATACTAGTCATGGGAAGTTCCGAAGAGGAACATGATAACACACTAAAACAGGTCATAAAAAAAGCCACCGAGGTAGGAATTGTATTTAATAAAAACAAGTTCCAATACAAACAGAAAGAAGTGAAATATGTTGGACAAATATTTAATGAATTTGGCATGTCTCTGGATAATGATAGGATAGAGTCACTGATAAGTCTGAAAGAGCCTACAAACCGAGATGAACTTAGAAAAATGTTAGGGTCATTTAATTATGTCCGCAGATATGTTCCAGACATGGCCAATCTAATGACTCCACTCTGTAGATTACTTAAAAAGGACACAGAATTTACTTGGTTGCCTGCCCATAGGTTGGCGTTTGCTGAACTAAAAAGGACCATTAGCAATGCTCCATCATTAACCCCGTTTGATCCAACCAGAAAGATTACTCTACAGTTTGATGCTTCGAAAAGCGGCCTTGGGTGCTGTTTATTTCAGCAGGATAACCAAAATACACTCAGGTTAGTTGCCTGCGCATCTAGAGCCATGAATGAAACTGAACTGAACTGTAGTCAGACCGAAAAAGAGCTTCTTTCAATTTATTTTGCGGTAAGAAAATTTCACAGATATATTTATGGTTCTGATGTAACGGTACAAACTGATCACAAGCCAATCGTTCCAATCATGGCTAAACCCATTTGCAAGATTGGTTCACCAAGATTGAAACGAATGAGATTAAAATTATTAATGTATACATTAAATGTGGTGTATGTCCCAGGTAGATTGCTACATTTTGCAGATCTGTTATCTAGGAATGGCTTGTCTGTAACTGAAACTTATAAAGAAATGTCGCAAATGGTACACTCGCTCAGTGTGCACTTACCAATGTCCTTGGAACGTAAATGTGAATTTAAGAATGAGACTAAATCTGACGTCACTCTAAATTTGCTAGAGAAATTTTATATGAATGGATGGCCTGAGGAAAATAAGATTCCTATAGAGTATAGGGACTATTACAAGATAAAAGATAATATATATTTTGAGGGTGGACTAGCCTTTTATGCAAATAAAATAATACCACCAGAGTCCTTGAAAACATACGTCCTAAAATTGGTTCATGAAGGCCATGCTGGTATTTGCAAAACAGTCAACAAAGCTAGACAACTGTTTTACTGGCCTGGACTTTCCAAAGATGTCAAAGAATTTGTGATGAAGTGCAATACTTGTGAAAAGTTTAGACCGGCAAATAAGCCTGATAGTTTGATGTCACATAAGATACCAAACTGTAGGTATGGAAAAGTTGGTACTGACATTCTTGACTTCTCTGGAAAGTATTATCTTGTGATCGTGGATTATTTTTCACACTGGCTAGAAATTTTGCCGCTAAATGACAAAACGTCCTCATCTGTAGTAAATGCGTTCCAGGAAGCCTTCACGAGGTTTGGTTACCCTGAGGAGATTGTAGCAGATAATAATCCTTTCAATTCTCTTGAGTGTCATAACTATTATAAGAATAAAGACATCACTTTGATTACAAGTAGTCCACATTATCCTAAAAGCAATGGAATGGCGGAAAAGGCCGTACACATAAGTAAAAATATCCTGAGTAAGGCTAGAGAGGATAAAGTGGATTACAGGGATTATGTGTTATGTTATAATAATACTCCTTTAACAAAATTAAATGTGTCTCCCTCACAAATTTTGAACAGCAGAAGAGTAAGAACGTTAATACCTACACATTCTAAATTATTACAACCCAAAGTAGAAGAAAACATTCACAAGCTACTACTTTTAAAGCAATCTGTTAACCTAAATGAAAAATTTGTGAGGAAGAAGGAAATAGAGTATGATATTGGTGATAAGGTAGTACATAGAACTGATAAAGACAAATATTGGAGGAAAGGAATTGTCATGGGAAAATGTAGTGAACCTAGATCATACTGGATAAAAAAGGAAGGAGAAAATGTAAAAATAAGGAGAAATATCAAACATTTAAAAAGGTCTTATACTGAACGTCATAGTAGCACGAGTGACAATTATTTCAGTTATCTTAACAATCACGAGCAAGAAGGAAAGGAACCCAGTGAGGAAGGCTCTGACTGTCAGGATAACAATACATCAGTTTATAGTCCAGGTATGCCCAAGGTGACTACTAGGAGTGGACGAGTAATCAAACCCAGGGAAATTTTGGACCTGTAACTGATAATACATCCATCCATTTGTAATATGAAGCTGAAGGGGAAGGTGTTGTATGAGTGAAACTAAACGTTGATACTGATTGACAGTTGTGTAAAAAGATATATGCCAGTCGATGGATAAACAGAGCAGGATTGATATTAAAGGTTGTTACTAAAAAATTAACTGTAAAATTATAAATAAAGTATAAAAGTTATCTGGTGTTTAAATATAAAACATACACCTTCCTACCAAATTTCATAAAGACTACCAAATTGCAGTGCTCATATAGTCTCCGAGTAAATCGGCTGTGACATACGGACGGACGGACGGACGGACGGACGGACAGACACGACGAATCTATAAGGGTTCCGTTTTAGCCATTTTGGCTACGGAACCCTAAAAAGGCCGGGTTTACTTAAGAAGCGCTCATCGCAATAAGGTTGACAGTCTTGTCAAATTGTATAGAAATTCAAAGCAAAATCTTGCTAAATTGGTTCCAAATTAAAGAATGCGGCCGTACCTATACCAAATTATAAAACTGATTACTCTTGAGTTTGATGAATCCTGAATACCTACCTAGGTTTTGCAATGATAACATCTTCGATGCTTCCACCTAAAAATGAGCCACGTAACATGTCTAGACATGATGTTGTTGAGCTAGTCTCCAAATGGACAGTCTGAACTCGTCTCGGTCGTTATTGAAGCAGATATACCAACTTCTTATTGCGTAGATGCTCATAAATTGAAGTAACTTAGTGCTATTACAAGATCTGGCATCAAATAACTTCGTATTATTGGAAAATGGGACGCTATTCGGCTTGATTTATCAATGGCCGCTTAGTGACTCGTGACGTGATATTGTCATAAGCTTTTGTGTTGGTGAACGCTCAAAACTTATAGTATCCCCATGTCCGTCTGTCTGTCTGTCTGTCTGTCTGTCTGTCCGAGGCTTTGTTCTGTGATTGTTAGTGCTAGAAAGCTGCAATTTGGTATGGATATTATAAATTAATAAAAGTGACAAGTTTGTTAACAGTATCTCCCCTACACCTAAAGTGGGTATGATTTTTTTTGCTTTAACCCTGGGGGTGTTATTGGATAGGTCTTTCAAAATGAACACGACTTTCGACTAAAACTATAGGGGATATGATCGATTAACCCACTCGTCGGTCCTCTAACCGGCCAAGTGCGAGTCGGACTCACGCACGAAGGGTTCCGTACCAGAAAAAAAACGCCAACAACTACTCCTATTGTATGGGAGCCCCCCTTAATTATTATTATTATTTTGATTTTAGTATTTTTTGTTGTACCCACAACAAAAATACATAATCTGTGCAAATTTCAACTGTCCAGCTATTACGGTTCTTGAGATCTAGCTCGGCGAGTGGTAGCCATGAAAAAGGGCTAAAATATCACGTTTTTTGAATGGGATCCTCTCTTAATTATTATTATTATTTTGTTTTTAGTATTTGCTGTTATAGCGGCAACAGGAATACACAATCTGTGAAAATTTCAACTGCCTAGCTATTACGATTCTTGAGATACAGCCTGGTGACAGACGGACGGACGGACGGACAGCGAAGTCTTAGTAATAGGATCCCGTTTTTACCCTTTGGGTACGGAACCCTAATTAGGACAAGCTCTAAGACGGAATAAGCTCACCCCGACGAGCCTCTTCACTCTTACCTTGAAGACGTCGACCTTGAGTTGCTATTCGAATACCTAGTGATAGAGAGCTGAAGTAGACATCTGTTATCACGATTTCAGTCAAGTTATCAAACTGGCGATGTCCACTATTTATACTTTACGTCGAATTGTTCCCCTAAAGCATTTTAGGGGAACAACTATTATTATATTTAAGGACCAGATATGTAAAACGAGGGTCCGTTTTAATCAACTTGGATGTAAGGTCAGTATTGAACCGTATGTGACGCATAACATAGATGGGGTCGGTAGGACACTTATGTTACGCATTACGTTTTGATATTAATTTTATTTCCCCGTCGATATTGACGCGTCAGCTTGGTACGCATGAAATTACAAATTAAAATTCCAAACGTAATTGGCCGATCGGCCTTATTGTACATTCAGGTTCTAAAGTGGCAGGAATGTGGTAATGTTTAATGCCCGGAGGCGGTGGTGGCTGCAGTTGTTACAAACTGCGGCCACTGCTCTGTTGTTGTTTACCATCATATGCAAGTAATATCAACACAACACAATATCGGCATTCGGACTCGCGTGCCTTGCCGCTATACTTCGGGCCTTCGGCCCTCAGCCATTGATAAGCAGGCCGCTCTGTGTGAATGCTCGGCTTTCGGCCTCGCATTTCTTGCCACTCCGCTTCGCATTTTCGGCCTCCATCATTACATAAAGAACCCGCTCTGTTGGCACGCTCGGCCTTCGTCCCTTAGCCTTGCATAAGGAGCCCGCTCTATTGGAATGATAGGTTCGCATGCCTTGCCGGTCTGTTTAGGGCCTTTGGCCATAATACTTACATGAAGAACCCGTTCTATTGGGACTCTCGGCCTTTGGCCTCGCGTGCATTGCCGCTCTGCATAAATATTCGTGCTAAATATACACAAATAATGCCCTGACCGGGATTCGAACCTGGGACCTCCGGCTTCGTAGGCAAGGTCTCTTCCAACCAAGCCAAAGTGGTCGTCCATTTCTCCTACATTCACACAATAGCAATATTCCTGGAAATGGGTACTGTAAGATTTTGACAATGGCACATCAGTACCTACGCACGATCGCTTAAAATGTCGAAATTAATTCCTCCTGTACATAAAACGTTTGCATATTCACTGCTGTTCTACTACTGGCACACACTGTGGCGTCATCGGTTATCATTGGGCATCAATGTCCGTAGACAACACGTCCGTGTCACTGTGAGTTATGAATACGAGTATAAAGTGGCTATCACTTTGTATTCATAAATCGCAGTGTTACAATATTTACTTTACTGCATCTCGTAAAAACGTTATATGCACGTACGGGAAGATGCAGGTGCACGTGTTTTTTACGTTCGTCATGTTTGCGTATCATAATCGTGGTACAGTCACCAGCATTTATATCTACCAAACCAAAGGCATAGTCTTGGCTGAGACCATGGAGGATTTAAGCGAGTTGGTCTACTGCTGGTCATGTAGCACCAACTCCCGTAACAATCGGACACTTTACGCTCGAAGTTGTAGACGGTTACATGTACCTAGGACAGGCTGTCCAGTTAGGTAAGCCCAACTTCGAGAAAGAGGTTAATCGTCGAATCTGACTCGGCTGGGCAGCGTTCGGGAATCTACGGCACATCTTTTCGTCCGATATTCAACAGTGTCTTAAGACGAAAGTCTTTGACCAGTGTGTATTGCCAGTAATGACATAAGGTACTGAAACGTGGTCGCTTACTATGGGCCTCATACGAGGGGCGGCTGAAAAGTAATCTACCTAACAATGAAACAAAAGACTGTCGTGGCTAATTTTTATTAATTTTTCTTTATAGTCCCCTGCTAATAAAATACACTTATTACATTTTTAAAATATTGAATTTAAGCCATTAAAAAAAATTCTTTCGGTTTGTCGTCAGAAAATAGTCACAGGGGGCTAGATATGGACTATAAGGGGGGTGGTCAATGGTTTCGAAGCCATTGTCTTTAATTGCTAGCTTCGTTGTGCCGGCGGTATGCACTGGAGCGTTATAGTGCAAAATCAGAATTCTTTAGTTTACCTCGCCATTTTTCTTTTACTGTCTCTCTTAGTTGATATAGTAAGTTTGAGTAATAATCAGCATTCATTGTAGTTTTCTTCGGTAAATAATCTATGAGCAAAATCCCTTCTGTGTCCCAAATGTAGCCATAAGTTTGCCTGCCGATGGACAGACCTTGAATTTCCGAGGCGGCTTCTCATCCTTAAATTTCCACTGTAACGCCTCTTGCTTACTTTCCGGGTCCCATTGTCGAATCCATGTCTCATCATATGTAACAATTCTAGAAATTATTTCGTCCTTTTTCTCTCGACTCATGTCCAAAAACTCTTCGCAACATTTGACACGCCCCTCCATGTCAAATGCAGTCAACATTCTGGGGACCCAACGTGCACTAACCTTGGGCATGTTCATTTGAATGAATTATTTCGTTGACTCGCTCTTTACTGACGCCCACATCTCTAGCTATCTCCCACTGCTTCACTCGTCGGTCCTCTAATATATATTTTTTTACCCTGGCTACATTTTCATCGGTGACGGCCGAAACTGGTCTTCCGCTACGAGGATCATCATCCAGGCTCTCACGACCTAATTTAAACTGCCTTGACCAAAACTTTATGACAAATTCAGAAGAACACGAACTGCCAAACACATGTAACATACGCTGTCTGATCTCCAAAGACGGGGCACATGGCACGTAGAACCGATGGCCGTTGGGGCGGAAAGGTTCTCGAGTGGCGACCACGTAGCGGAAGGCGTAGCGTGGGCAGGCTCCCCACACGGTGGACTGATGACCTGGTAAAAGTCGCGGGTATCCGCTGGATGCGGGTGGCGCGAGACCGGTCACTGTGGAAGTCTTTTAGGGAGGCCTATTAAGGCGCAATAAATTACAAGCATTCTTTTGTTCAATACAACTCCTTCAGATCTTTTTCCTGAAAATCGTCCATACACAAACACTATAATGTCAGTCAACAGTCCCCGCCAAAATGGTTACCTAATGATTTTATTACTACACTAGCTTTTTCCGGCGACTTCGTCGGCGTGCAACTCCCGCCGCCTAATAAATTCTAATCCTAATCCTAATCGCCGGCTAATAGTGTAAGACCTGCTAACGTCATATTATGGAAGTTTACAGAATAGACAAAAAAAAGATTGAAATAAAATATTAAAACCGTAAAACGAGAAAAATACCATTGGGTTATTTTTTCCCCTAATTCCAAAATAAAAGACAGGTTTTGATTATCTATTTTTTATGATGTCTTTTGTAACTTAACTGTATTTTGCAATCAAATAACGTTTTATATTATGATTTTAGCAGTTTGTCGTAAAAAAGAAAGTAGTTACATCATGGTAAGGAAATATAAGTACTACAATTCTTGGGATTAGGTAGCGGACCCCGGGCATCCTTCAGGATGCAACTGTACTGGGAATAACGCTAGGATGATGATGTGATACCAAATTACAATTAGTTATATGACACTGCTTAAATATATCAACAAATAAAATATATATATATATATATATATATATATATATATACTGCAAATCGAAAGGTACTTAATATACAAAGAAACTTCTTGAAAGAAACGAAATGAAATCTTCGGAAATAATAAATAAATATATATATTGGGTGTTGTGTGAAAATATTCATCATCATCATATCAGCCGAAGGACATCCACTGCTGGACGTAGGCCTCCCCCAAAGAGTGCCACAATGCCCGGTCCTGCGCCACCCGCATCCAGCAAGTTTGCTGGATGCGGGTGGCGACTTTCACCAGGTCATCAGTCCATCTTGTATGGGGCCTACCGACGCTGCGCCTTCCGGTAAGTGGTCGCCACTCGGGAACCTCTCCGCCCTAACGGCCATCGTTTCTACGTGCAATGTGCCCCGCCCACTGCCACTTAAGTTTAGCAATTCGGAGGGCTATGTCAGATAATTCAGTTCTACTGCGGATGGCCTCATTTCTCATGCTATCACGCTAAGATACTCCCATCATAGCCTTCTCCCTTGCTCTTTTGGTGACTTTAAGCCCTCTTATGAGGCCCATAGTAAACGACCACGTTTCAGTGCCCATTATGTCATCACTGGCAACATACACTGGTCAACGTCTCCCGTCTTGAAATACGGTATCAAAGTTCTTTTGAGAATATGAAAAATACCTGCTAAGTACGTTTATCACGATAGTAAGAATAAAAACTCCCATTAATTTTGGTAAGAGGTTAAACTAACCCCAAAACAGTGATTGTATTGGATTTACAGCTCAAAAGCCACGGAACATTAATAAAAAACAATAATAGTACATACCTTTGCGATGTTACACTTCTTCGTTTACATCAAAAACACGAAACGAAGTTATCTTTCGCATTTATAATATTAGTATGGATAGTATGGATAAATTTGAAAAGTTGAAAAACCGCAGAAATGTTCATTTCAAAGTTCAATATCTCAAAAACGGCTGAACGGATTTTGATAAAACATGTCTCTTTGATAAATAAAACTAAAACCAATCCAACCGTTAAAGAGCTACAGTACGAGTACCACAGGCAGACACAAATATACAAGAGGGGTATTATTATTCGATTGGACAATTTTGACATCCGCATATGAGGGATTTACTCCTTTCATGATCATCTCATGGTCATGGGCCCAACTTTTACAGCCCAGGCACTGCATGCACGGCCTGTGCCATATTCTTCCAGGCAGTACAGGCAAGAATTGTCATCGTTTTTAGGGACCCGTACCCGAATGGTCCAAAGGAGCCCTATCGCTGTTACTGTTTGCGTGTATTCGTATACGGGTCTAACGCGAAATTTAATTGTGTCAGTGCACATGGAAAAGTACCTTGTTGCAGGTATTGAGTTATGCATAGTTCCAAAAAGTAGATTAAATTTTATATCAATACAAAAAAAAATAATGACTGTAGGTGGAACCACTATTTTTTTATATTTTTTTTAATTTTCGACTTCCGAAATGCACAAGTTGAGAAAATTGCATTTAAAGTTTATAGTGGCAAAAAAACACACTTCTACTTGGAAGTTACATAGTGAAGGGTATAATCATAATCTTTGGATGTTAAAGAATTATAATCAAAGTGAATTGTTTAAAAATACATGTTAATTATTCTGATTTCTTATGTTGAACATGCCAGGGGGAAGAAACGCGAAAGTGTTAATTATACCCAATTCATAAAATAATGAGATTAAAACTGTTAGTTTCTCATCATAGTTACATATTCTATGGCATTTTGGGACAATTGAATGAAAGAAAACTCCATAATCATAAAGAAATTTAATAATTACCGCATTTTTAACAATTACAAAAAAGATGGCTTATAATATTAAAAATCAACAAAATAATTTGTATATTCATGCTACCTCTATATCACAAAATCAAATGGTATTTAGCGTGGTGTACCACAATGGTATAATAGAAATGGTGATAAAGCAGTTTTTTTTAACAATAAAGTTTAGTGACTCGGTCGAAACTTTTGTTTGGAAACGTAATTAGGGTACCAATAAATAAATAAATAAATTTTATTTGCCCTAATTACCGACGTCTCGACACGGGTTGCAGCGATCATGTTCGCGGCAGAAAATCTCGCGCTAGACCCTTATACAAATATTTTAAACTATATCTATCATTAATTAAGTACTTAGCTCATTTCCCGTAGGTAGATTTTGACTTACAAAAGTGTCATTAGGCCGCAATGCTGAATAAAGTTCATTTATTCAGAGATGCAAGTAGAACTCCGTTGATTTCTCTGAAATCTATATTTGGATTTGCTCGCGCCGCACCGTCCTACACCAGTTACACCACGCTCCCTAAATAAACAAGGAAATAATTACTTACTCGACGTGTGTGCCAGTGAGGGCCTCCAAAAGACAGAATGTGGCTACTTCGACGGATGCGCTACTGGACAGGCCGGCGCCCATCGGCAGATCCGAGACGATCACGGCGTCGAAGCCTTTCACGGTGCCTGGGAACAAAAATAGTAACTTTATATACCGGTAAACACGATACGACCTGCCTAATAAAGCAAGCAACGCCGCCAACGCCGTAACTTATAGACGTTGGCGAGCCTTAGAGGAGTTCGAAGCGTGTTTTCGAACCTTTATTGATTTGGTGTTACGTTGTAGAGACGAATTAGGTCCTAGGGCCAAGTAGGTAGGTAATATTATTTCCTTTTTTTTCGCTACCCTAAGAATGTCTGGAAGAAATCGCTCTTTAGCGATAAGACCACCTACTGTCTATCTCTACCTACATATCACTGTTTTTTTTTTGTTTGTACCGTTTCATTTGTGTGAGGTGTGCAATTAAAGAGTATTCGTATCGTATCATAGGTCCTTCCTTTTCAACACACCACTGTCTAAAATACCGTAATATGTACCAAGTTGAAATTATCTACTTGAGATGAAAATTTGTTACCAAATAATGCGATAACAAATAATTGCCTAATTAACAGACCTTGTTAATTAAGCAAGACGGATTAAATTGTGGTGACATCACAAGTTTACGGTCCGTTAGTATATTTCGACTACACTGGGCGGGGAGTCAGGGAGGGCCTAATGAGGCCTAATGAGTGCGAGTTACCTTGGCCGAGTTTATTGAAGCTTGTAGTAATATGAGTCAAGCTCTCTTTGATCTTTACCATCATCTCAAATCTGTTATAAAAGTGGCTAAAAGCACAAGACGAAACGACCTACGTGATGGTAAGCAGACACCATATTCAAGATTCGTTTGCGACTCCAGCAGGCGCATGATGGTTGCCATTTTTAACCGACTTCAAGATTTCAAAAGAGGAGGTGATCAATTCGGTTGTACGTTTTTTTTAATGTTTGTTACTCCAGAACTCCGTCATTTCTAAACCGATTTTGAAATTTCTTCTTTTCTTTTGATTGTAAGTATTTATATCCAAGTTGGTCCCATTTTTGTCAAAACGCAGTTCTGATGATGGGATACATGAGGAATTGAGGGAACTCCTCAAATCTTAAAGGCAAACATAGTTTTTTGTGTTTTTATCAACAAACCAAGCATTTTCATACAAAAATGTGACATTTGATGAAGTGAAACTGCTGATTATGATAAGAACAGATCTTTAACGACTAAAAGTTTACGTTTGGCGATTTGTCCTCCTAGCTGTGTTTGTTAAGCAAGTTCTATTTTCACGATAAATTTTTGTCATGCTCGAGTTCTGATGATGGGATCCATGAGGAATCGAGGGAACTCCTCAAATGTGAAAGGCACACATATAGTGATTTTAGTTTTTTTTTTCTGTTTGTAACGTTTCATTTGTGTGAGGTGTGCAATAAAGAGTATTCGTATTCGTATCGTACGAACCAATAAAGCATTTTCATTCAAAAAAGTGACATTTGATGAAGTGACTGATGATGATCAGAACGGAACTCTTTAACGACGCATAGTTCACGTTTGGCGAATTGTCCTCTTTGCTGTGTTTGCTAAGCAAGTTAGATTTTCAAGACAATCATTTGCCAAGTTCTAGTTCTGATGATGGGATCCATGAGGAATCGAGGGAACTCCTCAAATATAAAAGGCATTCATATAGTGATTTTAGTATTTTCATAAACAAATCAAGCATTTACATTTAATAAGTGACATTTGATGAAATGGAACTGCCGATGATAATCAGAATGGAACTCTTCAACGACGCATAGTTCACCTTTGGCGATTTGTTCTCTTCGTTATGTTTTTCAAGCAAGCTAGGTTTTCAAGACACATTTTTGTCAAGCTTGAGTTCGGATGGAGGATTCCATGAGGAATTGAGGGTACTTAGTCTTCTGCCGTTATAAACATACCTTTAGCCATTTTTATTTCATTGTATGGAATCTAAGAGTGCCCCATCGAAGTATAATTATCTTTCACCGGCCTCCCCCATTGTAGTAGGTTCTTTTTTTCTTAAAAATTATATCACTGACTAAGACATTCGTCACGTTCTGATAAGTATGTGAATGCGAGAGTGACGGGCGTCTTATCCGAAATGATAAAATGGCAACCAACATACGGCCGTAGAGGAGACGCATGATGCCAACCCTTCATTGATTGTTGTATTGACGGCTAATAATAAATGCAAGTACCTCACTCGTAACATATTGCATCTTCGGATGTTGCAGGCCGTTATTCCACTATAGGTACTTATTAGCTAAAAATGAAACGTATCTCAACTTTGATGCCTCTGTTATTCTAATTTCGAATGACAGAGACATGAGCGTGGGAGCATTTGCTCTTCTATTATATCGCAAATGAAAATACTGGCTCTCTCAGCCTTATTTGCAACCAAAATAAGTCACTGATTTCCAAATCGGCGTTATGATGCCATGGTTTTTCGCTCACTCAGCGATCTCGGCAGAATGCCAAATATATTACCTTACAAAGTTGTATCAGCTGATTAATTTTAATAGAATAATTAATATTTTACGATTAAAAGTAAATTCGAATGGTGAAAATAGAGTAAATAAGCGACACCAGTGTTAGTTTAATATATAATTCCTTAGTACAGTGCCCGGGCACTCGTGTATTTGAAGCTGTCAACGGACGTTTGTACGTTGGAGCCCGGATTTGAAATCTGTGTTCGTTTCGCAGTCCTATGTGCTTGCTTTATTAATTATTTGTCTAATTGTGTGTATAACAAGGCGTAAATCATTGTACAGAATTGTATTGAAAGGCAGTGTATGGGCATAGTGAGACGCCAGAATTTCATGTAAGTACCTAACTGTAATTTCGCTTAGTTTGAGTAAGCAATTCCTTGTTTTGTTTTTGTGCTTAACTAAAGAAAAACAATAATGCTAACTCGCAGAGCAGCTGCTGCGGCTCGCCAGCAGGAAACTGATAAACTTCAACTTACCTTGCTTGAACTAAAAACGTACAAGGAATTGTGTGCTCAATTGCTTGGTGAGAGAGAGGACAGTGAGAAGGAACTATTATTAGTACTTGATAGCAGAGATAAGTTAAAAAAAGATTTATGTTCCTTAGAAAGTGATTACAATGATGTAAATTCTGAGCGGGCCCGGCTTCAGGAGACGGTAGACCGGTTTACTGAGTGTGGTGCTGCATATGAAGAGGCTTTGAAGGACATTAACTCACTGGAGAGAGCGCTACATGATGCCCACGAAAAAATCTACGACCTACAGGAAGCCCAAACTAAAGCTGCAGAGGCTCACACTCAGAGTTTATTCGAGGAACTGGTCGGGCCCGACTCAAAGTTGGCTACCTCTGCAATTGATAATCCTGTGGTTACTATAGATTTAACCAATGATTCTAACACATCAGGGTTAGAACATTGCAGCGGTAATAAGCTAAAGAAATATCTTAGACTGAACAGATTCATAAAAAAACACAAAAGTTGTCAAAACGGAATAAATTGTTTTTCAAGAACTTGAGATTTAGCAAAATTAATGTAAATTTAGTGGATAAGTTGGATATATATTCTGCTCAGTTGAAAAACAGTAGATCAAAATATGAAACTGACACACAGATATTGAAATTAAAAATTCATAAGTTGGAGGACTCAATAAACTCTTTAGATAGGATGAATGAAAATTCAAAAAAAGTTATTAATGAATATTCATTAGCCATGGATGATTTAATAACACAAATTAATTATAACTCGGAACGGTTTGAGTCACTGACCAATGGCCAGTCATGTTTATGTAAACAAATGAGTGGTCATTTATCAGATGGTCCATCGAACCCAAACCTTTGTGCCAGTGTACCTCCACAAGAACAAAATAATAATAGCTCCTTCCACACTTCAGAAACGAACACACCTAATGTAATTATGTACTCTGATGAGTTTGGAAGTAATATGGGCACATATCTAAGCGATCACTTAACAGGGCTTAGCGCAATAAGCAATTGTCTGCCTTATAGTAGCCTTGATAATATGTCAAATCAAATTATGAGTGATAATAGTATACATTCTAAAACAACACTGCTTATTCTTATGGGTAACAGAGGAAATGTGAACAAACATAATTTACTTAATTTTATTGAAAAATTGGACACATTAACTGTAAAAGAAATTATTATGTTCACATTCCCCTATTGTCATCAGATTTCAAAAGCAAGAAAATGACACTAGATATAATTTGAATATAGCTCTGCATAATCTCTGTACATATAGTAGTAAGTTTAGCATAATTGGCACTAAAAAATATGTTGGTAAACACAATTTATTGACTAAAGGTAAGTTTTACCTTTGTAATTATTATAAAAGACAAATAGCTTTGTCACTATCCTATTTATTTGACATTTCTGCCAAGAATTTGGCACATGACTCTGCTCCTATTGAGCAGTTCAATATACAGTTGGAATTGGTTCCAGTTTTAACCAATCATTTAAATTAGTTTTTAAGACAAAGGAGTACTCAAACTCTGGCAATTTAGTTATTAATAAATTCAATGAAAGATACTGCCATCATGGAAAATATATGCACCTGGTTCACCAAAATATTCAGTCTATTAGAGTCAGTCTTTTTGAATGATTATAATATTGAAATAGTGTGTGTAACTGAACATTGGTTAAAAAATAATGAATTAATGCCTCAATTTAATAACCACCAGGTGGGAAGTTCGTTCACCAGACTTAGTTCCATACATGGTGGGTCATTAATAATAATACATAATAAATTAAAATTTAAGGAACGTAAGGACATTGTATCTTTGTCTGTTGAACGGACCATAGAAATAAGTGCAGTAGAATTAGAGCAATTTATTGTTGTCTGTGTGTATAGGCCGCCATTAAGTAATTTTGACCTTTTTGAAAGCATAATGGAATCCGTGCTGCTTAAAATATCACTCTTTAGTAAGAAATTACTTATATGCGGAGACTTCAATGTAAACATTTTAGAAAATTCAACAACAAGTATCAGATTGTTGAATCTTTTCAAATCTTGTAATTTGAGTCATATATTTACGGAGCCTACTAGAGTCACTGCTACAAGCGCCACCTGTATAGATAACATTTTCACTACGAATGAAGCAAAGTTTAGTCCAGGCGCTACCCTTTCTGTCTTCCGATATGAGTCCAAACGAAATGTACAATTCATTTTTTCACACTTTTATGAAACATTATAATGCGATTTTTACATCCAAATCGGTCGTGGTTGGTGGGACATCAGTTTTTAGTGAGTGGGCTACTGAGGACTTACATAAACGTAGACAAGCACTGTATGCTTTATATGAGGAACGCCGGTTTAATATGAGTGATGAATTTAAGGAACATGTCAAACAATATTCTAAGAAATTTAAAATAGATTGTCATATAGCTAAACGTAATTTTATAAGCCAGAAAATTACAAATAGTTCGGACATTATCAAAACAACATGGAAATTAATTAATGTGGAAACTGGTAGATCAAAGCACAAAATGAATGATCTTAAACTAATAATTTATGGCATAATTATAGACTCAAGTTTAGAAGTAGCAACAGAATTTGAAAAATTTTTCACTGAGATACCAGTATCCACAACAAAGACATTAAATTCTTCACCTTCGTCTGCCGTTACATTGTTAAAAGATAACGCCTCAGAATGTAGTGGAATCTTCATTTTGAATATGTTAGTACCCCAGATGTAATAAGGGCATTTAAATCAATTAATGTCAAAAAAACTGGTGATCTCTGGGGAGTCTCTGTCCATGCTGTCAAATCTCTAATAGAAGTCATAGCGCCTGACTTGGTAGTTGTATTTAATAACAGTATTGACTGCGGTGAGTTTCCTGGTCTAATGAAACATAGTAAAATAACTCCTTTATTTAAATCAGGTAGCACTTCTGACCCCACTAATTTTAGACCAATATCTGTGCTACCAACATTTAGTAAAATTTTTGAAAAGTTAGTTTTGTCCCAATTAATAAGACATTTTAATACAAACAATTTAATGCATAATAAGCAATTTGGTTTTACGCGGGGTCGCTCGACAACCGACGCGGCAGTTGAGCTAACTAAACATATATTCGATGCCTGGGAAGAGTCACAGGATGCCTTAGGTATTTTTTCCGATTTGTCCAAGGCCTTCAACTGCGTATGTCATGAAACATTAATCAGGAAACTGCACTACTATGGAGTTAGAGGATCGGCACTGAATTTGCTAAAATCTTATCTATATGGTAGAATACAAAGGGTCGATGTGAATGGACAGCGATCACCGGGATCAGTGGTCTCGATGGGTGTACCGCAGGGATCAATATTGGGACCTTTCCTATTCCTTATCTACATAAATGACTTGCCATACCTCGTAAAGACCCACCATGATATAGTATTGTTTGCAGACGATACCTCTCTTATATTCAAAGTCAAACGACAGCAACAAGCTAATAATGATATAAACAATGCTATTTCTAAAGTAGTTAATTGTTTCAATGTCAACAATTTATTGTTAAATGAGAAAAAGACCAAATGTATCAAGTTTGTCACGACTAACGTTAAGCACAATGAAACAAGTGTCATTGTGAAAGATGAGGAATTGGAACTAGTAGATAGTACAGTTTTTCTTGGATTAATATTAGATTCCAAACTCCAATGGGGTCCCCATATTGCTAATCTCTCGAATAGACTGATTTCTGCAGCTTTTGCCGTGAGCAAGATCCGCCAACTGACAGACGTGAAGACAGCTCGATTAGTATATTTTAGTTACTTCCACAGTATTATGTCGTATGGTATTTTACTATGGGGCAGTGCTTGAGATATTAATACCATTTTTGTGCTGCAGAAGAGGGCTATTCGAGCAATATATAAAATGAACCATAGAGACTCACTTAGAGATAAGTTCAAGAACATTAATGTAATGACATTGCATTGTCAATACATCTATGATAATATTGTGTATGTACATAAAAACATTGTAAATTTCAAGAAGAACTGTGACATACATAATATTAATACTCGAAATAAACACAAACTCGCGGTGCCCACCACTCGCCTCCAGAAAATTAGAAAATCATTCATGGGTAATTGTGTGAAGTTTTATAATAATCTTCCAAGAAACGTAACTGAATTATCTATTAATAAATTTAAAAAATTATGTAAAGCGTCAACTCATATCGAAAGCATATTATAGCACACATGACTACATGAATGATAAAACACCGTGGGATTAATTGTGACTGAAATATTAATGAATTAATCATTATGGCATTAGATATTAATATGATCTTTTTTTTTGATATTTTGAATTTATTCTAGAAACTGTCTAGATTTCTATTTTTTATATTTTTTTTATTATTATTATTATTTATGTTTTGACGATCCTATTGTGAATTTTACTACAAAATAATTTCTTACTTTGACATGTCTACAACAATACAATATTTATTCTAAAGAATAATAATAGCATCAATAAATTGCTCTAAATAATTAATTAATATATATGTTAATACATGTTATAACTGACGATTCGAAAGTGCTTGTTGCTAGGCCTATTTGAATAAAGAATATTTTGACTTTGACTTTGACATTTATCACGATTTATAGCATGCGATTCCATCTACAACATGATGGCATTGATGGGTTTGTTTGTATTCATAGCAATGGAATAAAATAACAAATAAAATACATACAGGTAAATTACTTTCGAGATGTTTTTGCATTTGTAGTTGTGACCTCTGTAGCCAGCCTCACAGACACGTTGACGTATGTCTGTATACGTCAAGGTGTACGTGTGTCCCTATAAATATACAAATACTACAACAGATGCAAAAACGTTTCGAAAGTAATTTACGTGTATTTATTAAGTAAACAATCAATATAATCATACATATGTAATTCCACCATCCTGCATACTTAGATCCTAGATTCACATTACTCTATGGCACATGGCAATAAGTAAATCTGTTCACGTTGGGATGAAAATAATATGACTTCTGGCTTAGTTGGTAAAGAGGACATACATTCTTATACACGCGCATTGATTCTGGAAAATGAACATGAAGTAATTGTGTGTGTGTGTGTGTGTTTATGTTTGTGTCAGTATATACTACATAACAGTAACACTGACAACGTCTGACGAAAAGGCAGTAACAACACCTCAACTTTCTAAAGTTCGGACTAGATGCCTTAGGAATCCCACGAACTCGCTAAGAAACGCTCCGTACGGAATACCAGGCTACAACAACACACAACGGCAGCCTGCTACGCTAGAGGATTTTTTAATACCACGTCAGTAGCAAACAAGCGTACGGCCCGCCTGATGGTAAGCGGTCACCGCAGCCTATGGACGTCAACTCCAGGGGTGTCACATGCGCGTTGCCAACCCTTTAAAAATTATACACTCCTTTCTTGGTGCTCGCTGCCACTGTCTCAGTCAAGAGCAAAGCCTTCTTCTCTGTTTGTCTGTCTTGGCTACGTGTTTTGCTCACTATGATGCCTTCATTCTTGAGCAGGTGGCAACGTGCATGATACTCCTGGAGTTGCAGTATGTGACAACGAGCGTAGGATACTCCTGGATATACTTGTCTGTTTTTAATCAAGTAGTCCGTTCGCTTGCTTATCATAGAAAAGCCACTTTGTATGTTCGAGTAAATGTACCTCACCCGGAAGGTTAGCCATGCACCAGGAGGCTGGAGGGTGTGTCCAAAAAGCAGTACCAACACCATCGGGCAGTATTTTACTCATCTTATTAAAGCTCGGGCTAGATGCCTTAGAATCCCACTGACTAGTTGTTATGACACGCTTCTGATGGGAGACGGACTAGGTGCATTTAAATATAATCAAAATTTAAGCAATAACAGGTGTGACTGACGTACCAGGGAAGTTAGCCACGACCCCCTTCACGTAGTTAGCCCACGCTGGCTCTCCGGGCGCCAGTGGGTTGTCGGGGCTGGGCGCTGGGAAGGTCGCCTCCTGTCGTGTCGCCTGCACCGACACCACGCGGCACTCACCCGTGCCATTTTGAGCGCCTACAATTACTGTCAGAAACGGTAGAGCCTGCGAAAAGAAGATTAGATATTTAGGAACTACTTTGGTATTGTAATTATTTTTTGAGGTGTGCAATAAATAATATTGTATTGTATTGATCTGTTCAATGGGGTATAGAATTGGGCTTTGACAACATATAGGAACCCTTTGAGACAACCTTGCTTGCAAGTCGGAAAACCCGATGAGCAACAAACAAAGCTCTAGCGAAAGCCTTTTCTCTTTGGATGTGGGAGGTCAGAAGGCAGTCGCGTCCGTGAAAGCTGGACCACCCAAATTAATACAATATTTACATATGAGAGACTGTGGACTGCTCACTAGATGCCAAAATAAGTGAGGTTGCATGACGTCTCTTGGCCGAAAATTCGACAGGGCAAACTTTTTTATTGCAGCAGCGATGTAAAATATTGCGACTGAAAATCAACCCACGAGGGTCCTATCGATGTAATTTCTTGGATGCCTACTTTTAAGTTTGCTGTCAATGTGACTACAAATAATTTTTTATTCAATTAGTATTTCCATCAACTTAGCTTGAACTTAAAAATGTCACTCCTAGTATCCAAGATGGATTGTTCAATACAAATTAAATTACATTCCGTAGAATTTTGCTACGAGCTTCATTCTTAATTACACTTAATTGATGAATGAAAGGATTATAGAACTCTAGTTACTTACTCAGTATTATTAAATGAACATTTGCAGCTGAGTCAAGTCATCAATCTGTATTTACTTTAATTTTGTTTTTCAGTTGAACTTGGAAAATTTCCTGTTACTAAGAAATGGAAATATGTGATGAAGGTAAAGCTTAATTTAGAAGGATGGGTTCCTATGGAAAATATAATTCGCTGTAGCTCGCTTCAAGGAAATAAATAAATTTGTATCAAGCGTATGCTGGTAAATCATAATGTGTCGTCATCATCATGATCAGCCTATGTACGTTCCGGCTGTTGGGCACAGGCCGCAACTAATGGATGAGGGAGAGCGAGCATTAGCTCTCTAAATGGTAGAATAATTTTGTATTAAGCAGTAACGCTGCTAACAAAAATTGAAAATCAGAGTCAGAAATATTTATTTGCGTAAATTCAGTTAACAAAGTTGCGTTCAAAATAGATCTTACAGTATATTTAGCCTACGAACGGGCCGAAAACTCATCGTAATCCTAGCATTATTTACATACATTTTGCATCCTGAAGGATGCCCGGGTTCCGCTATCTAATTTCATTAATTGTGGAACTCTATGGGGAGGCCTTGGTCCAGTAGTGGACGTATCCTTCGGCTGACATGATGAATAATGATGATAATGATGATTATTCATCTCTATTAAAATGACATAAGACTGAAAGTGTCAAGTATTTGGTCAGTGTTAGGTACTTACATATTTTTGTCTGTATTAAATATAAGGAAACGGGTCACTCACGTCTTTAAGGTCGAATATCGCTAAAAAAGACTCGAATATAAAGACGTGAGTGACCTGTTTCATTATATTTAATATGTCTCAAACTCACGGGAGTTTTCTATATAAAATATTTTTGTCTGATTCAAATTATCTGAGTACCTAGACCTACCATATGATGTACTTTGGGGCTACCTATGAACTCAATACGGTTCGCAAGCGGCGCGCGGCATAGAGAGAAGATATCAGAGTCAGGGACCTGGACGTTTTCTTTTGTGCTTTACGCATGCCCGAGGAAGGCGATTTGGGGATTATGTGGGAGTTGTGGGACTCTATCCTCCGGCCGCCCTTTATGTTATGGTGGCTGGAGGAGCATACCCCTAAAACATACCGGCATCATCCGCTCTGCCAAATGGGATTGCGAGCATTTCACCACGACGCCCCCGGGCGTTCCTGGCTAGCTTATGCCAGGATAATCGCGGCCACATCTTCCCTCTGGAAGCTTCTGAGTTAGCAGTAGATCTAAAGCTCTTTGGTAGCTAATCTTACCACAGGCAAAACGAAGCCCTCGCAGTAATCCACGTGGTCCCCAATAAGATTGACGCGACCCGGCGCCGCAGCGGCGGCGGTGGGTTTCATCTTAAACATCTCTATGAAAACCTCGCGCGCTCGTTTTACTAGTATGGCTTCGCCGCTTGGCTCCACGTTGGATGACGGCATCTGTAAAATTTACGGGAAAAGAGATTAGAGTCAGCAGTCAGAGAGTGCCAACAGTCATTGCAATAGCGCTGTCCAATTCATACCGACATTCGGGCATGGCTTAAATTCGCTTGAAGCTCCACCACCACCACCATATCAGCCGAAGGGCATCCACTGCTCGACATAGGTCTCCCCCAATTTCATGGGGGGTAAATGCTATAATCGCCAAGCTTGGCATGCGGATTGGCAATCGCAGTATCTCCAGCGCAATCCAGGGATACTACTGCCCATCCCCCGGTGATCTTGGTCGTAGTTTTAGGACATACCCGGGTCGAGCTTAAAGCTCCATTCGTGCTTAAAGTAATCAACTGATCGAAATTTCATCTTAACCAAATATGAATCTAGCAATTTCCTAGTCAAACCAAAAACTGACTTTGAAAAATATTACTATCGGGATTTTTTGTTTCTATTCGTGTTTTCATCTAGTGGTCTAGATTCATCATGTAAAATATCAAGTTCAAGTTCATTTATTCAAATATATGTACATAACAATAAACATTGTGACTGAATTACCTACTATTACTATATCGTATCAAACTCTTATGATAAATAAGTTACGAATTTCAAATCCATATCTGAACGGGTCACCATATTTCTAATTCTCCAAGAAATGGTCAAGGCCTCTGGTTATTATAATATTATGTAACATTTACATATAACAATTCTTTATACCTCGTGTCTTCATAAGTTTTGAGACTCTAAATACTCGTTTTTTTTATTATTTAGATTTTTTATATATATACCTATAAATATTATGTTAATTTTACTTGAAAATAGTTTCATTAATAAACATACATAGGTATTATTTAAACTGCGCTCCAATATTTTATGTTAAAAGCCATTTATTGCGTCGGCTACACCTAGCTAATGACCCCGCGAGACACGACAATTTTCATCTGGGTTTCTCTTGCTTCTCTTCCCGTGGCTTATTTGTGAGTAACTATTTTTGAGTAGTATTTACGGCAGGTTTTTAGCTCTAAATTGTGTGTTCGTAAAAGGTAATTTTGTTCAAAAATATTAATCAGGAGTATTTAGAGCCAGGCTCGAAGAAAGTTACTACCTAATATTGACTGATAAAATAGTACATACATTTCTCTTTTAGCAGTTTTCGTATTAAATTTAATTTTGTTACGGTGTTCTCTAAAACTTTGTCAAAAAACCAATTATTTTAACAAATAAACGTGTCAAATAAACTTTAACAAGTGATTCCAATAGTCCTTCTGGTAAATGGATAATTTTAAGGCATATTTGATCATCTAGTATTCAAATTTGAAGGAAAAGCCTACCTCGTACGTAATAATCGACCGTATCGTGAACCTCGCAGGTTGCAACTTGCAAGTACGTTCTGTGCAGTAGTTGGAACATCTATCGACATTTTGATGTACAATTTGTCGTTCCGCTGCCTTAACTTTCTTTCTACCATAGACATTAACTTGTCAGTGAAAAAGGCGTTTTTCGTTTCGTGCCGGCACCTAAGACAGACCACCGCATTTAAAGGCTTAAAAAAAATTGAAAGCCAATTTAAATAAACTCTATTTACTTTTATCAGCTACAGTACAGTGATTCAATGAAAATAATAACCTTGACAGAAATATGTTCTGTAATTGATTTATTTAAAACAATATTCGTCTCAAAACTTATGAACACGCGAGGTATATTAATGCTAAAACTTAGTTGACTCGCTGTTGTTAACCTATATTGCTACGAATTAAGATTGTGAGAACATATAACTGGAACGTTTACCTCATTATATTACACACGTTGCAGTATTACTACCTCATATAACCAGCAGTGATATCCTATCTGAGTACTAATCTTCCAGTAATTCCTTATAAGATACTCGATGCCGGCGTGGTAAGCATACTTCGTGCACAGCTTCGTGAGTTCGTGTGTTTTATGACTCGTTGATTATTAAATGATAAATATTTATATAGTTTGTTTTAATTTAGTTAGTTATATATTTACTACTTACTCCAGCGAGTTACTTAGTACTTAATTTAGCTAGTTAGTTACTTAATACATTGTTCCGTGGGAGGGACTACTCGTATTTATATAGGTAGACAATCTGACTTCGTATAAATTCAACAACTTCAGCAATTGTGCTCGACAGTCCCTTACAATAATTCGTACCATGCAATGAATTTCCGAGTACTCCCAGATCGCTCCGACCAACCGCTTACGACGGTACTCGCTTTTGTTTCCAATGTGTGTATTCAGCATACTCTACTAAGAGTACTAAGCGTACAGGTGGGTACAGTGACGGATTTACCATAAGGCTGAGTAGGTGGCGGATTTTGGGCCAAGCTTTTATGTTTATCATAGATTTAAGGGATTAGTATACCGTTAGAATCATATTAGAATTAGAAAAACTTGCCAAGTGAGTCTCCGCTCACGCGCAGCAGTGTTACCGCTCTAAACCCAATACTAGGCCGCGACTAACAATCTTACCTGTGAATAGACGCTATCTACTGTCTAGTGCAATCTACCAAAAGTGGGACAGAACCGACCATCGTGTATGAGGCGGACAGCAACCAGATGCTAATACCATGGTTATCTTTTGGCGTAGTATCTGGTTAGTACCTATCAAACACTGGATCGGTGACGTAGAACGTCAGTGTGAGTCTATCAATGCCTCGAAGGCGTAAGTTGTACCACCCTTAAGGTTCTAAACTGGAAAAGTCCAGGGCTAGATGAATTGCACAACTTTTGACTGAAGTGGTCTCGATACTCATACAAAAGTTTGACAACACAGTTCCAGCAAGCCCTCGAGCTCGGTTCCCTGCCACCTCCCTTGACAACTGGTGTTACCTCCCTGGTCTACAAGTCTGGTAGTACCACGGAAGTAAAAAAACTACGGCCCATCACGTGCTTGCCTACGCTGTACAAGCTCCTTACATCCATTTTGAGAGCAAAATGTAAATCGCATATTGTTGCGAACAAAATTTTGGTCCCTGCTCAAAATGGATGTAGGGTTGAGTCGCGTAGCACTAAAGAGCTCCTCCATATACATGATCGGACCTCATAGAAATGGTCATCCATTTGTCTCAGAGTCCGGCGGGGCAAAGGGACTTTCTCTGCCGCCTGCATTGACCACATATAAGAAAGCCTATGAGTCGGTGCCTCATTCATGGCTGTGTAGGATCTTATAGCTGTATAAAGTTGAAGCAGCTTTAAAATAATTGCTTGAAGCGCTTGCATATGGAGCAGTGGACCATAGTCCATCGTTAACCGAATGGAGGAGACAGCCCCTCTGACCCGCAAGATTGAGCGAGGTATCTTCCAGGGTGACAGTCTGAGTCCCTTGTGATTCTGCCTAGCGCTGAATCCGCTTAGCACTCTACTGAAGGATTTAGGGCTAGGTTGCCAACTGAATACCATCAATACAACATTTTGTGCAGTCATACTTGTACAGTCAAGGCAATGAAACACGTACGTTTATCCCTCTTGTCAAAATGACTATAAGGGTCAAAAAGGTACGTGTTTACATTTCCTCTACTGTATAGCGGGGGAAATTTGTAAATTTAACAAATTTACAGCGCTCTTACACAATGTCTCTCAGATGTCTCTCCGAAAGCAGAAACCTATAAATATCTAAGGTATGTCACATTTTTTGGGTATTGATGATTGTGAGTGCGTAATGCGGGCGGTGAAGGAACACTTCTCAATTTGCTGCTGAAAATAGTGATTTTTATCGGGCGGCAACAAGGTGGCCTACCTTGTTGCCGCCCTTGTTCAACGCCTGGGTGATGCCCTTGCACTCTGATACTCCTTTGACATTCTAAAAACCACGGAAAATGTGGAGGTCGCGGCTTTAGCGTAGATCTGTTCTCTCTGTTAGGTGAACTTCCTACGATCATTTTTAGAACAAAAAATAATAATAATAAACAAACTTGTAAAAAATTAACCGACTACAGTAGGTGCCTTGGTTTTCTTGTCAGTGTTTTGGCTGGGCACCGACTTCAAACCGGTGTCGTCCTCAACTGTCACCTCACAGTGCCTCACACCTCACTAGTTTTTATATGGAAACTGACAAAATTTGACAAATGACATTTGTTGCTATATAAAAACGGGTGAAGTGTGAAGTTACAGGTAAGGACGAGTCGGTTTGTAAGAAGGCAAATCTTTTGGCGTCTTTAAGTAGGGAGTTTTTGGTTAAAAATAAATTAAAGCTTGTTTTTAATGCCACATTTCTTCTGAAGGAATTTCTGCGTTACGACTCTTGGATTATTGGAATTTCTACATTGGTTCCGAAAAAAACAGAATTTGCAATTACTTTTCTATTAGTTTTATCCAAACTTGGATAGCAGTATCCATGGCTTGTCTTGGTGTAAATTGTCCAGATGAGGAAATATTTTCTGGTCTCTTAACGACTGTCGTAAACCACGCCTTTATGCTAGCATGTTTATAAAATAAGCACGTTTTAGTCTTCTGCGCATGTAAGAAACGGACGACATCGAGGTCCCGGGTTCGAATCCCGTTAAGGGCATTTGTTTCTGTGGTGAGCAGCAACATTTTACTGAGATTTTGATGTTTTCTATGTATTTAAGTATATGCCTATTAAATATAAAGTTGTCTTGTACCCATAACACAAGCCTTATTGAGCTTACTATGGGACTGGATCGATTTGTGTAAAAAATTGTCCCGTAATATTTATTTAATACCAGTGTGGTTTTATGAAACGACCCGAAGGTGAGTTTTATAATAATATCACACGAGTATTTTAATGCCTAATTATGTGCAGTCGCATACATAACTTTATCTACATGCATATCATGAGTTTTCTATAATATATAATATGGCCTGCATTTTCAAGTTAGTGGTACTATTAATTTGTAGGTGTACGGGATTAGGTGGCCGAGCAGACCACGGGCCCTTTTATAATACAACCGGGAAACGCTCCTATTATTATTTTGTTTCAGTTGTTCGAAATTTGAATGTAATTAAAGTATCGATTGGGATTAGGTGCCAAAGCGGACCCAAGGCCTTTTTAGAGTACAACTGCGAAACACTCCAAATACGATTCTTTTTAAAATGTGTGATGGACCCGGGTGTCCTAAAACTACGACCAAGACCACCGGGGGATGGGCAGCAGCATCCCTGGAATGCGGTGGAGATACTGTGATCGCCAACCCGCAGGCGCATGCCAAGCGTGGCGATTATGGCATTTACCCCCCATGAAAGTGGGGGAGGCCTATGTCCAGCAGTGGACGTCTATGGGTTGATATGGTGGAGCTGTCTACAGTATGGGATTATTCAAGAAAGGAGTGTATAGATTTTTAAAGGGTCGGCAACACGCGTGTGACACCCCTGGAGTTTCAGTGATCAGGCGGTGAATCAGGCGGGCCGTACGCTTGTTTTCCATTAAAAAATAAAAAAGATGTTCGAAATTAGAATGTAATTAAAGTATCGGTTCGATCGGTACTTTCATGTAAACATTAAGATGCAATCAGAGATACAGGCATCTTAATACATATATTATAGGCCATTTCCTTATCGTTTCTGAGACAGGCATTGTAGGGAAGTTTATGATATGGATGTAGATAAAATATTATAGTACCTAGTCAATAGGGGCGGCAAAATTTAAATAACCTACCGGCAGCAAATGTGTAAATCCGCCACTGGCTGAAAACTGAACAGACCTGAATATTAACTAAATGTTATCAGCAACTAAACTTTCTTAACGCGTAGTATGTTGAGTTAAGTGCGTAAACAGACTAATAACAGATAGGCATTATAATTACTTATACTAAGGGTCGTGAAACTGCGGACTGTGTGTGTAACCTTTAATTTTGCCATATAAGCATAGGATAATTCATAGTACTTAAGTACAGAAGCTGAACATGTCTATAGTCCTTTAAAATTTGAAAGCCTGTCTGCACGTTATGTCAATATAAGTTAGGTTGCTTTTTTTCTGTGGAGAAAACAAATAAAAACCAGCCAAGTGCGAGCCGGACTCGCGCACAAAGGGTTCCGTACAAGGTATTATCAATACAACATTAGACACTTTATTATAACCTTTTTTAATTTAATTTAAATAATAATGCTTTTTTATCAGTAAAAAAGTGCGAGAAGGGCATTTAGTTTTCCCATACTTTTTGATACCCAGCTCCTGATGAACACAACGAGCAACTTTTTTAAAGTTTTTTGTATGGGAGCTCCCTTAAATATTTATTTAATTTTATTTATTAACCGACTTCAAGATTTCAAAAGAGGAGGTTATCAATTCGGTTGTATGTTTTTTTTTAATGTTTGTTAGTCCATAACTCCGTCATTTCTTAACCGATTTGGAAAATTCTTTTTTTGATTGTAAGTATATATATCCAAGTGGGTCCCGTTTTTGTCAAAACGCAGTTCTGATGATGGGATCCACGAGGAATTGAGGGAACTCCTCAAATCTTTAAGGCAAACATATTGTGATTTTTGTGTTTTTATCAACAAGTCAAGCATTTGCATCCAAAAATGTGACATTGGATGAAGTGGAACTGCTGATGATGATCAGAACAGAACTCTTCAACAACGAAAAGTTCACGTTTGGTGATTTGTCCTCCTAGCTGTGTTTGTTAAGCAAGTTCTATTTTCACGATTGATTTTTGTTATGCTCGAGTTCTGATGATGGGATCCATTAGGAATCGAGGGAACTCCTCAAATGTAAAAGGCACACAAATAGTGATTTTAGTAATTTCATGAACTAATCAAGCATTTTCATTCATAAAAGTGACATTTGATGAAGTGGAACTGCTGATGATGATCAGAACGGAACTCTTCAACGACGCGTAGGTAGTTCACGTTTGGCGATTTGTTCTCTTCGTTTTGTTTGTCAAGCAAGCAAGGTTTTTCCATGATTCCATGAGGAATTGAGGGTACTTAGTCTTCTACCATTATAAACATACTTATAGCCATTTTTATTTTATTGTATGGAATCTAAGAGTGCACCATCTAAGTATAATAATCTTTCACCGGCCTCCCCCACTGAAGTCGGTTTTTTTTTCTTAAAAATTATAGTATTTGTTGTTATAGCGGCAACAGAAATACATCATCTATGAAATTTTCAACTAACTATCACGGTTTATGACATACAGCCTGGTGAGAAACGGACAGATAGACAGACGGACGGACAGCGGAGTCTTAGTAATCCCCCTCTGACCCTTTGGGTACGGACCCCTAAAAACCGTCGGTGTACCTATGTGTTTCAGCTTCTCTATCGAACAAAACCTAGGCTTGGTTGACGCCTGGGGGTCTACTCCGAAATTCGAAATCCGAACTTCATATGGTGCTGTCCCTTTCACTCTCCAGTTATACACTGTATGAGTGAAAGGGACGGCACCATACGAAATTCGAATTTCGGAGTAGACCCCTGAATCATGATATCTCGCTCTACCGCATAGCATGTGCTCTGTTGTATAGTTAGGGTAATCTCGTTTGCACGTCAAGACCATACCCCAGTAACGTGCTAACATAACCTAGTGAATCTATTTAAACGATGCTGTCATTGTCCGACGGTGTCAGCCGCGTTCGGGTCAGTTTAGCCGAAGTGGCAAGGGCATCGAGCAAGCCTGGTATGCTAAGCGCTAAAATCAAGGCAGTTGCCACTTTTATCCTGACATCCTAGTTTGTAAAGAATTCTAAACGACTTTTTAGAGTGACATCATTTATTCAACAAACATGAAAACATGATATATAAAAAAAAAACACCAAAAACCAATTTAAAAAAAGGTCTTGAAGATCGGAGCCCTGTGGATGAGTTATGGGAACCAGCGTTCCCCCTTTGGATAGCTTTGATGATCCGCTGGCCAAGGAACGAGCCAGCCCTACGATCTCCTGACTCCTGAGAGGTATTGTAATCCAATGTATTAATTAGTTAACTATCGATTAGTTTGGTTGACGAACTCCAAAAATAAAAATAAATCCCCCCCCCCCCCCCTTTTGTTCCTATTGTACGTTAATGATCTTCCTGAAAGTCTAAAGCATCATTGCCTAATACTGTTTACTGACGATACTACCAGGGTACACCGGGTAAGGACACTTCATACAAAAGGTACATCCTCGGCTCACGCACACATACACGCGGCGATGTGTGCGCGGCCCCCTTCATGGTCAACTGAGCCCGCCGGTCACTGAGCCCGCGGGTTCAGTTGAACAATATTATTTTTGTCGTGGGTGACTGGGCCGCACTGATCAGACAACTCAGCCCGCGGGCTGAGTCCACCACTATATATCGCTTAAGGGTCAACTCAGCCCGCGGGCTTAGTACACCACTATATATCGCTTAAGGGTCAACTCAGCCCGCATGCTAAAATACCCATATCTATCTCTACAGCTTAAGGGTCAACTCGGTACGACAATCACAATCGACTATTAATTATGTATCTGTATTGGTACCCATCTTTCTGTGGCCTTTAGAGTGACCTTGTTACTATGCAATCTCTCAGATCTATTTAGAAGGAGATTGCATATCGTTCATAATAACGTTGGTTTATTTGAGTTTTTTTCTTTTTTTTTCATTGTTATGTGTATCATCATAACGCGGTCTGAGAAAAGGTTGCTAGATCATATCGCTGGTTACAGCGTTTCTAGTATAATTTGTACCTATTTTAGCCCGTAGTCCAATGCAAAAAACGGAACCCTTATAGATTTGTCATGTCTGTCTGTCTGTCTGTCCGTTGTGTATGTCACAGCCCCTTTTTTCCGAAACTGGCCCATAAGTGATAGATATTGGGTTATTGGGTGACTTAGCCAACGGCCTCAGCCAACCCCTAAGTTCAGATAGTGGTAAACTTAGCCCACGGGTTCAGCTAACCCATAAGTTCAGATAGTGGTGAACTTAGCCCACGGGCTGAATTGACAATTTAAGCGGGTCAGGCTGCCCGCCAAGAAATCAAAGTGGTCAACTGAACCCGCGGGCTCAGTGACCGGCGGGCTCAGTTGACCATGAAGGGGCGCGGCCGCTTGTGCTACGCGCTAAATGATTGACGTGTCGGCCGGTCTCCGCCGTTCTCAGTCAGGGCCGCCTCGCCGTCGCGGCAACACGTTTAACGTAAAGTCAGGCCGGCAATTACTTCGCGCGACAAATTAAGTCAAGTTACGACCGTCATTGTTATGTTTATGGATGTTTCAATTCATAAATATTGCCGACCACTTGAGTCTATTTATAATAGTGTGTAATATTAGGTATGAATTACATAGGAACGGATCAAGTAAGAGCACGTTGTACCTTGAATACCTAAAACACTTAGTACTTATTTTTAAAATATAGAAATTAATGATAATAATATTTTTCATTATGAAAAATATATACTTAATAATGAAATTCGAAATATAGTAAGTAGTTCATTATTTTATGTCGTTATCATTTAAATACTATTTTATGGAATAATATGCTTTCTTAACTAGAAAATTAAACAACTCTTTCTTGAATAGAATATATGTACTTAGATCATGAATGTTTGGGATGTGGAGGAACTGAATTCATTATTTTATGTCGTAATCATTTAAATACTATTTTACGGAATAATATGCTTTCTTAACTAGAAAATTAAACAACTCTTTCTTGAATAGAATATATGTACTTAGATCATGAATGTTTGGGATGTGGAGGAATTGGAGCCATATTGCTGTCACTCGCGTGTCCGTCTGTCAAACATTTTGTTACGAAGATTCTTTTTGAATTCCCGTTGACATATCAACTTGAAATTTAGTGATTTATTTATCATTACGTATATTTTACCAGAAAATACCAGTACATTAATAAATCAGTTTTTTTTTTACTTGTACGGAACACTCGGTGCGCGAGACCTACTCGCACTTGGCCGGTTTTTTTTTCATTAATTTACTTAGACACGCATTTTTATCTATCTATTCTAACTAATAATATAGGAATGATGCTAATCACATGTCAAAACAAAGAAAGACGTTTTGTACAACCCTGCGTCCGAACAACTCTCAGATCATAGAAAGAAAGAGATATGCCCTAACCGCGAAATTAGTCCGGTACTGCTGTCGCCACTTTTAAAGATGTGTGCGTTTCCACTACTTGCACAATATTGTAAATATTGGGTTCCCGCACACATCCGTCCAGTTGTCTACTAGCATTCTAATCCTCTAATTAGTACTCTCACTACGAAAAGCAACAGTAGGAATACACTCGTACACGTAAACAACAGCGTCGGTGAACTCGTTAGGGATGGGCACATGCATCCATTTTTGCATTTATCGATAAAATCATGACATGAGAATTTTACCTTTAAAATGATAAACTTCGTTTAAGGGTGAATCAAAATAATGTTTATTACAGAAATACAAATTGTTAATTTTAGTAAAAATTACGAGTCCAACGAACCTATGGTTCGTATTTATTGTATTGGGGGTTCGTCTATTTTGATATTATACAAACCTATGATGTGTTATGTACCTATGTGTAACAAAGAAACATCCTAAATAATAATTCAGTGACCGTTAATCAATTTATTTTAAATATTTCATGGCAACATCATTCATAGTTGATCTGTAGACTTTTTTTATATTTTAATGTGATATTCAGTTATGCAAATAACTATATTTAAAAAGAAAATGGAATGAAAACCATTCGTAATAACGTCGATCAATTATCGATAATATTGCATGCATACAGATACTGCCACTGCATTATCCCGCGCACTCGAAGCTGCGTAAGGTGTTTGCGCTGGCAGGTCGAAGCTTTTAGGGTGAATTTTACAAAGTGAATTAAGGAACTTTAAAAATACATTAATAATAGAAATACTAATCTAAAATAGTACTTAGCAGTGGTATGTTATTCCACGTATTTTGTATTTTTGTTTAGTTTACCGATTTTTACAAATAAACACGCTACAGACCGTTATTTCGAAAAAAATCTGGAGCCATAGCGTCAATAACGATCGCCGCTCCAATGAGTCAGCGCTAAGAGCGGTGCGCGCCGATATGGTTTACTGACCTTATCGAGGCGACACGCGCCACGCCCCCGTGCCATATCTCCTTCTTTCTATGATCTGAGGAACAACTACTTATTACCGATGACGTCACAACTGCTCCTAACGGCCGCACTGTCCCTACCCTGTGTACCCTGATACTACCGTTATTATTACAGGAGACAACTATACGGAGTTGAAGGAGAATATACATTGCACCTTTGACGGACATTTCAGTTTGGTTAAGTAATAACGGTCTACGTATGAAAAGTTCCAAAACAAAATTAATTCGATTTGCAACAACTAATAGCAAAATAGTGACTTTGGACGTAAAACTAGGCAATAAACATATCGAGCAAGTGTCTCACACAAATTTTATTGGTATTATTATCGATGAAAATTTGAATTGGAAGCCACAAGTAGATGCAGTTTCGAAAAAAAATAACAAATTTATTTACGCTCTAAAAAAACTACGTTCTATTACCTCAGAAAACACCGCACTCCTAGTTTATCATAGCTATGTTTGTTCAGTATTACGCTATGGAATAGTTTTGTGGGGAAACTCCACGAACACTCAGCGGGTGTTCATAGCACAAAAAAGTGCATCAGAGCCATAGCCGGAATAAAGTGGATTGACTCATGCAAACCGTGGTTCAAGAAGTACGGCATCCTTACAGTTCCAGGTTTATACGTATTGGAAGCTTGTAAATTTGTAGCAAATAATCTGGACCTGTTTGATAAGAGATGCAATATTGGGAAACGTACAGTTACCCACAAATCATTAGTAGTGCCCAGAAGCCGATTGCAACTAAATAAAAAAAACTTTTTCAATATGGCTATTAAGATTTATAACTCGCTTCCTATTTCGTGGACAGTAATCCCCAAGAACATTTTTTTCTATAAATTAAAATGTATATTAATTGAAGAATATTTTTATACACTTGATGAATTTTTCCAAAAAATGAAATCAATTACAACGGAAATTTAATTAACATTCATAATAAATAAGAAGTTTCAATTTGATATAATTTTAAATGTAATGTATTTTAATAGTAATCTAATATATTTCAATGGTTATTTAAATGTAATGTTATTATGTGTAAATTTAAAACGTATTGATTTGTTTTATATTATACTGTATAACTTATTGTATACCGTTAACCGATTGATTGTGACGCTCTCTATTTAATTATCTAACATCTTCTGTACAATGGCATGATTTTTACAATATTTAGATGATTTCTGATTCTGATTTTTTCTTCTTCCATCGTGTAACTCGTGTACTAACGATGCCCTACGATATTAAGTAAATGGCATAATTAAAAAACTCATTTAAAAAAGAAGGAATAAATTATACAGCCCTTATCCATAGGCGTCACCGCAGCCTATGGATAAGTGCTGTATAATTCATTCGCTTACTATCAGGGCCGTATGCTTGTTTGCCACCGACGTGGTATAAAAAAAAAAAAGCTTATCCACCACCATATCAACCAAAGGACGTCCACTGCTGGACATAGGCCTCCCCCAAATTCACGGGGGGTATATGCCATAATCGCCACGCTTGGCATGCGGGTTGGCGATCGCAGTATCTCCACCGCACTCCAGGGATGCTACTGCCCAGCCCCCGGTGCACACTTTACGGCACTTATCAAAAGTGTTTAATCATTAATCTAGGCATCATCTTAACGTTACTAGCTATGCCCTCGTTAAATAAGATCACTACTATCACTATTATAGTAATTAAAATAACACTTGTAAACAATTACCTATTTATAGTTGTTACTTAGCGCGCTAACAATCTGGTCAGCCCACTTTGGCGCATTTTTTAACTGGTTTTTGAAATGGTTTATATATGAAGAAATGAATAAGCAAATAATAAGTATGAACCGATATAATTTTACTAAGCATCAATATCTCCTCCTCTAGTCACTCACAGTAGGTACTCATAGTATACGAAGCATAAAGTGATCTAGAGACATCGCAAAACTCCTCCCCAGCAATAATAAGAACTTGACTCCTATTTTTGTAACACCTAGATAAGTAGATACCTATTCGTAATTGAAGATCTCAAAATCCAGACGCTGACTGAAACTGCGGGGTAAATACGCGACATATTTGAGCGTGCGTAAGGTCTAATTGTCATTTTCCATACTAAGAATTACAATTAGATCTACTTATTGAGAAGTTACGTGATTGCCCTGCTGATCTGTCTATAAAACGTAAATCTCCGATTTCAAACAACAATTACTTATAGTGGTCGGCGGGTAAGAAGTCAATCCTGACACCTGTCATATCCATCTATACAGTTTATAACCTCAAAGGGACTTTTAGATTATGAACTGTATGGAAATGACAGGTGTCAGGATTGACTTCTTAACCGCCGACTACTATAGGTAGATGTATTCTTCAATCGTGTAGACCAATCCATAGTAGTCTTTGGTGTAGACTCTGGCATGAATAGGTCTACGGTCTCCCCCGCCTGTCGTAAAAGGCGACTAAAGGGGGCCACCGGGGTTGCGAGTGCACCACGTGGCGGGGACCACAGCACCCGACTATCAACCCCAAGGAAGGTGACACGTCACCTATGACGTAATAAGAGCCAAAAGGAGGTGGAAGGGGGGCGCTTCTTTCCCCGATGATTCGCAGGTGGTGTGTCGTCGCAGGTTTTCTCCACACAAAAAGAAGGTAGGTATACTTGAAATCATTTGAAAAGTGATTTTACGAACCAGAAAGTTCAAAATCAAATGGCAGTTTTTTTTTTAATGGGGTTTTTAATGTACGAACCTACTCGTACTACTTAGCTCAGCAGCTCAGCCTGGCGGCTGATTTACAAATTTGTAAGTATACCTAATCCACATAGAAGCGAGTGCTGTCTACCTAGTTATCTATCAGTAATTAATGAATTAGACAACCTCTAAGCCATTTCTTCTACTTCCGTTTTTCTATAGAAAATAAAGACTTTTACTGAATCCATATTTTTCATACATTCCATAAGCAAGCATCCTACGATTGCATTTATTGAAACTATAGGTAAGTAGCCACTTACACGAGTGGCGGGCGATGTTAATTCAATTGACATTCGATCAGTCTGAACATCAATACAAAAGGTAATGTATTAATTTGTTTAAGTATAATATAACATTTCAGACGATGTGTAGGTATGTAATAGAAACTATTAAATTAGTGTTTAAATAGAATATCAAATGGAATGTTGTTATTATGTCAGTGGTAAAGTTAAACTAATTTACCTGTATGTACCTACACCCTATTTACGATCCTCTTATGCTACGATACGAGTGTGTTAAGAAGAGGGTACCCTCCTTTTCTATACAATATTATTTACGCTTCCGAAGATGTGAATTTGAGAGTGGATCTCGGATTCGACATGCGAAATGTGATACGTTTAAAAGATTCAGAGGTAAATACGTACACATAATTCCTGAGCAACTTTCTTTGTTAATTTATTTTCCTCATTACTAGGTTACTGAAAAATGAATTCAATGTACTACGACTTACGTACCCTTATTGAATGTTATCCAGAGGAGTTTTATCACTATTAACCACAACGATACTTGCAGTACCCACGGTCAATCAGGCACGACTGAGCCGGTTGTTCGGTCATAATAATGAATGAATTTATCGTTTAAGGGGATTCACGAGTGTGAGTGACGAATCTTCAGCTACCAATATGTATTTAAACACCCCATTGTTTTGTTTGATGAGACAAAATGGGAACATAGGTAAATAACTGTTTAATGACTTAATAATAGTCATATATATTGTTTCAACCCAATCACTGAATCAAATTCTCATTCCATTGCCAACCACTTTTGTCGTCGCGCGTCGTGGTCGTAATTTCTTTAACACAGAAACCCTTGATAATGATTGGTAATATAAAATGGTAGATCAGCTTCTTGCCTGAATGTACCTACCTTAGGTACTTACCTTAGCAACCATAAGGTCCATAAGATTTTAACATAACAATTTACCTCAGTTCTAACCCATATCTAAACCCAACGTCTATGAGTATTTTTTATTACTCGTTATATTAGTAAACGGGACTTAATCGAGTATTTATTTAAATTACTTTATTTAAATTAGTAGGTATCTATACATATATAGCATTATTCTCCTTAACACCAGTTTTATCAAGCAACGGTTTATGTTTATTGCCCGCACTTGATCTCAGATAACATAAGCCTTTTATACAACTAACATTATCAGCACGGTGTCTGTTATGAGAGCTTGGTCATAGGTCAATGAGCTACCTATTACACTATAGTTTCAGTTATCAAGCTTCATCCTCATCAAGATACTTGCTAACTCTACAACGCTCTCAATCATCATCATCATGTCAGCCGAAAGACGTCCACTGCTGGACATAGGCCTCCCCTAAAGACTTCTACGCTCTCAGTAATAGGTAGATATTAAATATTATCGCTGATGGCACAACAGCTGGCGATTAACTACATAGTTTAGCAAATACTTAGCGTTAGCGAACATAGTATTGAAAGGTTAAAATTACAAATTAATGAAAATGAAACTAGGACTAGTCAAAGTTCTTATACAGTATACACTGAAAAGAGACTGATATCTTAAAATTATTTATTGACTAATAATAAACAAAAATATTTAAACTAATACCTACATACTTATAAAAGAAAAAAATATAATACTGCCAGTGGATAACGTCCCCGTCCTTACTGATATCTTTGAAAACGTTGACAAATAAATAAACTGATGGTGAATGTTACAAGACAGTTTTTTAATTAACGATAGATAAGCTGAAAAACGAGTCCGAAAGAGACTCACTTTGTCGTAGCATGTCCCTCTTCCACTCATTGGCCATATTAAGAAATATACATAAGTACATATAGTTATTACATTAACCATATAACACTAGATTTACACTATCGTGTTCGCTATTCGCCTCGTTATTCGACGAAACATTTGTATACGAGTGCCGTTGCGAACTGCTGCCCGGCTAGTATGATAGCTTATACAGTCACGTTTTATGTGACGTTTCAGTACATTTTGACGTGATAACGTCTTTAAAATCGTTTTAGTCGGGTGACATGTTCAGAAACTTGTGTCACACCAAAACCTCACGAGCGCGATCGCAGGTATAAGTGACGTGCCAGTGAAGTAAGACGTTATCACGTAAACATCTCGATCGTAAACCTACTTTACAAACAACCAATTTTTTGCCATATAACGTGACGGTATAAGCTATCATACTAGCCGGGCTGTTCACACGTTCGTGGGTTTATTCGCACTCGCAATCATCCAAATAAACTCTTTCTGTTGATAAAAAGAACATTCACACTTCAATCCACTACATTTTGTCTACACGTAGTTTTGGGTCGGGCGATGGCGAATGTGTGAACAGTAAGTTCATGTTCGCTATTCGTGCCCTTTGATTCGCGTCCGAAAAACCGCTCCCAACGCGAATGCAAGAATCGCGAGGCGAATAGCGAATGTACTGTTTACACATGCATATTCGTTATTCGCCTCGCTATTCGTTCGAATGTGTAAATGCAGCTTTAGGAAGGGACACAGTAAAGCCTCTCGCAGACTGGCGCGGCCTGGCCGCGGCGGTCAATGACTATGGAAATTCTATGGACGCGAAGTGTCAACATTACGAGCGTGTCCATTTTGCGCCCATTTTGGAACTAAACATGGCGGATATAGCGCTGTCCCGCTAACCAACATTTTTATCGATACTATAGACAGATCTAAGAACGTATTGGTGTCCTAGGATGTTATTATTATTAGATGTATATAAATAATAGTGACCTTTTTTCTATGCAATTTTCTTTAGTGATTATTTGAAACAGACATTTACTTTACGGGACTTCTAGATTAAAGTTACTAGTAAAGAGTTTCTTTACTTTTTCGCTAAATATCGTGTATTAATTACATGCAGTCAATAAAAGCATGTAGCATAAATAGATCAGCCCATAACCAATAATAAAAACCTATGAAACACCCTCAAGTATGTTGGATGTATCCCTTAGTTTAGTTTTGGAATATCCTAATAATATTATATACTTTGTACAGATGTTCTTTCGTCTTAATCGAAAAAACTACTGAATGGATCTTGACGAAACTCCAGTAACTATGGGTCGGTGCGTATATTTGATATGGGACGTCAAATAATAGGGGTGTGAAGTCATGCATACAGTACCGGCCAATAATACCTACCTAAGTATTATCATTTCACCACCACCACAGATTAGGGGAGAATTAACCAGGAGATAACCACAAATTCCATATATTAAAAGGTTACTATTGAAACAACGTGAGATGAGGATAATAATTTTATATTAATAATTTACACATGTCTTTATTTTTCAATTCAAACAACTACCACTACTAGTTTCATTCTCAGTTCCAATATGGTCTAACCATTTTTTCTTCTGAAATTCACTTCTTGGCAACCTTTAAAAATATAAATCGCCAAATCAATGAGTAGGTATAGCAAGTCATCGCAATTCATTATCGATATATTCAGGCACAATCCCTAGCTACCGCTTCAGGGTAACTTTTAGTACGAAAATATTGAAAATAAAGCTAAATCCCACTACAAAATATAAATATTATTTTAATCTGCATACTAATTATGCTATGATACATGTGCCATGTTCTCGACAATGTTCAAATCATCCAATCATCTGTTTCTGGCTTTGTCTTAATCTTTGGCGCAATCCGAAGTCTGTGGGACTAACTAGCTCACCTGCACCGGCAAGAGCTAAGCTCTTCAATATTTTTTCTTAGATTTTTCACATTCATGCTTGCAACCAACTTGCAACACAATGTATTGTCACTGTCAATGTCAAAGTCATTGATTTGATTGTTATTAGTTGGTTATTACTGTTATTAGTCTTTGAGTAGTTATTATTGGGAGGTGTACAATTTTGTTTTTATTTATAAATTAATGTTAAAATAATGTCTTTTAACACAAAAGACATCGTGCTCTCCGAAAGTCGACAGCGGACGTTGCTTCTACAGAAACATTCTGACTACCTAGCGGGTTATGGGCTGAATAAGGATGACTTCGAATACTGCATGACTGAGTATCTTCGTATGTCCGGCATATATTGGACAGTAACAGCCATGGAGCTCATGGGGCAATCCTCCAGGTACATCAAATATTTTTGCAATTAGCTATTCACTTAGGAATAAAGGCAGGTTATAATGACCTATATAATTCCTTTAACATCTGTATTATTTATTACTAACATATGTATAACCAGCAATAAAGAATTTGAGTTTATAATTTTACTTCCAATTACCACTACATAAGTTTACACTATTTATAAAAAGAAAATGTTTTCTACTAAGTCTGTAACTTTAAATTATGATGAAATTGTAGCATAAATGTGCAAATACTCTGATTGGGTACATATTAGACAATAATAAAGGCAATATTCGATTTCAATACATTTATGCATATGTATACTACAATATAAAACCCTTGTTACCCTAATGGACCGCAATGTAAACATGAATAGATATTGTGAAAGGCCTGTTTAGCCTAGTTGGTAGTGTAGCCTTCGAAGCTAGAGGTCCTGGGTTCAAATCTAGGTAAGGGCATTTGTTTCTGTGGTGAGCAGAGACATTTGTTCCTGAGACTTAGATGTTTTCTATGTATTTAAGTATATATCTATTAAATATATCATCATCAAGTACCCATAACACAAGCCTTATTGAGCTTACTATGGGACTAGTTTGATTTATGTAAAAAAAATCCCCTAATATTTATTTACTTATTATTTATATTATTTTACTATGGAGTTTATCACCATGATAAATCATTTGGCATTCGTCTGTTGTATATTTTAGAATGCCCAAAGAGGAGATAATAGAATTCATCACATCATGCCAGGACAGTGAGAGTGGGGGCATCTCTGCGAGCATAGGACATGACCCTCACATGCTCTACACATTGAGTGCAGTACAGGTAGGGTAAAATACTAACTACCATGATTTTACTCTGTACTACTTCTTGTTCACTGTATGTAACCTTAGTATCAGTGTGACATGACAACTTGCTGAATTTTGGATCTTCCATGGAGGAATAGATTTGACTCTAATATTTCATTAATTCCAATAATTTGAATGCTGCATTACTAGGTACACCATATTGAATTATTACACATACTGTTCTATGTGTATGTGTTCATATGGTATTAGCATTTTGTTTTTTCAATGTAAGGATGATTTTGTGTGATAATCTTTTTCAGATACTCGCCTTATATGATAGAATGGATGCAATAGATGTGGAAGGAGTAGTTAGATATGTCAAGTCTATGCAACAGAAGGATGGAAGCTTTTTTGGTAAGTTATTCGGGTTTTATTTATTTATTTATTTTATTTATTTCCAAAATACATCTTTTACAAATATGCCTTAAAACTAGAACTCTACTTCCTAAATAGGTTGAAACCTGTGCTATAGGATAAGCAGTGCTCTCCCCCTAAAGTGTTTGATGTTTAGGTTGCTGTAAAAGTATTTAAGAAATATTATTTATGTATATACATACATTGTCCACATGTACATACATCTATTAAATGCTGCATAACTCTTGCAGTTTGTACACATACCTATAAGATTTTTTTTATATGAGTCTAACATGATATTTATTTATTTACCTTTATTATCAAAATTTCTACATGGTTCTTGTGCGCGGCAGAACTATTGACTCAGTAAATCCCCAATAATTTAAATTAGACCCGCGGCCACATGTTGAGAGTATCAACTTGAGAGAAAATAAAAACAAGTGGACAAGAGACTTAATGGAATAAACCCCTAGATTCCAAACAAAAAGAGGGAGACAAAGTAAAAGTTGGTCTACCACGTCAAAATGGTGGGTAAATGGGGCTACTTTGATCATTTAGGGTGTAACATACAAGGAATACTATTGGCAATTCGGTAAATCTAATTAAGCAAACACCAAGATATTGTACTAATAATTTTACTGCCACTGGTCACGGGAAAATAAAACCAATAATTAATGAGAAAAACCGGTCTGATCAAAGTAACCCCAGTTTACGGTACCGCACAGCTATAAACAGAGAAGAGTAAAAAAACTGGAAGAGGCCTTTGAGTCACAAAGACACGCCAACTCATACTTAGTTTAACATTTTATTCTAACATATCACTTAAATGTAAAGTTGTTGGCAATAAAGGCTAATGGGTAAATAAAAATAAAAAACAGATCTTGTAAGTATGATTAACAGCTTCAGTAAATATGACAGTTGTCATACTTTTAAACCAAATACTAAATTTGTTCGACGTGATGTTTTTTTCCTAATTATCATATATTCGTATAAAATGTCATCTGTAATTCTTCGTTATACAAATTCCAGGCGACAAATGGGGTGAAGTAGACACCCGGTTCACATTCTGCGCAGTGATGTGCCTGTCTCTATTGAAGCGACTTGACGCAATTGACATCGACCTTGCTGTCGAGTTCGTGCTTGGCTGCATGAACTTCGACGGCGGCTTCGGTTCCAAGCCTGGCTCGGAGAGCCATGCTGGTGAGTAATTATAATTACTAAAGTTTGGCCGGTACCTAGGAGGCAAAGGTGTTGTGTTTCTGGTAGTGATTAATGTCACCTGAGCCGCTACCGCGAAACTTAACGAAGGAAGTTCGAATATAACTTGCATGATGTTTGAGCGACAGAGAGGGAGATATTCGAACTCTGTTCGTTTACGTTTCGCGGTAGCAGCTCTGAGCTCCAAGAGATGCACTGTGTTGAGAATAGGGGACAGATACAACTAATAACTTGGGAAACATGAATTCATCTTCTTCTTCCTCGTTTCCTCATGATTGAGGGTCGTGACAGCAATCGCCGGTAGCTTTTTTCACCAAAGCACGCCATGTAGTCCATGAATAAATAACATATTAAGAGAGACACGGTTGAAGAGATGTAGGGCATAGCGGAACGTCATCTCGCTTGAATTTCGAGCAGCCCAACTGGGAAATCTATCTAACAGAAGACCGCAGCGTTAATAGCATCACTACTTGTTCCTTATGTATGTGGTGTTGTGTTCCTGGTGGTGAGTAGGGTCGCCAGAGCTCCCGATGATGCGCTGTGTTGAGAGTGAGGGATCTACATGTGTCTCTAGCTGTCAACACGACGAATCTCAAGTCAATAAAGGTTCGGCAACGAACTTGTGATCCTTCTGGAGTTGCAAATGTCCATGCAAGGCTATGTTATGTATGGTGTCTGCTTACCACCAGACAGGCAGCTTGGCACCATCATTGTATAAAGAAAAATACAATCCATATTCCAGGTCTGATCTACTGCTGTGTGGGTACTCTGTCGATCTGCCGCCGCCTGGACGCGCTGCGTGCCGACGAGCTCGCCTGGTGGCTGTGCGAGCGCCAGCTGCCCAGCGGTGGGCTCAACGGCAGGCCCGAGAAGCTGCCGGACCTCTGTTACTCATGGTAACCTATTGGCAATCACACTAAAAACATCACACATAGTTGCAATGCACAATACCAAACAAAGTGTTTGTGCACGTGATGTTGTTATGGACGATTCTCACCGAACGGCTGGAGTCGGCGCGCACCCCCCTAGAGTCAAAGGAATTCGAACCCTCCATACAGAACTTCGATTTCATTTTTGAATGGGTTGCGGGCAGGCAGTCGGCTCCGGTCGGCTGCCGCTGCCGTTTGGATACGAAGTCTAGCTTCTGTATGGAGGGTTCGAATTCCTTTGACTCTGGTGGCGTGCGCGCCGACTCCGGCCGTTTGGTGTGAATCGTCCATTATCATGCTCCCACGGTAGCTGTTATAAATGTAATATAACAGCAACTCTTTTGAACATCAGAGTGTTAAATAGCCTTATCCTTGTTATATCATGTACATTTATAACAGCCAGTGTGGGAGCACCATTATCCAATATAAGCTGAACTAAAATGTATTTCAGTACAAACATGTTATTCCTTTCTTCAAAGTAGTGTCACTGTAGAAAAGCCATCTCTTTTTAGGGTTCCGTAGCCAAAATGGTGAAAACAGAACCCTTATAGTAACGTCATGTCTGTCCATCCGTCTGTCCGTCCGTATGTCACAGCCGATTTACTCGTGAGACTATAAGTTTTACAATTATGAAATTTGGTAGGAAGGTGTACGAAAAAGTGATGTGATACTCGGATTACGAAAAAATGTGTGGGGTATGGGATCCCTTTAAAAATTCTATAGTTTCTAAAAAACTTTCCCATTTAAGTCAACCATTGGTGAGATATTGCTGCTGCTGCTGCTGCTATATATGAGCTGTCATAGTCGTCCCCTCCCCCTCTAATTTCCCAACTATGAAGCTTAAAATTGTGAAAAATAACAGGTGGTGTACATTGAGAAATACTTTTGACTATTTTAGGATTAAAAAAAATAGATCTGTCAGTTTTTGAGTTGTCGGTGAAAAACTGTCTTACCTCAACAAGACATAAGTGCCATGAGATGAAGATACGACCATTTTTAGTTACTTTATTGTATAGTGTAGTTTTGTAGTTACTTAATTGTGACTGGAATATTAATGAATTAATCATTGTGGCATTAGATATTAATATTATCTTATTATTTTCTTTTGACATATTGATTTTATTCTAGAAACTGTCTAGATTTCTATTTATTTATTTTTAATTTTGTATTTATTTTTTTATTATTATTTTTTATGTTTTGACGATCCTATTGTGAATTTTACTACATAATTATTTCTTATTTTGACATGTCTACAACAATACAATATTTATTGTAATGAATAATAATAGCATCAATAAATGGCTCTAAATAATTAATTAATATATATGTTAATACATGTTATAACTGACGATTCGAAAGTGCTTGTTGCTAGGCCTATTTGAATAAAGAATATTTTGAATTTGAATTTGAGTGGTTTTAAATGTGGACTAGTTGGTATCGTTACGGAACCCTTCTTTGTGCGTGATCCGACACGCACTTGGATGGTTTTTACTCTATCTTTACCAAAAAATAAGTAATAATGCTTTTACTTATCTGCTACTGACAGGGGTGTCACATGTGCCTTGGCGACCCTTTAAAGTATTGGGAAAAAATATTTTAACCTAATGAACTCACAATTTGTTAGGTAGTAAAATAAATATAAATTTCGTTGTGACATGGAAGCTACCCATATAAATTGTATTTCAGTACAAACAGACACACAGGTACAGATATTTATCACACATTTTCTTGTCACAATGGAATCAGTTAAATTGTAGACCAATTGAAGACTATGGTCCAATAAAATTAACAACACTGGATCACTGGATTAGAAAAATATATTTTTAGCTAATGAATTCACAATTTGTTATAGTGGTCGGCGGTTACGAACTCAAAGTGACTTTTAGGTTATAAACTGTATGGAAATGACAGGTGTCAGAATTGACTTCGTAACTGCCGACCACTCATAGGTAGTAAAATAAATATAAATTTTGTTGTGACATGGAAGCTAACCATATTAATTGTATCACACATTTTCTTGTCACAATGGAACCAGTTAAATAGTAGACCAATTGATAGACTATGATCCAAAAAAGGTTTTTTTTTTTTTTACCACGTCGGTGGCAAACAAGCGTACGGCCCGCCTGATGGTAAGCGGTCACCGCAGCCTATGGACGCCTGCAACTCCAGGGGTGTCACATGCGCGTTGCCGACCCTTTAAAAATTTATACACTCTTTTCTTGAAGTATCCCATATTAAGTTGAAGTATCAATAAATAGTACGCACCTGAGAGCCAATACATATTAATTTCGCAATGTTCCTTTTGGAGTAGATCCATGAAACTTTTGTATAATGTAGAATATAAATTGGTTCATTTTTGGAAAAAAAATGGTGTGGGTACCATGAGCCAAACTTCATGTACAGGGTGATTCTTTTTCATTTTTGTTTTTTTTTTTACAAGAATTTAAATGGTTACGGGGTTCATATTTTTTTTTAAATAGCTTTTAGTATTAAGTATATTTGTACAAAATTTAAAATTCGTCACTTTCATACCTAGTTGGTTACTAAGTTATGTTACTGTAATAATCCTTATCTACATAAAATATACTAACGAAAGTTAAATAAATTATATATTAAAATGAAGTACACACAATCAGGATTTACATTTGTCAATTTCATTCAAAATGGCCTCCTTGGGCCTGAACACAGGCCTTCAGACGACGAGGCCAGGCATCAATAGCGGCACGCACGGTTGTCATATCTAATTCCGTCACTGTCTTGAATATGGCCCGCTTGAGGGAGTCAAGATTTGTGTGGGGTTTAGCACAGGCTTTCTCCTCAATAACCTGCCATATAGCATAATCCAGGGGGTTGAGGTCCGGGCTGGAGGAGGGCCAGTCTTCGTGGGCAATGAAGTCAATTTTGTTGCTTCGAAACCAGGCTTGAGTTGTTTTTGCCTTATGTGCAGGGGCTGAGTATTGTTGAAAGACCCAGGGCTGGTTTTGAAATAGAGAGTGGCTTAAAGGCTTCACTATTGGTTCCAGAACGGTTTCCTGGTAAACTTTAGCCCCAGTTTTGACACCTTTTTCACAGAAATGGACCTGTATTAACCCTGAGTATGACACACCTAACCAAATCATGACATAAGAGGGATGATGGCCTCGTTGCACTCTCGGAACAGCTACACTCGCTTCTTGGCTGTTTTTTGCATACACTCTGTCATTCTGGCGGTTACAACATTCTTCAATGGTAAAAGTTTTTTCGTCTGTAAATAATATATTTCGATGGCCATTTTGTGCGTACCGCTTCAGTAGCACGCGACTTCTATTCAGCCTCATAGTCTTCAATCGTCCATTAAGCAAATGACCTTTCCGTCTACGATAAGCGTGTAGTCTATGGTCTTGATTGGTAACTTTTTAAGGGAGCTTCTCTTCACAGACATCTGAATTGCCAACAACTTTTGCTTCTGAACGGGGTTTCTTGCGATTCTCGCCTTCACTGCCTTTATTAGAGCTGGGGTCCGAACGGTGCGTGGTCTTCCAGACCTCTTGCGGTCATCAAAGCTCAGGGTACTATTGTACCTATTAATGGTACGATAAACGAATTGTTTGTTGATTTTCAGATTTTGAAGCAACTTCAAAATCACGTTTGGCGGATGCCCGCATTTGTGCAACGCAATTACAGCGACACGATTTTCTTTTAGACCCCAATCCATTATAAATATGACGAGATAAGTGTTGTGTGTGCTATAAAATTATAACTGACAACCCGCCATTATGTGTCATTTTTTATTTTTTCGGTAGCATTTGTTTTAACTCAAGAAAAGAGTTTTCAAATCGAGTAACAGAACTTAGTAACCAACTAGGTAGTTTAGGAAAAAATAATTAAAACAGTTTTGGGGTTAATCGGGTGTTTTTCACCCCCAGGGCGTAACTGAGGGATGAAACTTTGTGCATAATATAACCTCCCCAAAAGGCATCGTTTGATTACAGTTTCGGCCCAAAATCGCTGGGGGCAGTTTTTCCTAGGCTATCCTGCTACAGCCTTTAACAACACTGGATCACTGGATTGGAAAAAGATTTTTTTAGCTAATAAACTCACAATTTGTTAGTTCGTAAAATAAATGTAAAATTCGTTGTGACATGGAAGCTACCCATATAAATTTTATGAACATTTTCTTGTCACAATGAAATCAGTTAAATTGTAGACCAATTAAAGACTAGATCCAATTAAAATTAACAACACTGGAACACTGGATCATCGTTTGGTGTAATTTGGGTTGATAATTTTATTTGGTAAAACAAATTCACAACATAAATACTAAATAATTAATTTAATTTCAGGTGGGTAATGTCATCCCTGACAATGCTAAATCGAATACACTGGGTCGACAAGAAGGCTCTTGAAGAATTCATCCTAGCCTGCCAGGACGCTGAAACCGGTGGTTTCAGTGACAGACCTGGTGACATTACAGACCCATTTCACACCCTCTTTGGTCTCACAGGACTCTCGTTGCTTGGTAACACCAGCATCAAAGCTGTCAACCCTACATATTGCCTACCTCAAGAAACAATAGATAGATTAAGATTAGAACCCCAAGTATTACATATTTAATTTTAATCGTAGATTCATGGTGATATATTTATTATTTATGCACGAATTTGTATATTTAACAAAGAATAATAAATGGTTTAGATAACTTTTTTTTATTAAGTGGATGATGGTGGTATTGTTATTTTCTCAACCCAAATATGTAGGTATTCTATTCTCTTTTAAAATCTTATCTAACTTTGTTTCGCTCCTGATCCGTTCCGTAAGATGTTTTTTGTTTTGTAAATATCGGAGAAATATCTCCTGTATTTTAATTGTTATTTTGCTAAGCACCACTGCTACTCACTGCTTTACTATTCGGAGCTAACTGAGGAGGACTCTTTTTCACTTTTTCATAACCAGTTATTAAATAAGACTTTTTTCCATTTCCATAACCAGAAAGATTTAAACAAGCGTCTACTTTTATTATACATATACATAGTCATACACTGGCAATCCGAATCCGAAAACATTCATTCCTAATCCTGTCAAAAATTAACTATTGCATCACCGCCTATGGCCCTTGTCTCTTGGCTCGCTCGCAGCGCCTCATTCAACGAGTTCAGAATGCTTGCGCGCGATTTTGTTTTAAGGTCCCTCCTCGTACGCATATTACCCCTTTTTTGAACGGCTCGAATCTGTTAAAAATGGCCGCTCGGCAAGAGCTAATGTTCGCCTGTTTGCTATTTGACACAATTCATACAAAAACGCCTTCGTATCTGTATAAGAAACTCTCGTGGTGTAGCGATAATAGCTATTACAGAGAGAGAGCTTCTCGAGCCATTGTGTTACAGGTTCCGCGACACCGAACGGCTGCGTTTAGAGGGAGTTTTAGGTATAGAGCCACAAAGTGTTGGAACAATATTCCTCCGCCAATCCGCCTATTAAAGAGTAAAGCCAGTTTCAAGAAAAAATATCGTTTACATCTTCTAAATGCTCAAAAAAATTACCTTTAAATTCCTGTTTACTATATTTAATTCCTATATTTTATCCCGTTCCATATATTTCTACCCCTCAGTAATTATCTGTACCACTGCCACACAAATACACACACAAACAAGCTCGCACTGAGACACACACACACACACACATACACACTTTCACTTGTACTCTCACAATAATATACTTACATACTTTTCTGTGATTCGAACTACTGATAATTGTGAGTTAGCATCTACGAATTGTTGAGAGATGTTTGGCGTTGCACTGGCCATTATTTTATAAGGTTCTGGCAGAATACCAGCGCTGTGGCTTGCCACAGCATTTATGCTGAGCCAGCGCCTGTTCTCTGCCACGACACATGGCTTATCCGTTTAGTTTCTAAGTCTTAGTTCATAAGTAGTTGCATGATAATAATGTCTGTGTTTTTTATTTATTTAATTTCAGTATCATGTTATGCCATGTATGTTGTGGATATGAATAAAGAGTTTATCTATCTATCTATCTTAGAGTCGACAAAGCTCCGCTATGCGGGGCTCCTACTTTACTTATTTTTTACTAGGAGGGATCTAACAATAAGTAGGTAGGTTAGGTAGTTTCAGATGCCCGAAGGGCAAACCACCCAGAAATATGAGCCATCGACTCTTTAATTTCTAATAACTACCCCTTAAAAGGGTAGTCGTCAAAACCGGAGAATGTACCAGAGGGGCTAGTATGATCGCTTATATGTCGGACATATAGCATTCGTCCCGTACTGTCAAGTATGTAAGTGCGAGAGGGATTATAAAAATGGAAAAACTGTCTTGTTTAATAACTGGTTATAAAACAGTAATAAAAAGATCCTAATTCATAACCAGTTATGAAATAATAGTTACGAACGTGACCGAAGGGTTTAGTTTATGCTGATGGCCCTGGTAGCCAAACCTTAGTTTAAATTAAAAAAACAATAACTTTATGATTTTGACACTTGACACTTCTTTGACAGAACATTTTGAGGTTATAAGAAGATGAGACGATAAATAACACAAAAGTATGTTTTCGTACCGAGACATTCGTTTTTTAGTTTTCAAATACAGGATATAATGAATTACTTTCTGTTTTTATTAATTAGTTTATGTGTTAATTTATTTTCACTGTTTATCTTCATTGTTTATTATGGAAATTTGATCGTTTCTGATAATGATAAACTTGATCGGGAATACGACTATATTATAGGTAAGAAAACTTTCTATTTTCTCCACAAGTTATCTTATACATTTGTAACTCGTACTTGAAGTATGACTTAACCCTTGAATGCATGATTTTTTGTATAACTTTTTAATCAATTGAAATAGATGTGTCATGTTGTATAAAGGTAATAAATGTGATTTTGGATAGCTGCATTTTGAGCCACGGACCATCAAATATACGATGCATATATACATCATTATGCATTTAAGGGTTAACTTTTTTATTTTTATTTCTAGTTGGATCAGGGACAGCCGGCTCCCTGATAGCGCACATATTAGCAACAGAAACAAACTTTACATTTGTTTTACTAGAGGCTGGAGGCAAAGGAAATGTACTGTTTGATATACCTGTGCTGGGCCCATTATTACATGGGTCAGCATATGACTGGCAATTTGAGACAGTGCCACAGACCAATGCTTGTTTGGGTATGAAAAATCAGGTATGTAATGAACTCACTTTAAAGTCTGAACTTTCATTTCTACAATTCATTAAATACAACTGAATATTAATGGCAACCTCTTTGGCTAAGTTGGTAGTGACCCTCCCTACGAAGCCGACATCCCATGTTCGAATCCCTGTCAGTGCTAAATGTGTGATGAGCAAAAATATTTTGTTCCTGAGTCATGGAGTTTTCTATCTGTTAGAGTATTGATTTCCGTATATAAGTATTTATAATAATATCATCATCTAGTACCCATAGTACAGCTTTGCTTAGTTTGGGACTCAGTTAACTTGTGTAAGATAATCACCCAATATTTATTTATTTATTAATAAATTATCTTTTTAGAAATGCAAACTGATTCAAGGTAAAATAGTCGGAGGCTCTTCAAAGTTAAACAACATGGTACATGTGAGGGGAAACTTAACACACTATATTAATTGGTTTCATGGTGAACACAGTGTGGAGTATATAAAGAAACATTTTGAATATGTTGAGAAACAGTTCCTACATATAAATGATTTGTTATACCAAAGTGAATTACCTGATGCTGTCATACATGCTGCCAAAGAATTAGGGTATGGACTAGAAAATGGAACTTTCATGAAGAGTTCATTAAGTCAAGTTAAAGGTAAAAGATGGTCCATGATTGACAATTTAGATAGTAAGCATATTGTAACAAATGCTTTAGTTAGTAAGATTTTAATCAAACATAATATTGCTTATGGAGTGAAAATATTGAAGGCCGGCAAGGAGATTGAATGTTATGCCAAAAAAGGTGTCATAGTTTCAGCAGGAACTTATAATAGTCCCAAATTATTACAATTATCAGGTATTGGTCCAAAAAGACTATTAAAGTCTCTAGATATACCGATTGTGCAAGATTTGCCGGTGGGCGAAAATCTACAAGATCATATAACTACTGGCCTAGATCTATTACTGTTCAATGAGTCTTTAAGAGTGAATGCTTTGAATGTGCTTAATCTTATGAATGTTTATGAATACTTTATAGAAGGCCAAGGGCCTTTTACATCTCCTGGTTGTGAGGCAGTAGGGTTTATATCCACAAAGGATGAAAAAGCACCTGATTTACAGTTAATGGTGTTGCCAGTAGGAATAGCGTCTGACAGGGGTAGCCATTTGATGAAATGTTTAGGTTTAAAAGATGATGTTTGGGATAGTTACTTTACAAAGTTATTTGATAAGCATACAGCTACTATTCTGCCTATAGTTTTACATCCTAAAAGTAAGGGTAATGTTTATATTGACAGTAAAGAGCCGAAAATACCTCCACTGATTGATCCAAGATATTTTGAACAGGAAGAAGATTTGATAGTTTTGAGGAATGGTTTGAAAAAGGTTTTAAAATTTATAAAAACCAAATCAATACAGGATATTGGTGGTGTTGTCAATTCATTGCCCTTTCCAGGGTGTGAGACACTAGTGTTGTTTTCTGATGACTATTTGGATTGTTACATAAGACATTTAACTTTGACTACCTATCACCCTGTTGGGACATGTGCTATAGGACTTTCAAGTACAAATTCTGTAGTGGATACTACTTTTAAAGTACATGGTGTAAAGAATCTGTATGTAGCTGATGCATCAGTGTTACCAACATTACCTAGTGGCAACATTAATGCTGCTATTGCAATGATGGCAAGCATATTTATTGATAAGAATATAAGAATGAAAGATACCAATGTTTGTTATAGCAATGATATTTTAGAATATGCTTACATGTGTTTACATGTGAATCTGTGATATTAAATAATTACGAACATATTGTTTTTAAACTTTATTTTGAAGTTAAGGACACTTCTAACATGAAATATTTGTATATATTACATGACTGACATTGAGCCACAATTTCAAAACAATCATTTCAAATGCAAGAAAGACATCCAACTACAAAAGTATTACAATAGGTATAAGGCCAGTGATCGTACACATTTCGCCAAACACGAATTAAATCTTACAAAATCAAAATGCCACTTACAAACACCTAGCCTTCGTAACATTAATGTCAGTTACTTATAAAAAATGTTTTTATTGTTTCACAATTCACTAAGAAATCTAAGATTTATAATTATAAATTGCTATACCTACAAAAGCACTTAATTAAAACAAAAAATGCGTATTGCAATGACTAGACGTAGTTTATTACTATTTAGGAGCGCTTCGTCTCACTTGTGTATCAAAGCGCTCGATCCCAACTTGCACACTCAAGCATCAAAGACTTATAACATACTTAAATGTCATTACTCATTCATTACATGCAAATAGGTTCTACTGGATATCATTTCGATGTACCAAACAGGCTTGTAATGTTGACCATAAGAGTACCTATTGATGACCTCAAAAATCTTATTAGTTGAGTTTTTTAATATATGTAAGTAAAATCTTTCCACTTGTCCAATCTCTTTTCTTGTCTTTTTGAGTCTGTATATAATGAACAACCCTAAGTTATAAGTTTTTCTAATAACATTTTCGTCTACTTCATATAATAACCGAAATACCTAAGAAAAGACAAAATTCTCGACTACATCAATATTCACAACATTTCTGACACACTACACTACTTAAAATTCATAAGTATAGGCACAATAATCTACTTTATAAGTGCAAGAACACACATGGACGGAAGAGTGTACTCTACTTTTATATAAAACATTATTGGTATTACAAAACAAATGTGACATACTCAATCTGGACTTAATTCTCTTAAAGGGTACTTTTTGGCGGCGTCAATAAGGAGGCAATTACAAATAGTCCCAATTGACATCGACAAAGAGGGACCTTTTGCTTGTGAATGGCAGAAATATATGTCACACATATAACGAGAGATCTTAATCTTCTTAAGTCAACACACTCACAGTACTTTAAACATTCATCGACAGATGTGTAATACGGTATTTAACGACATTAAATTTTATTATTTGATCGTTTCCAATAGGTAAACATAATTTACATAATCGGAAAACATCAAACTTTAGTTTATTTATGATGTTTTAAAGATTTTTACATGAGTACATAAACATGTACAGTTTTACCCTAGAAAATTGTGATGTCATACTCGTCATAAGTAGTCATATTTCCCTACAAATTTCAAACTAACCGAGCCTTTTTGACTACTCCTAAAAAGTTGCTGATTTTACTATCAGAAAAATACCGTGTTACATAAACATAAATGTTTATCATCGATTGAAACCTAATTATTAAGGTAGCTGAATTAAAAAAAAGTGTTAGGAGTCAGTTGTGAAATGCGAAGCATCTATCTAAGAATGTAAAAGCTGCTGCTGACTTGGTTAAGTGTCTAACATCCAGATAGGGGAAAATTTTCTTTTTCTACATCTAACATTCGTTGTAAGTGAAACATTGTTTTTCGGATGTACATTAAATCTGAGCATAACTAACACAAGTTGTATAGTTTCGTTTATCAGTCAGTGCATGAAGGCTTGTCAGTTAGTGCTTCTCTTTCGTTGTTAAGGAGTCTCTGCCAGAATGGCGCGCTTTTTAGGCCTAGGGAGGCGTCAAAGCAGGGTACACCGTCAAAGAGTTGGCAAGAGCGAAGATAAATAGATTAGCATTTTAATATTTTAAATAGAATAGATTAGCAAATATAACACATTTGTTTTTTGAAATAATAATTCAAAAGGTGCAAAAACGGTTGAGAAATCCTGACGTCGCGTAATAACGAAACAATATCAACTTTTGCTAGGCAAGTTGTAGGAGTATCAATAATAATAATATTTGACTGTACTTAATTATATATCTTATATAAGTATGTATTATATAAAACCTATGCTTGAGCACAACACACAGCACTAAATAAAACATTTTAAGTTGATATTTTTCTTTGGATATTCAATACTATGCCTACTTACAGCAGTTAAAAATATTTGTGCCTGTATACGAATAATCGTACAATTATATTGCAATTTCAGACTATTTCTAAAATATTGCCGCTATTTTTACTTAATACTAATTTTACAATACAATAATTGTAAATAAATTTGTGTATGTATACATACATAGTGCTGAGCAAAATATAGAACGCAGCAGCTGCGTTACATAATACTGGACGGATTTCTGATATTGAAGGCATTATTATAATTACCCTGGCATTTCTCTGGACTTATTCTTTAACGTGGCCGATAAATTATTTATGCAAACGACATAATCGTGGCTCAATTGATTGCCTCGCCCTAATTAGTCATGTCAAGGCCTTAATAATACGCATGATGGCAGACACCCACGCATGGTAGGGTTAATTAGTAGGTAAGATATACATATAGTAGAGGTAAGATTTCTTGCTGTCAGTGTGTGCCAGTCTTTATGTAATATCTTGACATGAAATAATGAAAGGGACTAATGAAAGTTCGTAAAATTTTCTATTTTTATTTAAATATTAATGTTATAAAACTCCTTAGGGAAAGTTATTGCCAGCCGCAGAAAGCCTAGCTTTATAACCCTTTCAGTGCCGTGACGCACAATTTTGCGTCAATCCGATAGTCTATAAACAAATATGCAAGCCAAAAAAATTTTTTTTGGGGCCATTAGAGTATTTGGTAAAATAAATGGCTTTATTTAAAAGGCGAGGATACGCTGTGTTCAGAGTGGGGAATCGGGGGGCGTATGATGGCTGCCATTTTATTACTTATCGTCGTGGATAAAATATTCATCAGTTTCATCACGTTCGGACAAGTATGCCAGTGCGAGAGTGACGGGTGTCTTATCCACGACGATAAGTGATTGATAAAACGACAACGATCATACGCCTCCTGCATATGTAGGACTGCCAACACAACGAATCATCACATCAATACTGGGTCGGTAACGCGCTTCCCAAGCGTCTATGCCTGCTTACTACCAGGCAGGCCGTAAGCTTGGTTGCCACTGTCGTTGTATAGAAGATGAAAATATATTTTATACAATCTATATGGTTGAAACCAGTTAGAAGTGACAAATCATAGAAAAAAACTTAACTACACCAGACAGATTTTAGACTAACACTACGAAAATACTAGTCCTACACTAAGTGAATAGTGGTAAGTAGTTATTGGTATGGAACCCTAAAAAGCAATTCACATGACAACTCTCGGCCAGGTTAAAGAGAAGTAAGTGAAGAGAATATACCCTTGCTTATACTTATATTATATATCTTAACATCTAAAATCTAATTTAAATTGTACATCATAATACTGAGCGGTAAATTGTCGCAAATTTTACCCATTTCTTATAATTTCAAACTTAGAATGAGGATGCTTTTTATCTATTTATTTAGTTATGCCACTTTTTTAAATCCTGAACATACGTCACGACTACAGTGTTTATTTTATCATTATCACACAAAAGCATATAACATCAGAAGTACAAAAACTACAAAAAAATATTTCGGGTTATAAAATGTATTTTAGGTACCGAACGGATTATAATTACATATGTATACGTGTGTATTCTAAGATTTGAAATAAAAGTACTACACCTAGACATAATCTTTTACTCTAAAATGCGCAGTTCTATTAAGTCTTGTTTCTAAGCTTGCAATGACTACGTAAATATTGCTATTTTTAGAATATTTTCTGTTCCGTAGCCTTATTTAGTAGTAATCCTTGCGTGGGGGTAAGGTATCAAAAGCAAACAGATTGAATGAACGACGTAGCAAGTCGCAGTAAACAGATTTGATGAGTTTACATAAAAGGTTTGAAATAAAAGTACTACCCCTAGACATAATCTTTTACTCTAAAATGCGCAGTTCTATTAAGTCTTGTTTCTAAGCTTGCAAAGACTACGAAAATATTGCTATTTTTAGTATATTTTCTGTTACGTAGCCTTATTTAGTAGTAATCCTTGCGTGGGGGTAAGGTATCAAAAGCAAACAGATTGAATGAACTCAAACGACGTAGCAAGTCGCAGTAAACAGATTTGATGAGTTTACATAATTCGTAGCGTTCTACTACGAGATTAGGACTACGTCACACCAAGTGACGAAGGCCAGCCGACAAGGGCGCAGCTGGTAGATTGGGAGATGAGGTGAAGATATATTATTTATTCCAAACATTAGATTCTAGAATGTTACAGAGACAGGGGTTCTAAACATTATCTGTAACTAAAGTTTATATGCAATTTTATATTGAGCGGAACTGTGATGGAATTAGGCATAGTAGGCACGTTTTGGAACGAAAGATAAAATACCATCCTACTTTCATTCTTCACGCAACTTCTCAAGCCAAGCGGAGCTAAACTCGCGTTTTTTGTATATTTTATACAGAGGCAATCTTTATTCTTTTCAAATTAAGTGTTTTTTAATTAATTATTTAGCAAATCATGTATAGTAAAAGTAGCACATTTGACATTTGTGCTACCTACTTATGTTCTAAAGTATGAAAATTTCCGAAATTTTATTTATAATGTGGTTAGAAGTGTCTATTTTTGGAATGTTAAATCAAAATGACCCCCTAAGGAGTGTATTATACAGAATCCACTTTCCTTTAGTCTATCATATCTGGAATAGATTAGGTATACCTGGGTGAATCAAATTTTTTTATTGTTATTCTGCCCCGTTAGCCAGGAGAGAATTATACAAATACTTGGAAAAATCATTACATGATCTTCTGACATGCTTAGAAGACGCCCGATTTAATATGAAGCATAGATAAATAATGTTTGGCCATTATTAAACTTAATGGCCAAACATTAGAATTTGTTACGTCAACTGTATTCTTAGGTATTACATTGGACTCAAAATTGCAGTGGGGTTCCCATATAACAGCGATAGGAAGTAGGTTGAGCTCTGCTGCATTTGCAGTCAGGAGAATAAGGCAGCTTACCAATGTGGCAACGGCATGGTTAGTTTACTTTGCTTATTTTCATAGTATAATTACTTATGGTCTTATCTTGTGGGGATCAGCTGCAGATATTGAAACTGTTTTTATTTTGCAAAAAAGGGCTATCCGGGCAATTTATAACTTGGGGTCGCGTGACTCATTAAGAGAATTTTTCAAAGAAATAGATATTCTAACCCTGCCGTCCCTATACGTATTTGAAATAATAGTGTATGTTAGGAAGAATTTGTGCAAATTCCCAACGAACGCTGATAAACCAATAGCCACCAGAAACACTGGGAAACTGAAAATAACCTATAGACTAGTAAAGGCGAAAAAGTCGTTCTTGGGAAATTGTATTAAATTCTACAATAAAATTCCAAAACACATTACTGAACTTAGCAATAAGTTCTCTCTAAATTCAAATCTGTAGTAAAACAAACACTTATTTCAAAAGCATATTATAAGGTAAACGATTACATCATGGACAGGGATGTTTGGCAGTGATAGTGTCCTGCACGGCTAATCTATCGCGAAAATAGGTTTTCTACTGTAGCTTGTTATTTTTGTAGTAACTGTGACTGTAATTATTATATTGTTTTGAAAAAATGACACCTCGCCGAGTTTCTTACGCCGGTTCTTCTCGTGGCAGAGGTTTATTTTTCCGAACCGGTGGTAGTTTATTGACGTTCATAGGTGCATGTAATATGCCTAATTTGAAGAATAAACTACTTTTACTTATGAAGTTAAAATTGTCATTTAAACCCTACATTTAGTGGATTTAAAGCCACAAAATCACAGTTTTTAAAAGTTACCCAGGAGATGTAACCATAGCAACTAGCGACATAAGTTGATTCACCCATCTCATTCTAATAAATACCTATCTTTCTCCCTTGCTCGCCTTGTATGCACGAGCCACATGTAGGGTAAAGTTGCATCCCATTAGCGTACCGTTTAAATCGAATGGAAATTAACTATGAATTGGATTGATAACTCGTGGCTCATTCTCCCACATTTATCCTTCTGTTGCGCTTGATTTGCTACTGTTTGGCGAGAGCATCGCTCCCAATGTAGGTAGCACATAAAATTCGTTTAATCTTCGTTATAAGGTTGAATCAATATTTATTTTTGACTTTAAATTTAGGCTATTGAGCGTTTATAGATCTTAGGATCTTTTGAGCATAGCTAATAATACTTTGTATTGAAACAGTAGTCGTAAACATTTTGTTTTTAATTATATTTGGACGGAATTATGCAGGATTTGAGCTTAAAACTTACTTCTAAGTACATCTAAAACATCGCCTAAAACTAATTGTGCTTTATTGCATTTGTACAAGCGCAAACAACCTTGTTTTATATTAACATGACATTTATAGTACATTACGATACAAGTGCAGAAAACAAGAAATTCGCAACGAGTGGTGATAATGAAACACGACCGAAGGGAGTGTTTTAAATCGACACGAGTTGCGAATTACCTGTTCGCACGTGTATCGTACAACGTTTTACAGTACATATGGCTCTTTAAAGTTTCGACATATGCACGTAATCTGCTGATTACCGCACTCGTCCGGTAAAATCGCACCATATGTACTGTAAAATATATTAACAGATAATAAGAAGATTCGCCTTCTAATTTTTTGGCGTAGGTATGTCTCATTCTGACTTTCCTGGTCAAAATGAGACGGATGATGACACTGCTAATAGATCCCTGCCTCCAAATCTGACTAGAAAAGCTAGGTCATGTACCTACCTGTATCAAGTGCCACAAAATACAGTCGGTACACAATACATATCGATGGCAAAAAAAGTGTCTCATAGACTGCAACAGACGATCGATTTCAATAGATAGTGGGAACTATATTTGTAATTATCCGTAAAATTACGTATACTACATTGTACTAAGTACAATATCGATTTCAGCATACAATTTTAGTTTTATTTTCTCAAATATAATGGTATCGCTTCCACATTGTTTACGTAAATTCAGTTAAGGACAAGATGTTGTAGGTACAGACGAGGACTTTAAATTGGGACCCCCTTGAGGTTGACATTCCTGTCAAACGCTATAGACATTCAAAGCAATATTTTACGAAATGGCTCAAATTAAATCTTGACTGTAAGTGCATAATCTCTGAACTCTTTAGGGCAGAAATCGGTATTGAGTACTTTTAAATCTCTCCATTTGAACACTGAATACTTATAAGAGCTTTTACACATATGTTTTGTACACTAAATAGCAAGTAATCCGAAGGCACAAACATCAAATCGCATTGACTCCAACATTCCCTATCATTGAAACCATGTTCAGTTGCTTAAGGTTTCGCAGTTTTTCTTCCAACTTCAAAATATCCCAATCCCATTAATATTTTATAAGCCTTGACGTGGAATTAAGTGCATGACGACGGGTTGCTTTATTCTACTTTTCTTATACCCGCAAAGTAGATTGAATTTTCTACAACATCAACGAACGTACGAAATAGAAGCTCCAAAAGCATTTGAGTCTCCACAAATAAGAGTAAAAACGTATACCTTTATTTGAAGCAAGAGTCGAGATAGTTGTCAAGCATGTCCAACTGCAGATCATCCCAATCCGTTGGATTCAGCAACAGCGAGCTCAAGTCATCCTCTTGTATCAGCGGGGGCGGTGCTACAGGTTCGACGATCACATTGGCTCCGACGTGGTTATCCAGCGCGATATCGGGCAGCGAAATACTAAATTCCGGGAGATGCAAGCTCACACTATGCCCCATATCCGTCGCTATTCCTTCTACGACTTGAGGAATATTGGCCACAGCTGTCCGCTCTTCACTTATCTTCAAACTATCGCTTTTCTTCTTCTTGTGTGGCCTGTTGGAAATCCGCTGCGTCCCTTTGAGATGCCCGAGGTCTAGCTTCCAGAAACCGCCTTTTCCTGGCTCCTGTTTCGAACGGGCTACTTTCACGAACACTTTGTTTAGTGACAGATTGTGCCTTATGGAATTCTGTAAATGAGAAATGTTTGTTGAAAAGTCCGTCAACGATATTTTTATGCAAAGTATCCTGGTTGTTACCTATCTATGCCAGTCACTGTTGTGCCAAGGATCTCTGATATCTAATTTTATGCTAAGGATCCCGATCATTGTCTATGACAGTCACAGTTGTGCAAAGTATCCCGGTTGTTGTCTATAATATCTACTTCCATGCAAATGATCCTTGCGTTATTGTCTATGAAAGTCACTTTTGTGCGAAGGATCGTTTTTTTTTGTCTATGACAATTACTTTTGTGCAACGGGTCCCGGTTATTGTCTATGATAGTTACTTTTGTGCAAATGATCCCTGTTGTTTTCTATGACAATATTTATATCTTCGAATATAATGTAGTATATTTTTAAAAAGAAAATAATGTCTCCATAGGGCAAAATATTCTACCTTCAATATAAAAGGCCTTCCTGTCCCAAGGCTTCCTATTCCTTGATATCGCATAGCCATGGGACACCCTATATGATATGTAAATGGCGTCACGAATACCTACAAATTGTTGACACCAAAAAAGAAAAACAATAATTATGAATATTCTCGAAAAAGTATTCTAAATATACCTATAGTCAAATGGAGAAAAAGGTATCAACAAAAAACACGTAAGCGTCCAAAGTTTTAAGAAGGAGTATATTCCGTACCTTTTGTGCAAAACTTACGCTCATATTGAACAGTCAGAATCAAAAGTATCTACGCATTTGAAAAGTTCAAAAGTCCTTAAGATAAGGGAATAAGAGCTTTTGACCTCTTCATATGCGCAACTACTTTTGATGCTGACTGAACAATTGCTTAAACAACTGTCATTTACTATGACGATAGAGGTTCGTAATTTCTTATCAATCTTATCATCTGGATTTAGGATCTGTGACACTTTCTCTAACTAACAACATTAAGGATGGGTTGCACCAAACCGTCTGTAATCGTAAGCTGTTCGTTAAAATTTGAATGTATGGAAAGTTTGTCAAGTTTCTATGGGATGACAGCTGCCGCGCCATATTTGACGTTGATCAGTCTGTGATTGATCGTAGGTCGGTGCAACCCAGCCTAAAACGGTTGTAGCTTCGTAATTTTTTGAAATATTTGAACTGGATATTCATCAATAGGCATATTTTTTGACCTCCTTTCCTTTGTAATAATAAATATTACAATCAACAACCCGAATACATGTCATGTAAGAATCATATCGAAGGTAGAATCTCTCCACAAAATAAATCCATAGCTGACATATTACTTGATAATACCAATTAGACGTAATCTAATCTCGGCCGATTTAACGTTTATTAAATAAGGGGCTCCCGGAACGATAAACCCGGGATATCTATTTTCACAAGGTCTTATCTAATCTCGGTCCCGGAAAATTAGCTAATAAATGGCACATGCTAGTGGTAGGTAAATACCACGCAAGTCTGCCTCAAGTCGAATTTAAAATTATGTATAACTTTGAGTCTTAATTACTATTATTCCCTAAACACGCGTTCCTAAACGTATACATATTTATAGACGTGAGCGGACATTCATTAACCAACGTAACGTCAAGGGTGCGCTGTTGGGAACTGAAAGTACCATTAATTTTGTATTAAGCAGTAACGCTGCTAACGAAAATTTAAAATTAAAGGGAAAAATACGCCTCCCTAAGGCGTTGTAAGAGGGAACTAGTGAAGGATTTCGTGCACGAGCTTGATTGTTCCGTTAGCTCAGAGGCTAGAGCGATTGGCCGCGTATGCCAGATGTCGCAGGTGCGAATCCTGCACGGAGTATAAAATTTTTCCCCTTAATTTGAAGTTTGAAAGTAGGTACCATTATTAATCTTAGGCTGAAAATTATTTCACGTATTGAATTAGCTTCATCATTAAACTCTTATTTATGATTAGCTTTACGAGCTTTTAACAAGAAAAACTTAGTACCTAAAGCTAGTTGAAAAGTAGATTTGTTAAAGTGGCCATCTAGTCTAGTGGGCTGTTGCATGGCCGTCTAGTACCTAAGTATGACGCATTTTGCCACTCATTCTTTCTTATTTTGCGATTATTGATTTTAGAAATGCTCAACGAATACAGCATTGTGTTATTGGAAATATCTATGTACTTACTTATATACTTAATGACAATAATCTGATCATAAAAACAATAAACTCGAATCGTTTCAGTACCGATACGCACCTACAAAATATAAGAGTATTTTTTGTAAATGTGTGAGACCATGACATCCTGGTTCATGCTTCAAATATTAAAATTGCTTCGACTCACCTGCCAAGTGGGATCAGCATTCCTATAGTACTTAAAATTTTCTTTTATCCATGAATAAATTGCCGACAGCGTCATCTTGTCATCATTATATCGCATGGCCATGCAAATCAGAGTGCTGTACGAGTATGGCGGTTTCTTCTCACTGTTGCACTGATACTCTTCTCTGTTCTCCATAAAGTCCTTTTGACACTTTGCTATAGTCTGATTAAATTTCTGCAGCCTTGTGTTCTGAGGCTGGGTTTTGGCTGGAGGATTTGGAGAGACGGGCGGAATAGGGAACTGTGGGATTGCCATGATATTTGTTATGTTCTGCAGCCATGTTAGATTAGTTAGATCAGTCTCCTGTTCATCATCTACCACGATTTTCTCCGGCTTTTTCCGCACATTTTTCGCTGTTTGCGTTTCAGGCGCTTTCACTGGTTCTGCCACATTTTGCGCGTAGGTTTCTGGTTGTTCGTAGACGTATTCTATTTCCACAGTATGGGAGGACTCTGGTACAGCGTGGTCCAAGGAGAAGTAGCCGCATGGGTCCCCAGCTTCGCCGTACAGCATAACAGAGTTGTCCAGCATCTCGCCTGATGCCGGCGACAGACCCGACGTTATGTGCATGGCTGTCGCTTCACATCACTGGAACCGCAAAGAAAACTGATGAGTCATTGCCGATGATTCATGGCGCGATGTTAATAAGTAATTCTTTTGTTTCAATGTTAGCTTAGCGATGACGCGAAGTTAGGAAATTTAAAAACAATTGTCGCTAATCTTGTTTCTTTACATTTAAACCTGACGTTGGCGTTGCATTTGAAGTAAAACGTACTATTAGAAGCCGTGTGAAAATTTAGTCGCATTGCAAGGATTATGCACTACCGTCTTAAAACTAAGAAGAAAACACCTTAACAAAAACAGCCGTTTTTCAAATTAAGAACCAGATCAACCGTTAGAGGTTTCAAGTTTGGAACAGAAGACAGTGGTAATGGTGGTACCTGCGTGGTGGTCAGTGGATCGATAGTCGGCGTGACGTGGCGGCGGTCAGCGCACGTTCGCGCGGCCGGCGGCGCGGTGGATTGTGGTGGTGGCGGAGGCAGGTGCGCTCCCCCATTGTACGGCGAACAGGTGTTCGTACGATCGATATTTTTCCGCTTTGAAGAACCACGGGTGTAGGGGTGATTCTATAGACTTGGGAGTTTCGTATGATATCCGGTCATGTGGGTATAGCATAGGAATTCAAATTTGGCATGATTTTGTTGAGTATTCTTGGAAAGTGAGAGCCTTGGTTGCATTTATGTTATATTTTGATGAGTTGTGATATTTTCAGTTGAAGATTCAACCTTTCAGAGCACTGAACAAACATGGGCCCATTAATTGCTTTGTATCTTTAGTTCGGTTGTTCCATAAGTTTGGATTCGACGAGCCGAGAATGTCTAAGGTGGATTCAAAGTTTGACCCATACTATTACTTACCCATGTTTTATGGTAAATCTAAGTTTAGGTCCTTGGTCCTGCTTGGTCGAATCTGGCCTATGTAAATAATATACGGCCTTAGAATAATTCAGCCTTCGATTTTCATTATATGGGAATTTTAGTTTCTCTCCAAGTGTAAGTGCTAGTAGTAGTTAAGCTACTAACATTAATAACCGATGCTTTTACTATTATAGTCCATACGTCCCGCCCTTATTCTATGGTTGATAATTCGGTAGATATGCCCAGGCGCCCGCATAAGTCGCAATTTGTCACTACTCACGGATATCGTCTTATCACCCAGACTGCTGCGGGCTTCCTCGAACTTTCAATGTTTTTAAACTATGCAGAACATATAACTTGCTTCATTAGACGACATCAGTACCTACTGGAATGAAATGACATCCATCCATTGTTCCATTTTTTGATGATACCTAGTTTATTGAAGTGGAATTTTATGGTTTGAAGTACAAAATGCAAAGAGAGTATGTAGTAACAACATACAATGCAAGGGTGAAATAGTTTCAGTTATTTACAGCGTCTTGCCCTGCCTTATTAAACAGTAAAGGAGATTATAGAGTATGCATAATGCATATTATTTCAACTCATAAAACTCGCTATCACAGAGGGACAATAGCGTCACTTTTACAACACGCTAAAAGCTTAAGTGATTGTTGAATCTTACAGGATTTTTTTCATAGATTCCCGAAATGTCTACAATACAATATGGTTGTATTAGGAAAACGGTACAAGTAGGTATTCTTTCTAAGCGCAACCGCGCCGTAACCTCCTACGCTAAATGCCTAACCTGTTGGAGTTGGAGCTTGTGTGTAGCAGAAATGGTTTTCAGGCTGCAGCACGTGTCGTGCATCATGCGCACTTAAGGGGTTAAAAGATTTTTCACTATGACACGGTCCTGTAGAGTTGTGTAATGAACATTCTCGGTAGCCAAGTTGTGATTGATGAAGTTGGTAAGCGAATATGTAAATATCTTTTATATATTATGTTACATTTACTTTCCTTTTCCTATGGTTACGATTTCTTTTCTCTTCTCCTTTCACTCATAGAAGTTATGTTTTGCTGTAATACTTATATGTACATGTTATCTGTACATGTTTATTATTTCTCTTGTGCCTTTTGTACATTTTGCTGCATTTGTCTACCTTTATTAATTTTTACTCACATCTACTCAGGTTAACTTAACTGGAAGAGATCCCAAAGGGATAAGTTCGCCTTTGTACTTAACTTTTTTCCTTTTCCTTGTTGTGATGGAGTTTGTGTGTTTTTGTACAATAAAGAGTTTTTAATAAGTACTAAGTACTACTACATACACATAAAGAACTTACATTTAAGAACAGTTACCGTCAAACATATCCGTATTCTTGTTTAACTGATAAACCTAAATGTGTGTTAGCACTCAACATTTCAAAAATGTATAGTTACCTAAGAATATTCATTAGGTACAATCTTGGTACAATATAATCCGCAATTAAGTCCATTTACCTACGTAATTCGATAAGGTTCAAACAACCCATATATTTAACTAGTTTCTTAAAGTAAACAAGGTCTCGACGTCATGAACATGATCAAGGGTTCGATGCACCCATTAGGGAAAGTAGGTGGTAGTAGCTGTAACGAGTACTTGTCGAATCGCGGTCGTCGCCTCGTCGAGGTAAGGCAGTAAGTAGTGTAACTCCATCCCTTTAGGTCTTGTTACAAATGTAAATATCTGGACGCTGCCTCGTATCTCTGTTGTCAGGGCAATATTGTTTTTGCAAGGTGTAGTTTTACCGTCAAGGCAAAGATGCGAGAGTTGACGAAATGACCCTACTTATATTTTATTGGAGTTATACTACTCGTTATACCCTTACTTCGTCCGGCAGTGTCCACGAACTAGAAAATATGTCCCAAATTTACATATAATTTGACTGCTTTGAAAATTTCTTTGTTCATATGTCCAAAGCAAAGTTTGTTTATCTCGTATAAACCAAACTTACCTATTCATTCGGTCGCGCTTTTTTAATTTGGGACCTGTTTCGAAAATGTTTTTTTTTTATTTGGGATCTATTTCGCATTTTTTTTTTTTATATCGGGACGTATTTCGCAAAACGTTTCTTTTTAATTTGGGACACAAATGGCGATTGTAATATTACAGTGAGCCTAGAAAGTAGACCTACCATATTCAATTATATATTTATCATATCATATAAGTAGTGATGTTAGTATTTTCAAGGAATTCTGCTCGAGACACAAAGTGCAATTCATAGTGGCATCGACATGCTCCCTTGTCGATATTCGGGACTCCGCGCGGGTGGCACCGTTCCGGTTGCCGCACAAGGGTGGAAAGAGCGGGAAAAAATGTGATAGGCACGCGGCAAAGCACATTTCAAGGGATGTTTATTACGTAACTGACTTTAGGTACAGTCACCATCAGAAATAGCTACGCATATGAACGGGTCAAAAGTTTTTTTTGTGGACAATCTTACACAAACGGATCTATACTCTAACTAGGTATGCAATACGTTCTGCTGATTGCAAATATTGAGCGGGGTGTGATTGTAAGTATGACATGTGGACTACATATTAGTAGAACTCGGAGACGGAAGAAAAATAATTAGTTTTCCGTGATTCCCCCGTGGTCAGTCAGATTTTTATTATTTCAGAGTTATGCACTGAACGTTATATCCACTTTGTCATTTTGTAAAATTTTAAGCAGATCGGCGGTTAAGGTTAAACAGTTTCGACACACAAGCGATTTACATTTGTAGTCAAGATTGAGCTCCGCTCTAATAAATAAAACCTGTACTGTATACCCATGGGGGTAGGAGTACTAGGCGAGGATATGGGTGACGTCGGAGACGTAATCAGAAGCAAATTTTTCAGACTCTACACATGATCGCCTTTTAAATGCAATAGTTGTTACATCGAATACAACAAGTTTACTTTTTCAAATTTTTACTAGAAAAATAATAACGTCATACTTAAATCATGGTCACCCTATCACTTTTGACACACGTTGTATGGGGGATGACAAGACGTCGTGTGGTGTAGGGTGACCAAGTTGTATGAAACATTATTTTTTCTGTTAATAATTTGAGAAATAATGGTCAATATTGCAAGTAGTAACTATTATATCATCTTTATTGAGTTTGTCTTTCAATATTTCATCGAGTCAAATAATTTCTGATGACTTCTTCGTTATTTGCGATTTAAGCCTTTTTATAGATTTCTACTGGGTTGGATGGCTCGTGGCAAAGATCTCTCAGGACTCGTGCAGTATTGACATACATATTTTCCGCATTTCCATCAAAATGTACCTAAATAAATAGTTTCGCTAACGAAACATTTCGCGCTTGCTACGCTCGCGTTTTCATACGTCTACGCAAACTCTGCCCGCTCGTAGCTGTTGGCCGGGCCGTTAGGCATACGAGTCATAGAGTCGACTAATCGAAATGACGTACCCGGCTCATTGTTTGTTTACGTAGGTACTTAGGTTCTGTAGAAATGTTCAATGGTGATAAATGATGTTTAACCCTTTTCCAGATGTAGTACGTTTCATTGACCACATACGTGGCAATAGAATTTCAATCCTAGCTCTCTGATTTAAGGCTCAAACTACATTGCATTTTCGTAAAAAGTGACTCGTCTTGAAATGAATCACCATAACGTTACTATTTTGAGTATATATTTTGTTTTTTAAAAAGCCTTCTAGATTAGCGCGGCCTGGAAAAGGGTTAATCGAAGGAACCCTTGTACTTCAGGTAGTTTGTGGTTATATTTAGGGAATGCAATCCCGCATGAAGAAATCAATCCCGGTATTCAGCGGGATTGAGATTTCTAATCCCGCTGGATCCCGGTATTGGCGGGATCCCGCAAGTTAGTGAGCTATTTTTCACTACACAGCTCGGAAAGTACCCACTTTGTCCTTAAATCGCTCGTCACCCATTTCAAACGCCTCATGATGGCGTCATGTTTCAAAGTTTTGCTGGTTTTTGGTGCGTTTCCTTGCTTTAGTGTGGTGAAAAATATTCGGCCTTCAAAAAATACCGCCACACAACAGCAGTACTAGAAAACTCTTTATATATGGTTTCTGACATAATTAACACTACGTTTGTTAACGTAAGCACTTGTTAATGTTTATTATTTGAAAATCTTATTGAAAGTTATTACAACAACACTAAATGAACTTAAAACGGCAAAATTCGATGCGTTATGACGTAATAACAATTTCAAACTAGCTAAAAAATAGACAAATTCGCACAAAATACTCTTCTACGGCTCCCCCTTCCCCCGCCGTTGCATCTAGGCTCAGCCGCGAAGAAATTCCGGTTGTTTCGGCAGTACGCGCGTGCCCGCGCTACGAGTAGCATGTATAAACTATGTCGCTCTTCAATCCCGCAAATCCCGCGGGATCCCGCATAATTTACGTGCGGGATTAATACCGCATATAGCATGCGGTATCCCGGTATTGCATTCCCTAGTTGTGTTGAATAAACGTTTTTTTTTTAATTGAATTGTTATGACTGAAGCTTATTATAAAATTTTCCAAGATAAGTATAGCTTCGCTTTGGGAGCATTTTCTTGTTTTACCTAACATACAACTTACCTTTCAAAAATTCAGTGCACACTTGTGAAAATATGCTCTAACAAAATAACATAGCACTTCTTGTGGCGCAATCGGGTGAAACTTCCAAGGCGTCCGTTTGGCCATGTCATCCCTATAATCGAATCTATTCCCTAGCATATGGCGCGTCACCTGTCTAGCGCGCATAATTGGGGTAGCAATTTATATTGTTTTTATTGGATCGAGGGGACTTGGGGTCTCATGTTTGCCCACTTCACTAATACTGAGGGGTAATTTTTCACTCCCCACTAAACCTGTTTTCTTTCAATCACTGTACTTATAAAGGTAAGGCTCTGAGGTTAAGGCGCGCATTTGAGTTTCGACCTCCCCAGGCCAATAATGCAGTCATATAATATTTTTTGGCGGCAAACTTATAATTTTATTTATTGCTTCTGTGTTATACGTACTTAAAAAGTGAGTAGGTACATTGAAATTCACAACTCTCCCTCTCCCATCGCATCCGGCTTCACCGACCCTGGAAATGAGTGCCACTTTACAGATTTGCCCATTTTTCAGGAAAACAAGCCAAGACAAGATGGCCAAAGACGAAATAATTATTTATTGATAATATGACTTACCTTTAATTTTTTGTAGGTAAGTAACTTTATTAATAAATCATCATCATCATAATGTCAGCCGAAAGACGTCCACTGCTGAACATAGGCCTCCCCCAAAGACTTCCACAATGACCGGTCCTGCGCCACCCGCATCCAGCGGACACCCGCGACCTTCACCAGGTCATCGGTCCACCGTGTGGGGGGCCTGCCCACGCTACGCCTTCCGGTACGTGGTCGCCACTCGAGAACCTTTCCGCCCCAACGGCCATCAGTTCTACGTGCTATGTGCCCCGCCCACTGCCACTTAAGTTTAGCGATTCGGAGGGCTATATCGGTCACTTTGGTTCTGCTGCGGATGGCCTCATTCCTGATGCGATCATGCAGAGAAACTCCTAACATAGCTCTCTCCATTACTCTTTGGGTGACTTTGAGCCTTCTTATGAGGCCCATAGTAAGCGACCACGTTTCAGTACCATGTCATCACTGGCAACACACACTGGTCAAAGACTTTCGTCTTGAGACACTGCGGAATATTGGACGAAAAGATGTGCCGTAGCTTCCCGAACGCTGCCCAGCCGAGTCGGATTCGACGATTAACCTCTTTCTCGAAGTTGGACCTACCTAACTGGACAGTCTGTCCTAGGTATATGTAATCGTCTACCACTTCGAGCGTAAAGTGTCCGATTGTTACGGGAGTTGGTGCGACATGGGCATTTGACATGATCTTCGTCTTGTCCATGTTCATGCTTAGACCAACTCGCTCGGAGGCTTTACTAAGGTCATTGAGCATTGTACTTAAATCTTCCATGGTCTCAGCCAAGACTACTATATCGTCAGCAAACCGAAGGTGAGTGAGGTACTCGCCGTTTATGTTGATGCCTAGCCTTCTCCAGTTCAGAGTCTTGACACATCCTCCAGTGCAGCGGAGAACAGTTTAGGAGAAATAACATCTCCTTGCCTGACTCCCCGCTGCAACGGAATAGGCCTCGAGCTCTGGTCCTGGAGTCGGACTGACATAGTGGCGTTCTCGTACAAACACTTCCGCACTTCGATATAGCGGTAGTCCACTTGGCACCGCTGGAGAGATTGTAGTACAGCCCAAGTTTCAATCGAATCGAAGGCTTTCTCGTAGTCCACGAACGCTAAACAGAGGGGCAGGTTATACTCCTCAGTCTTCTGTATAACCTGACGGAGCGTATGGATGTGGTCTACGGTGCTAAAGCCTCTTCGGAAACCGGCTTGTTCGGGAGGCTGGAAGTCATCTAGCCTGCGTGCGAGACGGTTCGTAATGACTCTTGAAAACAGCTTATAGACATGGCTCAGAAGTGAGATGGGTCGGTAGTTCTTCAGTAAGGAGTTGTCACCCTTTTCGAAGAACAGGACCACCACACCTCTGTTCCATGCCTTTGGAGTTTTCCCTTCTAGTAAGACAGAATTGAATAACTTCTGAACTAAGGACCGGTTTTCCACCCGCCTTCAGGAGTTCCGCTGTAATTCAGTCTTCACCGGGTGCCTTATTGTTCTTAAGCTGTTTAAGAGCCATTCTAATCTCGTACAGGCTGATGTCCGGGATATCTTCGGTATTGTGCCGGGTTAATCTAGCTCTTCGGTCTTCCGCCAGACCAACTTCGGGTCTGCTAGTTGACGTGTATAGCTGTCCATAAAAGCACTTTATCTCATTCAGAAGCTCAGGTTTGGACGAAACGATTCTACCATCTTCAGTTTTTAATCTGGCGAGCTGGCTCTGCCCAATAGACAGATCTCTTGAGAAAACTTTAGAGCCCTTATTCTGCTCGATGGCCTCTTCAATACGATTTGTATTGAATTGGCGCAGATCACGGGTAAGGGACTTGGAGATCTGTTTATTGAACTGCCTGTATAATGTCGCATCAGCTGAAGACTGAAGAATCATCTCATTCCTTTCCTCAATGAGCCTCTGAGTGGAGATAGAGAGCCTTTTGGCTCTGTGAGTTCGTTGGGCCTTAAAGAACTTAGACCCAACGCTATGGACAGCTTCCACAAACCCGTCGTTGAATTCGTCCACATCGCCGCCTAGACAATCGAAACGGTTTTGGAGTTCCAGCTGAAAGCTCTCGGGGTTTTGGACTTGGACTGCTTCTGGATGGAGCGTGGACTTCATCAGTCGAGAGCGCTCTAGCTTGACGCATATATTCAACGTGCCTCTTACCAGACGATGATCACTTCCGGTTTTAACCGTATTGATCACAGAGACATCGTTGAATATACGCCTCTTCGTCGACATGATGAAGTCAATCTCGTTTTTGTTGCACCGTCGGGACTCATCCAGGTCCACTTCCTGTGCTCGCGTTTCTTGAAGAAGGAGTTCATCATGTAGAGTCCCTCCTCCAAGAAACCAGCCAGTAGTTGGCCACGGTGGTTCCGACTTCCAACTCCAAATTGCCCCACTTTCAGCTCATTGCCGTCTCTCTTGCCCAGTTTGGCGTTGAAATCCCCCATAACAACGGTGAAGTAGGTTTTGGAACTATGCATGACTTTTGATATATCCTCATACATAGCCTCCACCTCGTCGTCGGAGTGTGCCGAGGTCGGCGCGTACACCTGTATGACCGTTAACGAGTACCTCTTGGATACTCTGAGTATAAGGTACGCCACCCTGGCCGACACACTTGATCTTCACCACGTTGTTCACGAGGGATTTGTGGACGATAAACCCGACACCTCCTTGGGACTGTTGGTCGCCCTCCCGGAAATAGAGCAAGTTGCCGGACTTCAGGGTTATTGTGTCCTCCCCCTCTCTTCGGACTTCAGATAACCCTACGATATCCCAACGCAACTTGCTCAATCCTTCCTCCAGTTCCGCTATCTTTTCGTCGGTCCGCAGTGTTCGTGTGTTATATGTTGCCAGGGCCAGAAGTCGTCGGTGGTGGTAGCCGGATCTTATCCGGAGATTTTTCGCACCCCTGACCCCGCTAGTACCCTGGCCGCTACCAGAACCAGGGTACCGGGGGTCGCCGGAACCTCGGGGCCGTGGCCTGTTTGTGTCTATCATTAGAGGGTAATTGCCATAATCGCCATGCGGGTTGGCGATCGCAGTGTCTCCACCGCACTCCAGGGATGCTGCTGCCCATCCCCCGGTGGTCTTGAACGTAGTTTTAGGACATACCCGGGTCCATATTAATAAATAATACACATTAATTTTGATACGAGTCATAGTTTCCAGACGGGATTAGATCAGATGGCAGTTCCTTTCGTAAAACTAGTGCCTATTGTAATTAGGGGCTAAAGCGGTAAGTACCCTAAAAAAAGGATCATCGAAACACAGGTATAGATTCAAATATTGTATTCAAAATATAAAATGATTTTTTTCTTACTCTATAAGTATTTTTACAAAATGCATGTATATTACAGATTATATAATGGCTATGAGCACACTGATGGGAAAGCGAACTGTAAGGCGACCTTTGTATAGACGAGGAATTAATAGATTCATCACTTTTTGACCTTAAACAGGTTTTGCTCATCAAAAATCAGGGTAAGTACGGTCAGATAACCCCTGGCGAGGGGTCCATAGAACTCGATATTCACAGGCTAAATGGATATTTTAAGACTACTAACTACCTGAGACCTATATATATAGGTACATCCAACTGTCTCTCTTAGATGTACGGTCGTTTAATGGGTGAGGACCAAATTTTTGGACAATCGTTAAGGCATTTAATTCGCCTACAATTTAATTGATTCCGTTGTGACACGAAAGTTACCCATATAATAAATGTATGACAAATTTCCGTATCACAACGGAATTAATTAAATTGTAGGCGAATTAATTGCCTTAACGATGCTCCAAAAATTTGGTCCTCACCCTAATGGGAATGTAAAACTGGTTCTTAATCGACGATCCCAAAATTACCCTGTATCTAGTGATAAAAGTAACACTTCAAGAAAGGAGTGTATAAATTCTTAAAGGGCCGGCAACGCGCATGTGACACACCTAGGAGTTGCAGGCGTCCATAGGCTGCGGTGACCCCTTAGCATCAGGCGGCCCGTACGCCTGTTTGCCACCGACATGGTATAAAAAAAACTTGTCTAGAGATAGGTTAGCACTTATTTGCATTTGCGAATAAAAAGAACGATGGATTGACCCCTCGTAGGTAGATCTAGTCTTGTATGCCCTGGCTACTGTCCGGTTTCCATCAGTGGCCTATCTTACAAAACTACAAGTTACAGTTTCACTATTTTAAACTGCCAAAATTGGCCAAATCCCAATGGAAATGCCAGTAAAATTGTAACTTTTAGCTATATAAAATCAGCCCCAGGCTTTAGCTGCAAGCTTCAGTTCAGATGCTCCAGTAGCCAGCTAGCGCTGTTGATAAGGTGGTCTATCTCGTGCGGGAGCGATGACAGCGAATGGTTGTCATCGTACATGTACACTCTGGAACAGTTAATGACAAGAGATTACACATACTATACCTGATAGAGATTACACATTAGCTACACCTAGATATTTTTCTAGCACGAACGACTTGATGTAAGTGATCGACAAAATAAAAACATCGTCAGTCCTATTATCGATAAGTACCACTTCAACGTCATAGACAAATGTTCGAAAATTGGGGTTGTCTAGTTGGTACAGTCACCGGCAATAGTATCTTCCTACACGAAGGCCGCTTAAATATGTGACACGCTCGTATGACCCTACAAATAAGAGTGTGTCACATATTTTTGCGGCCTTCGTATAGGAAGATACTATTGCCAGTGACTGTACCATGGCACATTGCAGTTGATCATAAACTTTATTAGGTCCATATGAAATCATTTTTTCTTTTCCTGAATATTCTTATGCTTGTCTGTGTTAATGTGACATGTAATGTTATGTTTCTTTGGGGCGATGTTTACTTCGCATTTAGTGCAAAATAATGGGTGTAAATTATGGGACTAGATCGATTTGTGTAAAAATTGTCCCCTAATATTTTTTATTTATTTATAATGTTGAACCACGAAATCAGATTTCTGGTAAATTTTCAATAAAGAGGTGATTTTCTCTTCTCGGGACCGTTTTCCTGGGTGGCATTTTTTCGTATGATTCAGTCTTGTGTTTACAATATATTTTTCTCAAACATGCAATGAAATATTGATGTTATGTTCCTTATAATAGGCTGCGAAGTATGACGTTTCAGGCGCGGCTAGGACAAGAGGTCGTTAATGGAATTTCATACAAAGCTTGCAGGCCTAGGCCGGCAAAGTCCTCTTTTTTAATTCCATTCCACATAAATTTGTGGCACAGGCATCATGACATTCTGCCACTATGCGTATTAAAAATAAAATTTCGATTTTTTTTTGTTGTTTATTTCATTGCATGTTTGAGAAAAGCACTATACATACCTCGGCGGGAAGTTTGGGGTTGCCAGCCTTAGACCTATCCGGCCTCGCTTCGCTCGGCCGTATATATGTCTTCGGCCGGCAACCCCTTTCGTCCCGGCCTCTGTAGTAATGTACTATGCCTTAATACGGAATGTGAATAAACGTCACATTGTATGTCAATTATTTACTTTTTTAATGAATAACGTCTAATAATATAAAAAAGTTTGTTTAGTTGTTAACGTTTGTAATAAGTAGAAGAATTAAATGAAATGTGTATTACGATTTTTTCTCTTTATCATTACTTCGATGAGTTAGATGTGCATATTTAAATAGCTAATCTGCATGTTTTTCGCAATGAAGTACATGCCGCAAGTACAGTGATTTGTACGTCAGCTAACATGCCCAACTATGAAGAAATACTCGTAACTCTGTAACTCTTTTTTATACTACAATCAAGATAAAGAAAACAAACAATACACCCTGAAATTTTCATGTAGGCTGGTCTTTATAAAGAACTATTCATTGCAAATTGTTAAAGTAAATGGCATCAAAAGTGTACGGATTACGTTCAATTTGTACAAGATCGGTAAACACGGCGTCTAGGTAGGTAGCCGATATATGTAAGTCTGTAATAGTATATACTTATCGATAACAGGATTGTCGATATTTTTATTGTGGCAAGCACTAAACAAATTTAGTTGCTGCTAGAAAAATATCTAGGTATACACATTACACATACTAAACCTGACAGAGATTACACATTACACATACTAAACCTGACAGAGATTACACATTAGCACATTACACATACTAAACCTCACAGAGATTACACATTACACATACTATACCTGATAGAGATTACACAATACAAATACTAAACCTGATAGGTATATAGTATATACATGATAGAGATTACACAATACACATACTAAACCTGATAGAGATTACACATACTAAACCCGACAGAGATTACACATACTATACCCAATTACGATATCTGTGCATCTCCATCGGACAACCAGGGCATTAACTTTATGTGCGTGTATAGTCGCGGAATGATAAGGTTCGTCACTTTAAATAGAGTTAAAATATAGTTGAAAAGTAACGAACCTTTTCATTCCGCGACTGTACTAAATGTAACTAACATTGGTTTTTGAATAGATACATATATCACGCTCGCATCCCATTGGGATAGGCAAAGACCAGAGAATGCCAAATACTACGGTCCATACATATTTCATTTGCACAAGTCAGAAGTACCCGCAACCGACCAGCATGTATGAGATGTATGGATGTGATTGAAACGTATATCTGTCCCTCAATATTAGCATTTCAAATGCTCCTCGATTATTTTACTGACTATCTTTTACTTATATCGCGACTCTGTGTTTCGTTGCAACCAAATCACAGTAGGTACTATCAGCACCGCACCAATGATCAAAATGGCATGTCGTTTAAAGCAGGAAAATTAAATATCTCGTTTACAGCCAAAAAGTATCACTGTATCGGTTGTTTACAAGACTTGGAAAGTCAGCATAGTTATAATTCTTTTCAGGCAAGCCAACCGACAAAGTGAGTATAAAGTTATAATTCTTTTCAAGCAAGGCAACCGACAATGTGGTACATTCCGCCTAAAAAATAATAACAATGCATTAAAATATTCGCAATGTTTCTACGAATGCGTTTACAATACAAATTCGTTACATCCCTAGAGTGTTCTAGAGGCGAGAAAGTTTAACAAGTCATTTATTAAAAAGGTGATTGAATAACCAATACCCATCATCATCATTAGCCTTTATACGATAGAACAGATACCGGTAAATAACACATGTTATTTCTTGTATAAGTTCGAAAAGCTCATTGGTAGGTAAGACGAGCCGGGATTACAACCCATGATAAACCACTAGGCTACCATAGCAATAACCTCAGAGCAGAGAATACTTATTACCGTAGATATGTGACAATAACTTACCTAAATTATAAATATTACGCAAACGGTTAGAACTCACGTATAAATTGTCACTCCCGAAGAGTTCGAAACATGTCGCCCGGAGTGACAATTTATACGTGAGTTCTAACCGTTTGCGTAATACTTATAATTTTGAAATGACTCACGAAAGTTTAAATTCAAGTAATAACTTACCTAGTTTTAACTCCGTTAGCCTTCAACCTGCTCGCATACTCGAGGCCTTGGTAATGGGGGACCCGCTTATCGCCCTTCCCCAGCATAAGGGCCGTGGGCGCCTTCACTTTATGAGCGTGTACCAGCGGCGAACAACGCCTCATTGCCAGGAGTTCCTCTTCAGACGGCTCGCCTTTCTCCGTGAATTTGAAACCGGCTTCTACTGCGCACCTAAAAACACTGGATTCTATATTATAAGATCATAACCAGGGGTCGTACTTTTCGTGCCGGTGACGTAAAATTGACGTCACACTGCATATAGGGTAATTCCAATTGGTGTTATGGTAATTATCAATATTTAATCATCAATCATTTAATCATGATTTTATCATTTAATATGAATCACGTTCGTAACACAAAGGAATCAATTAAGTTCTCGTAACTAAAACTCTTTACTATGTACGAGTTTTTTGCAATTCACCCTAATATGTATGGTACAGTCAACTACAAACAAATCGATCCGCCCAAAGTTACTAAAATATTTATTCGTATTAATAAAAAATATTTTTCTTTTGACTTAACATTAAGGTTGTGGATATTTTTGTAACCTTGGGTGGATTGATCTCTTTGCAGTTAACTGTACCATCGCCAAAGGCATTTCCAGTCAGTCAATAGTGTAAATACTGTAAAGTAATATTTATCATCACTATTCTTTGTAGTCCGACCTGTTAGGAATTACGAAAGATAATGTAAGTGGTATATTTCATATAAATAAACAAATTAATATAAGAGGACAATTTTTACACAAACGTACTAACATATCTAGTGGCGAATTCATACACGATAGCCCTCATTGGGATCCTCTATTACCATAAAGGTTAATTAAAAATAACAAGTTGGTAATAGGTAGACACACACACACACAAACCACCACCGTCATATCAGCCGAAGGACGTCGACTGCTAGACATAAGCCTCCCCCAATTTGATAGGGGGTAAATGCCATAATTGCCACGCTATGGCATGCGGATTGGCGATCGCAGTATCTCCACCCCACTCCAGGGATGCCGCTTCCCATCCCCCGGTGGTCTCCACCGGTGGATCACTCACAAATACTCGACATTTATCTCTAGCCCTGGATTCGAATAACTTGGGATCCGACATAACATATACTTCAATTCAAAATAACAAATCAGCGTTACCAGAGACTACGGTACGGTTGATATCCTAACTAAAAGGATGGATTGAAATTTTTTCGACTGCAAAAAATCGATCCACCCAAAGTTACAAAAATATGTATTCGTGTCTTTATTAACTTAACATTAAGGTCGTGGATACATATTTTTGTAACTTTGGCTGTATCAATCTATTTGTAGTCGTCTGGACTTGATTGTGTCTACACTACATAATTAATTCCATTGTGTAACGAAAGTTACCCATATCAATTGTATGACTAGGGCAAGCAAATTCCCGGGCATTCCTGTAAATTTTCATACGAATCAGTTCCGCCATTGGAAACCCTATGTATGACTAATTTTCGTTTCACAATGGAATCAATTTGAATTAAATGGTAGACATAATTTAGTCCTTAACTATGTGCATAATAAAATTGCAATTAATCCTACAAAGCACTCACCCATCAGCATTATCAGCATAGTGCCCCTTCGTAGCCATATCGATTAAAGGATTCCTCATCACTACACTCTTGAATTTCTCAGGCCACTGCCCCGCCAGATGAGCCACCAAGAAACCACCGTAGCTGCCTCCCATGAGGGAAACGTTATCTATGTTTCTTTTTAGCACGTCCGTGAGAGCGAGAAGGCAGTCTGCGACGTCGATCCGACCGGCGTTGGAGAGTAAGCAACGGACGCTGGCATCTCCGTGGCCGGTAGACCCGCGGTAGTTTATACGGAGCAACGCGAAACCTAAGGAAACCGTTATCGAATAGGTCGAAGGATCGATCGAAATATGAATCTGTGATAAATCCATATTCTAAATCGGATTGATTTTTGCAGCTATAAATAAGTTTAATTCTAAAATGTAATTTTTGGTACAAGCTTTTCGTTCCGATTGTACTTTTTTCCGCAGTCGTCAAGTACTCGTCGAGACGGTTCTAATGAACGCAAACACGACGGGTCTATCTTGTATAGTTTATGAGTTGCTATGGCCACCTTCTGTCTCCATCGTCAAAGGGGGTACCATAATATTGCTTGTCACCAAACTTACATTACTTATGCCAAATTTCAGCTTTGATATTGCGGATATCTGGTCTAAGTCAAATGCAAGATTTGTCCCAAAATTCAAACATTGCAAGTTAAATAAAAACTTGTACAATACGAAATATTTAAAAGCTTAAATGATGCTATTTCATATATTACATATGAGGTTGTCCCTTTCTGATAATGCTTTCGTTGTAAAGATTTGAATTATTCTGAATATTCACTCTAGCTGATTTTGATAGCTTGTTCTATTAGAATGATCTTGAATAGTCAATTCGAAAACTGATTCGGCCCACTGCACAATATACAGCGAAAAAAAACCTACTAAAAAACCGACCCACCGCGCCACATTTGAGGAACTTAACGAATATAACCAAACAGAAAATACGAGTCAATCGAAGGATTCCTTGGAACAACGAAAAATATCTTTTTTTTTAACTCACACCCGATGACAATACAATACAAATAAATACACTTTATTGCCCCCCAACCCAAAAAAGAACATAAAGCTAAAGAGCAACGAGGAAGCCAAACGAAGAGCTGTAAACCTAGAACATCACGCCTCCTAACTCAAGACAGTAATCTCAGTATCTAATGGTAAAACCACACAGTATGCGCTATTCGTTATGTGACTGCGCCGTATTTGTAAAATATTTGTTACGTGCGAGAACAACAACCCTTCGTGCCGGTATAACCATTCGACCAATGCGTGTCCAAAAAAACGTCAAGTCAACGGATTCGCGCTTAATGCTTTATACGTGCTTAAAGTAAACATAGACGAATTACTTCACACTTCGTCAAATGCAGGCGCATAAGCCGAATAACGAATAGCGCATACTGAAGTGTGGTTTAACTCACCAATCAGGTATGTCGCTGGAGTTGAACATGCTGGCCACATCTATCACCGGGTTCCTACTGACCACTGCGCAATACATATCTGGATACTGGCCACTAAGATGCCCGACCAGAAACCCGCCGTGAGAACCGCCGGCCAGACAAATCTGCTTCGGCTCAATGTTGTAGTTTTTTACGGCATCGTCAGTGGCCAGTTTGCAGTCGGAGACGTCGGCGGTGCCCACGCGTTTGGGAAGGAAGAAGACCGCCTTATCGCCTGCGCCCGTGGAGCCGCGGTAGTTTATCTGTAGCACCGCGAACCCTGTAATAGGGGATATGCATTTTTAATTTCGGATAACAGTTTAGAGAGATTTGGGCTTTTCCATTAATTTGCTATTCTTTTCTGTAAAAAGGATAGATAAATGAGGTGGTTTAACTGATTATTGACACTGAGTGAATGAAAACTGTATCCTTTAACAACTATTTTATTTGTAAAAGTTAAGGGGTTAAACTTGTTACAACAAATTATGCATATTCCCTACAGCGCCATCTATCGGAGCATTATCAGACTTAACTAATTTTTTTTTAAATTTAGAAATGTTTTTCGATGATAAAAAATGTATAATCTACATCCAGAGATGTTGTTATATTATTTCTCTATAATTTAGATTGATATTAACGTAGTGTAATATATTTTTTTTCTTGGTGAACTTCGGAGATTTGGTTTAGGGGCGGTATTTTTGTTCCATTTTCCTTCTTAAATGGTAATTTATCCACCGAAAAATAGAGAAAAAACTGTTTTAGAATGTGCAGTTCTAGCCCTTTCATATGACACCCACTTGACATATTCACTAGACTTTGAATTTTTGAGTTGACGCCCCATTGAATAATTACCGATATAATTATTCTCATAAAATGAGAAATATATTTAAAAAAAAAACATGCTCAATGCATTCGGGTTAGCCTTCTTTATAACTATTTCAAATCAATAGCTTAAGTAGTTATGGAGATATTTCGCTATGTGACATACAGGCAGACAAAGCGGCACGGCATCGCAAGGGTTCCCTTTTTATCAGTTTCGTACGGAACAATAAATCAAACAACAAGCATTTAAATCGAACTACGAGAAACTGTAGTACCGACAAATGAACACACTGCTTATTAGTAACTATGTTGAAAACGCCATGAGAACGACTTTTTTGTCTTTTGACCAGAAAAGCCAAGCCAATCAGAAAGAGACAACTAAATTTACTACTGTTTAAATAGTCAAACCAGTGTTTGTAACATATCTACAAATGTGTTAGATTAGTACTTACCTAGCATGATGAAAAAGGCCGTCTCCAACGAGTAAGCATTGACGAATACAGAATGCGGTCCACCGTGTGGCCACACTATCAACGGCAGCTTCTCCGAAGATATCGGGGCGAGGTATAGGGAAGAAAACGTCTCTGAAAATAACGTTGCCCGATTTTTACACGTATGGCTTCACCATTTGTTTCCTGCTATGCTAAAAAAAACTATTTCAGTGATTTCCCATGAAGGGGTTATAATTACTTAAGCCAAGAAAATGGTCTACCACATGATACAATAATACAAGGTATGACACACCGGGGAAAATTCGTTGTGCGAGTGATACAAGCCTACGTCATCACTGCTATCGAACCTATCGGCGGTTGGCGGGCGTAGTGCGAGTTCGTATGTGTACAGGCTGTATAGTGACGCAGGCTTGTGTCACGATCCGGAGTACCAGACCTTGTTTCCTTAGACCATGGTTTTGGTTTTGGAACCTTTGAACCTTAATTACAAATAATAGTCGAAATGTTGTAGACCCACTTTCTTGGCTGCCGAGGTTTTCCCGAGGAACTACAGTATGGGATTCTTCAAGAAAGGAGTGTATAATTTTTTAAAGGGTCGGCAATGCGCATGTGACACCCCTGGAATTGCAGGCAGCCTACTGCGGTGACCGCTTACCATCAGGCCAACGTGGTATAAAAAACCTAAATGTACAATGTTCTGTTATTCTGCATCTTTTATTCGACGTTTTGTCAGCTAGGTTTACATTAGCGCCCCCTACAAGTATAAGAGTTAGTACTAGTACTCACTGACAGCATCATCCGTGTTTTCGTGTTGGTGGGTCAGGTAATGCAAGGTCGAGTTAGTCAATGATTCTGGAACCGTCACTGGTTCACTCACGAGGTTCCACTTCTGTTCCTTTCCTTCTTCTGCCAGTTTGCCAACGTATAACTGGAATTTTTAAAATATGTTTTGTTTCTATGGTAAACTTAGTGTACCATGATTTTTTTTATTAGAAATGTGATTGTTCTTGGCCAGCATCTAGCCAGGGCGCAAAGATGATGCCGACGATGAAGCGAGTGAAACAGTCTTAAAATAAGAAATAAAAAAGTAAAGACAGTCTATAATCAATGAAAGTCCGTGAGAAAGGAACAAAAAGACAGATAAACATCCTGGTAAACTGAAAGAACCTACTCAGGTCTTGGGGGAAAATAATTTAAATTGTAGTCGAAATTATTATTATTCTATATGTCATTGGACTTTTATAAATATATCATTAGATTTTTAATCTTTACGTGCTAAACTCGCTTTTTCATGGGACTTAATCGATACAACTCTGCCTATTCAAACGATTATAAGCCTAAATGCTTTAATACCTGCGCCGGAGTCATCATGTCGGTGAATGTCGCCAGTATGACGTCATTCTTTACGTCGAGCACCGAGAACGAGCCCCGCTTGGAGCCAGGTGACAGCACTTCGGTTATCTTGCCACTCTCTGTAGGCAAAATTGTTGAAGCGATGAAGCTAACTCACATAGGAACTTTGTTTTATTTTACTTTATGCATTGTAAACTTTTACTATTCATATCAGTACAAAACTAAGCCGCCATTTTGGCAAAAAAATACTTTATCTAACATCCAGTTGCAGAAATATCCAATAGCATTGACTTCACACTTTGCAGTTACCTACTTTCAGAGTTAAAAGTTGAAATTATTTCAAATGACGGACTTATTAAGAAAATTGCCACTACCATCTGAACCTTCATGCTTTTACAGTAAGGTCGCTTTTTGACTAATTTAAATATAAATATGAAGGGACATTCTTTTTACACAAGTCGAACTAGTCCCATAGTAAGCTCAATAAGACTTGTGTTATGGGTACTAGACGACGATATATTTAATAGATATGTAGTAACTAGGTGTGGTAACTACACGTTGTGTTTGTCTTGCAAAGCAGGGGCGATAGCAGAGAGGCGAAGAATATATATACTTAAATACACAGAAAACATCTAAGTCCAGCAACAAATGTTTCTGCTCACCACAGAAACAAATGCCCTTACAGGGATTCGAACCCGGGTTATTATCCTTTAAAAAGATCAAACAATGTCATCAGCATCATTATCAGCCTATATACGTCCCACTGCTGGGTACAGGCCTCCTCTCATTGATGAGAGGGATGGGACAGTAGTTCCCAAGCTGGCCCAGTGAGGACTTCACAGACACCTTTGAATTTCTTCACAGATGTATGCAGGTTTTCTCACGATGTTTTCCTAAATTGTACACTGTTGTCTTCATACAATGTAATGAATATATTGATAAGTGTCTACATGCCTTTATTATTCGCACAAAAAAATAATGTTACAGTGGTCAATCGTCATACAATCTCGTCAAACTGCAATGTTCGTTAACATTGGACATATTTGAATGATCACTCAGACTTGGCAGGTATCAAAAATTTATGTAACGTTTGAACCAATAAAAACAATTCGTAATTGATTTTTTCATGATCAAAATACACCTTCACTCCGACCTTTTTAGTGGTTGTTGGCGTGGTGGGCACTCCGACCTTTTTAGTGGTTGTTGGCGTGGTGGGCACGACAACACACGGCCACTTCTTTATAGGCTCTTGGCGTTCAAAGGGTTATAAATTAAATCATGACGCTACATCCGCCCGCAAGTACAATCAGCATCAAAAGTAGCTACGCATTTGAAAAGTTACTTAATATAAGGGAATAAGAACTTTTGAGCCCTTCATATGTGTAGCTACTTTTGATGCTGACTGTACATAGTCGAATTCTCTCCGTGCCTGCACCTCACGAAGCTTAAGAAACCCTTTTTTGTTTAGGACTGCCTCAATCTGGAATTTTCTTCTGTATTACGGAAACGTACTAACTCGATGTCTTCAAGGTACAGTAAGAGTCAACATGCAACTTCTGCGTGATCTATCCTTAAACCTGTTTCAGCTTTCCATCGGGTTAGACGAAGATCAAACGCAATCCAATTAAAAAAAACTGAACTGAGGAATCTTAGAATAAAAATCTGCTCAATGTTATCGCCTAGTCTGGGTGATCATCTCTGATGATTTCAATCGATGATGCGCATCAGGCCTTTAAAACGTTATGAAAATAAGTGATATTATAACAATATATTTGGTTAGTGTTTATAATTTCGATATAATCATAATCGCTATTCCTCATAACGATATTTCATATCATAACAAAATGCAAATCATAATCTTATATGATAATGTTATAATAACGTTATAATATTAATATCGTTTAAGATGGTGGCGGTGGCGACAATGACGTGCTCGAGTTTGACGTAAATGTCACAGCGCACGTAAGAGCGAGAGAGATAGCCTATAACGTTATTATAGCGCTTCACAAAATATCGGTATATATATATTGCTTTTTATTTATAATGATATAATGGATACCGCTATAAATTCGCGCCAAATATCGTTTTTAGTAAAGCGTTTTATTGACAAAGTAGCGTTATGAATCATAACGATATGCGAAAATAGCGCTATTTCAAGGCCTGCCGCGCTTCCTTGATATCAGAATCTTACCTCAAGTGAATATAATATGCATACAATACAATACAATAATTTATTCATACATTTTTATACGTCATTATCATTAACTTAACCTATGTATTACTAATTTGATACTATTATTCTTTTTAGGTTACTCGTAATAAATAGATACTTACCAATATCAACAACATAAGTTTTCACATCACATATGCTGGGAGTACTGAACACAAGCTTCGAGCCATCTTTGCTGAAGCAGTTCTTGGGAAGGCTTTGGTTGTACAACCCGTAGAAAGGTTTTCCATTTGCCGTGGCCACTTCAGTTTGTACTATATCTATTATAGTTGTCACTTCTCTCTGAAACAAATTCGGAAAAATTTCAAAGTATAGAGATGTACCTAAAGCCTTACTTACACACGTATATCGCCAACAGTTTTTTTTTTACTGAACATTCGTGCACTTAGGCTGGGTTGCACCAAACCGACTGTAATCGTAAGCTGTGTTCGTTAAAATTTGAATGTATGGAAAGTTTGACAAGTTTCTATGGGATGACAGCTATCGGCGCCATATTTAACGTTGATCGGTCTGTGATCGTAAGTTGGTGCAACTCAGCCTTAATGCGCATTGTAATAAGGGTCACAAATGGGCAGTTAACTGTGCTGGCGTTTGTACGAGACTCGTATGCGATTTTCATTACATAGCGCGACTTACATTGCGTGCGCTTGTTTGACAGACCTATTGAACTCATTATAGTCATTATACCACGGTAACCCGCAATGTCATGAAACTCTTATGCGAGATTCGTAGTGTGTACAGAGGCCTTAACGCATTTAGATTTTGTTTGATAATGGTTAGTTTCGTAGTGACGACTAAGGGCGGGCTGCACCAACTTATGATTATAGGTCTACCAACGTTAAGAGTGCGCAGTACATTCGGTTCTCCATACAAACGCATTTACGCTCTCATTTTAAAACGCCATTCTAGAATAACATGAAACTTTGCATACACAATGGGATCCGGCATATCTATGTCGGAAATTAGTTTCTGTTGCTTGAAATTATAATGAAGAAAAAATACAACGTTTATTAAGGTTTTCATACAAGCCGTAAAAAACCGCTGGATAAAAAGTTTCATGTTATTCTAGCATGGCGTTTTAAAATGAGTGCATAAATACGTTTGTATGGAGAACCGAGCGTACTGCGCCCTCTTAAATATGATGCCTGCTTTATCTCGTAATACTACATTTCATAGAAACTTGTCAATCTTTCTATACGATCAGATTGTACTAACGAACATAGCTTACGATTACAGACGCATTGGTGCAACCCACCCAAAGGGTGTAAAAGTTTATTTTAGTATTCTACCATTCATGAATGTTAAGGCCCTCTAGTCCTGCGAGAGTAGGTATTTAGCGCCGTCCTGGCGGTGCGTGAACAAGCCCGCGCGGACGAAGCGACTGTGAACTCGGATGACCCCGCTAGCTTCATACTGGTCACAGTATAGAAATAGGTATAACTGTATTTTGACTTAAGAAATGCATTAATTATGATTAAACTTTACTATGTAATTGATATCATTTTTTAATAAATATGTAGTAAATAAATATTTGAAAGTCGAACTTACGGTAGGATCCAATATAATGAAATAAATAAAAAAACCGGCCAAGAGCGTGTCGGGCCACGCTCAGTGTAGGGTTCCGTAGTTTTCCGTACGTCACATTTTTTTTTTGAAAAAATTACATAAACTATTCAACCTATCAAGTTCAAAATAATTTTCCTACAAAGTTTTTATAAAGTTTTTTGAGATCTACTTTTGAGATTTTTTTCATATTTTTAAAACTTATGGTTCAAAAGTTAGAGGGAGGGGGGGCACATTTTTTTTTACTTCTGGAGCGATTATTTCCGAAAATATTAACATTATCAAAAAATGATTTTAGTAAACCCCTATTTATTTTAAATACCTATCTAACAATATATCACACGTTAGGGTTAAAATGAAAAAAAAATCACTCCCCACTTTACGTATAGGGGAGGTACCCTAATAAAATATTTTTTCCACTTTTTATTTTACCACTTTGTCGGCGTAATTGATATACATATTAGTACCAAATTTCAGCTTTCTAGTGCTAACGGTCACTGAGATTATCCGCGGACGGACGGACAGACGGACGGACAGACATGGCGAAACTATAAGGGTTCCTAGTTGACTACGGAACCCTAAAAAGGATTCATAGTACAACCCTGAAATTCGTTATTTAATCTATGAAACCTAAGAAGCTAAGAAATATGTTTTATACCTCTCTACTCGATTTGTTTAATAGGTCATGCAATTTTTATCTATTTGTGTTATATTTATAAAGGGTGTTATATTAATTTGTCGTGTGCGTGTCATCGTCATCATCATTATATCAGCTGATGGACGTCCACTGCTGGACATAGGCCTCCCCTAAAGAGTGCCACATAAAATACAGACAGAATATTTTTTGGTGGTTTAATTTATTCGTCAAAAGTTATTAGCTCTCAAAGCATAAAAGAACATTGCGAAGTTTTTACTTTTTTACTATTTATGCGACAGATTACCGTATTTTTTAAAAATAAATACCAGAAATGATTTTTCATAAACATGATAAAAGAATCAATATGGTATATGAAACGATACCAGACTTGCCACGGTAGCTACCTGGAAATAGGTAGATCTTTTAAAAGAAGATTAGCTAGAAAGATACATAGTGTATAAATTTTAAAAGGGTCGGCAACGCGCATGTGACACCTCTGGAGTTGCAGGCGTCCATAGGCTGCGGTGACCGCTTATCATCAGGCGGGCCGTACGCTTGTTTGCCACTGACGTGGTAATAAAAAAAGACGGCCGGAATTAATGTGTTGAAGCTCATAGCTTAAAAACAAAAATTCAAGTGCAAAGCAGTAGATCTCTTACTATATCTACAATTTCTGGTAATAAACATTTCATTTATAATTTTACCAACTTTGGTTCCATTTCTGGAGGGGTTCAGTTCAGTTGTTATACTGTCATTTATATACTGTGGCACTATGAACATAATTTATTTGTTAATAATTACGACTTTTTTCATTTAGGTGTTATTTTGGGTTCTTAAATAATTTGCAACAATTATATAAATTCGTGAAAAACTGCTTGTTTGGTGCACGAATCTGTCGCGGATAAAACTGACACAGGTCCGTTGTCTGTAAGCGCCAGCGCGCGACTGATCGGGCCTGCCAAGCCTCCGCGCTCGCGCATGTTGTAGGTATTTAAACATATTAATTAATGCAATCATATTATCTTTTTAAATTCTGCAAAAATGTCTAGAAATACTGAATGGCTTTAGTTTAGTTCAAAAACTTTATTTAAAACATCAATAGTTTAGTCGTCAGATTGTAAATGCTTTATAAAAAGGAGTAACTTTGGGGTCTCTTTCTATCGAGCGAAGTTCATTAGATCGTGTAACTGAGTGCAACTTTGACTAGACTAGATCCTTAAGTAAAACATATAATTTTTTCAAATTTATAAATCCCTTTTTCTACGTTTCAGATTGTTTTTAGAAAACTCGAAAACGCTAACTGGCTTGACGACCTCCCCTTAATGCGTATTGAAGAACTACTTCTTATTAGTATTTTCATGTATTTATATCATACTTAAAAATGTTATGTAACTAATCAGTTTCAGTCCAATATTGTAGTCTGTTCGATTGTCTTTTACACAATATGAGTTAGCAAGGGAAACCTGTAATGGACCGTACTACTTAGTTAATTAGTCATACTTCCAGTATCACTGTTGGTTTTCTGAATAAATAAATAAATAAACAAAAAGGTTATGCCTCATATCGCACTACTGGGAAATCCCTAAGACTGAGAAACTATTGCCGCGGCTTTTCTCGCTTTAATAGTACATTAAAGATAAAGATAATTTTATTGCAATAAACTGTGTACAAAAGGTATTGCATTAAGAAAGCAATATTATTTATATTTATCCTGAGTGTCACAAAAGATACAAGAGTAGAATCTTGAGCGTAGCGAGGTATTCAAGTGTTTACGCCATCATTCGAGGACGAAAATGACTCATTTCTGAATAGGTGTGAAAAGTGACTTTGTTTTGACCGTGGAGTTTCAACTTACCTGTCCTTTCTTCGTCATGACTAACGCGTGGCAAGCGTGGTGCGGGCCGTCGGGCGCGCGCTGAAGCCAAACGACGTCACCGTTCGGCCTGACCCGAGGGGAGCGCACAGCCATACCCACCGTTGATAACTTGTCTGCAAATAAACATTAATAAATTATTAACACTTTGAACGCAATTATTCATCATACAGATAAGATATACATAGATGTGAACCTTAGTGTAAAGCATGAAAGTGACTGACAACGTACATCATAACACCTATAGTTGTTATGGACGCGGTAAGCACAACATGCAACACCTTTAGGTGTCCTCGGCCTTCAAATGGTTTTAATTCCCGAAATTTAATTTCAGAAATAAATTATCAATCACATTTCCGTTGTTTTATAATTCACTGTAAAAGCATTAGGAGAATTCATTCAATCTCTCCATTGGAACCGCAGTTCCATGTGTGTTACATTGTAACATGTGGCAAATATGGGTATTTGCCACATGTATCTGCGTTTGCCATGTTATAAAATGTATGACATGGTGTCACTCTATGCATAGTATACCATCAAAGTATCATGTAAGTATTTTTTGTTGATCCAACAAAAGCTATCAATAGAATTCTTATGTAATAATTTTATACCCAAAAAACTGACTCCAATTTTGCACCTAGCCATGCCACACACATGAAATTTAACATATCCTTCCCACTTCACTCCATGTACTTACAGTCGACTACAAATAAATCGATGCACGGTTAACTACAGAGAATACCGAAATCGCCATACGCGTGCCTATCAAATGTGAGGAGTTCTCTCGATTACTCCTGGATCCTATCATCAGACCTTCACCAAATTTATATTGAGCCAACTTCCAAATTGAGCTTTGAAACAAATAAGTAATTATCAAAATCGGCCAACGTGTTCAAGAGTTATCGGGGAAAATACATACTTAAAAAAGCGAACATGCAGACAAACTGAGAACCTCCTTCCTTCTATTGAATTCGGTCAACAAGTAGGTACCACTTCAAGCTATGGAAGTACTAGATTTACTTACTGAGCTTCCCTTCCAAGCTCAAATCGAAAACGAAGCTCGGACGGTTGGTGCAGAAGATGAGGCCAAGCCGCCGTGGGTGCGTCTGCCATGCCACGCCTATCACGCTCTTTCCATCCAAGCTGAAGCGTACCTTAAAACGAATCTTCATCAAACATCTAGTGGTATAGTTTTAAAATGACTTACGAGTTTATATTCAAGAAAAAATGTAAAAGGTATATGAATGGGGGTTTTATAATAATTTAATGTGAGCCGTGGCAGCGCGCTCAGCGACCAAGGGCAGCCAACTAAAAGGGAGGCTGGGTCACTAAGGGAATCATAAGAATTTAGTAACTTTTCCGTAGCAAAAACGTAAAAAAGAACCCTTATTTTTTGCATCTCCGGCTGTCCGTCTGTCACAACTATTACCTCAGGAACTACTTATGCTATTGATTCGAAATTTGGAATATGTAGTTGTAAACAAGACCGAACTAAGTTTATTGAAAACTAACAATTGGTTCGAAGATTACAAATATTTTTGACATCATTACATAGGGCCATCCACATATTACACCACACAACGATGTCACAACGATGGAGGGGGGTGGGGGGGTTACTGAACGTGACAGTACATGTTAAAGGGATAGGAAAAACCCATAATGAAGTATATGTACACCACAAAAAAGGTAGTACTTTCTTCACCTCACTAATAAAATCCGATTCGAATGAACATAAATCTGTAGGGGCGCGGCCTTTTCAACGAGAATAGTACGGAGTAATCCTAGTCGTTTCCACGCTAACATTTTTGTCATCGATTCGATTTCTTATCGATTTATCGTTCTATTTTCTTACAAGACACTTAACAGAATTTTTTTAGATCCTAACTCATTATTGGAATAATCTTCAAGATAAGGGCTTTTGCACGAATGTCGTACTTGTCCGGGGCAGCAGCTCTCCGGCCCTTCGAGCACGCTGAAAATTTCACCCTCGATCCTGCACACCACCAACACGGAGAGGTACTTGCCCGTCAGCTGCTCGCCCCAGTCTTGCTTGTACAAGTACTCTTCGCCCTGAAAAGCAAACTCTGAGTAAGTGTGACTGGCATTAATATAATAACTGAAAACTTTAAAGAGTTGAAACTAAGAAACGGCAGAACCACAGAACATTAAATAGGTTAGAGAGGCGATGTGGGCGTGGCCGTAATGATGAGCATGTGCTCATCCTTCGCGCCGACGGCAAACGCTCGCCGTTTAGTCACTCCCGAACTTCTTTAGAATACATATAAGCGTCAAAAATATCAAAAAAGCCGTCCTGTGCCTTTATTATATACAGGACAAGAAGTCAGATGTCAACTGTGACTAATGAAAGGATTTAATTTCACAATTAGGACGTAAAACAGGAAACAAATCCAACCTAGGCTTGTTTCTTGGATTGGCTTGATATGTCCTATGTAAAAAGATTCAGAGTTCTATGCAAGGATTGTTCCTAATGAAATACGTGTGTACTGTTTGGTGATTTATTTGCCACTACCTTAAGACGCATACATTACGAGACGCTTTTACATGCAAAAAATGCAACCAACACTATTTAATGTTGTGTGAACAGAATCGATTTTGATTAAAAAAATTACAATGAACCATCGCAAGTCAACCTGCATTCAAGTAGGAAAACCGCAATGGCGCAGACATACACACACACACACACAAACGCACGCACGCGCGCACAGACACACACACACACAGACACACACTCACACACACACAGACACACACACACCGACACACACACACACACACACACACAGACACACACACACACACACACACACACACACACACACACACAGACAAATGATACACATGTTAAACTTAAAACATCCCTCTTCTTTAGCGTCGGAGGTCAATAAACAGACCTGATAATGTCCAATATTACGATCGATAACATCTCAAGAAGTCAAAACATCTAATTTTACCGAATATTTAATGTAGCTAAGAAACCGTCGACCGTAGTAGACTAAAATTCGAATTTACATATAAAAAAGCGCGATCGTTGAGAGTAGCATCTTAAATATACTTACCCTGGTTGGTAAAGGCTCTCCAGATCCAGATGCATCGTCAGCCTTTCGCTTGATGTAAGGTTCAGACTTCTTCATCTTTCTTTCGGCTACGTAAACCACCGAAGTTTCATCCTGGGACCAATTAAGGCTACCAAATTCAGCTAGAACAGTAAAACAATATGTAATGTAAACAGATTACTCTCAAATTTGGGAACCGAAAATTTGTGGTTATAACCAAGTCAAGAATGTATTAGCAACATTTTTGACTAGTAACCTGTTAGTAACCAACGTTTAATGCCACAGAGGAGCTGTGATGGTTAAAGTTAAATATTCCACAGTTAAGTTTGAAATTCTTCAGAACACGTGAAAAGTTTATGATAAACGGATAAATTACCAAATTATACTTGCCCACATTATATTGATTGGATATTTATGATAACACGGTGCCGGTCGGTGACGAAACGTGGTAGTGGGCATAGTCTCATACTTTACAATACAAAAAATATTTTTATGCATGACACCGTTCCTATTACGGTCATGGTATGATACGGCGTAGTGGGCATAGACCTTTACTCGTACATATGTTTTGCTCAAAATCGCTCAAGCTGCATGTCATTTGGGCTAGCGCTATGTTTGATTAGGATTATTTTAACCAGTTCACGATTATTCTTATGTCATTATGTAGCCGTGGGATGGCAGTCATTATATGTAATATAATATAAGAATAAGAATAATTTATTAAAAATTCATTTTACAATTATGTTATTATAGCCTAAACTTATCTATAGAGAACCAATATCACGTGCCTGAACTAGGATGTTTCCTGTGTTTCACTATCATATAAGTCATATCTAATATTGATTCGGTCACTATAACATGTTGTTAGTTAACTAATTGTTATTAGGTAACAATTTATGTCAAAGTTGTTGAACAGATGTCCACCCACCACTAACTATCAATGGGGATAGTTAGTGGTGGGTGGACCATCAAAACTAATTTTCTTGGCAATTTGGAGCCAATTTACCTTACTCTTTAATATGTTCCTCCACGGTTAAACAATAGGCAAGTCGGTGGTTTCTTTTTTTAATTTTGAAGGCGGGTAATGAAACTAACACCAACTTACATGGAATTACTGATTTAAGCAATATTATAACGTAACGTCATCCAAATTAATTTACAACTTTGCTTCATTTTCATTGTAATTCGGTATTAAGCATGAATGTGAAGGGATGTTAGAGGAGGGGTAGGCCAAGGAAAAGGTGGATTGCATGAGAAACGATATGAAGAGGAAGGATGTGAGAGACGAGATAACGCGCGATAGAGAGGTATGGTATGGAAGAAAAAAACATGCTGCGCCGACCCCAAGTAAATGGGAAAAGGGCACGCGAATGAAATGGAATTATATCGGTTTTTTTCATAACATAACGTTTTAAACGCCTTCTTAACACAAAATGCACTAAAGTCCTTTTTTTTTAAGTATGACATATATAAGCTGTTGACACCTGCCTAGCGAACACGGGCGTCACGGGCCCCCTAACTAGTACATTTCAGCCACATAACGTGACGGTGTAAAATCTTATACCGCCACGTTATATGTCGTGGGCATCCCCATCGTTGTATGGGGCATTTCCATCTTATACCGTCACGTTATATGGCTGAACTGTCCCATAAAACGTTACGGTATTAGCTATCATGCTAGCTAGGCTGGTAGATATCCACAATGGTCATAAACAGGCCGTATGATTTATGAAACTTACAGTCAGCATAAACATCTCCATGTATGTCCATGGCAGTGAGATCAATACAGTTGGTGAGCCCAGCATTCATTCTCCAGATCTCCAGGTACTGCTTCTTAGCGTCCTTACTGTCTTTCTCCTCGCGGATCACTGCTTTGAAAGTCTCATTCGGTGATACAGCAGAGAGAAGCCTGTGGTTTAAATATTATGTATTTTAGTATGTGTTTGTTTTATATAGTAAACTGCTGTGAGTTTCAGACGTATTATTAGAAAAGTTGAAAAACCCCCGACATTTTCAGTTCAAAGCTCAAAATTTAAAAAACGGCTGAACAGGGTGAACACATGAAACAGGGTTAAGAATAGTCGGGTTAAAATTATCTATGACGCAAAAAAAAAAACAAAATATCGGTTCATCCGTTTGGGAGCTGCGATACCACACCACAGACAGACACTTTAGAACTTATAACACCCCTCTTTTTGCGTTGGCGGTTAAAAATATGATGAAACGGGTCACTCACATCTTTTACCAAGTGCTAAAAGAACCACCGCCGAGATAGGTACTCATAATTAAGAAACGTGTCGAGCAATGTTCGACCTTACAGACGTGAGTGACTCGTTTCATCATATTTTAAAATGTATTTGTTACGTAGCCTTTGTTTGTTGTGTATGTTTTTTAACCGACTTCAAGATTTCAAAAGAGGAGGTTATCAATTCGGTTGTGTTTTTTTTTTTTTATGTTTGTTACTCCATAACTCCGTCATTTCTTAACCGATTTGAAAAATTCTTTTTTTGATTGTATGTATATATATCCAAGTTGGTCCCGTTTTTGTCAAAAGGCAGTTCTGATGATGGGATCCATGAGGAATTGAGGGAACTCCTCAAATCTTTAAGGCAAACATATAGTGAGTTTTGTGTTTTTATCAACAAGTCAAGCATTTGCATCCAAAAATGTGACATTGGATGAAGTGGAACTGCTGATGATGATCAGAACAGAACTCTTCAACGACGAAAAGTTCACGTTTGGCGATTTGTCCTCCTAGCTGTGTTTGTTAAGCAAGTTCTATTTTCACGATTAATTTTTGTCATGCTCGAGTTCTGATGATGGGATCCATGAGGAATTGAGGGAACTCCTCAAATCTTAAAGGCAAACATATAGTGATTTTTGTGTTTTTATCAACAAATCGAGCATTATCATACAAAAATGTGACATTTGATGAAGTGGAACTGCTGATGATGATCAGAACAGAACTCTTCAACGACGAAAAGTTTACGTTTGGCGATTTGTCCTTCTAGCTGTGTTTGTTAAGCAAGTTCTATTTTCACGATTGATTTTTGTCATGCTCGAGTTCTGATGATGGGATCCATTAGGAATCAAGGAAACTCCTCAAATGTGAAAGGCACACAAATAGTGATTTTAGTATTTTCATTAACTAATCAAGCATTTTCATTCATAAAAGTGACATTTGATGAAGTGGAACTGCTGATGATGATCAGAACGGAACTCTTCAACGACGCGTAGCTCACGTTTGGCGATTTGTTCTCTTCGTTTTGTTTGTCAAGCAAGCAAGGTTTTTCCATGATTTCATGAAGAATTGAGGGTACTTAGTCTTCTACCATTATAAACATACTTATAGCCATTTTTGTATTTTATTGTATGGAATCTAAGAGTGCACCATCTAAGATTAATAATCTTTCACCGGACTCCCCCATTGAAGTCGGTTTTTTTTTTCTTAAAAATTATGTTCACTGTTTTTATTGTGGATGTTGCGAATAAATGTTCGAATCTGAATTTATACATATATATATATATATATATATATATATATATATGTATATATATGTATATATATGTATGTATATCGTCGTCTTGGTACCCATACTAGAAGCTTTGCTTAGTTTGGGACTAGGTCAATTGTGTAAGATTGTCCCCCAATATTTATTTATTTTTTATATTGATTTTATGCAACTATTGTTTATAAGTCCACACTTTATAATTATAACGCAAAATATAAGTAGTTAAAGCATATACAAAAATAAATATTAACACATTGACTGACTGGTACTTTAACCCTTAACAAGGCCCCACCAATCTAGAAGGTTTTACAAAAAACAAAATATATGTACAGAATAGTGGTTTTGGTGATTAACTTCAAAACTTTATAAGCAAATGCAAACTAATTTGAACCTTAAATCGCAGGACTAAGATTGAAATTTTATTGACGCATTATGTGGTCGCGAAATCGCCTGCCTTCATAAGGGTTATTCATAGGGGTTCATAGGGGTAGTTGTTACGATGACTTTTGTAACTTAACTGTATCTTGCAATCAAATAAAGTTTTAAATATGGATTTAGCAGTTTGTCGAGAAAAAGAAAGTAAATAGAACTTCATGTAAATCAAAAGGTACTTAATATACAAAGAAACTTCTTGAAAGAAACTAAATGAAATCTTATGAAATAAATAAATAAATATATATATATATATATATATATATAGCCTCACAGCATAGCCCTCTCCATTGTTCTTTTGATGACTTATGAGGCCCATAGTAAGCGACTACGTTTCAGTGCCCATTACCTATGTCGGCAACACACACTGGCCAAAGACTCTCGTCTTGAGACACTGTAACAAAGTTCTTTTGAGAATATGAAAAATACCTGCTTAGTACGTTTATCGTGATAGTAAGAATAAAAAACTACCATTAATTTTAATAAGAGGTTAACCTAACAGTGATTGTGTTGGATTTTCAGCTCAAAAGCCACGAAATGTTAATAGAAAACAATAATAGTACCTACCTTTGCAATGTTATACTTCTTCTTTTACACCAAAAGCACGACACAATGTTATCTTTTTTCGAGAACACACATCTAGGCGTACAAAATTCTTACGAAAATGGCGGGTATATTGGAGTTAGCCGATAACTTAAACTCGTGTCGTGGAGTTGTCTGTTTTACTCACTATGTGATTTAAACAATTTGTTAAAATAACGGGCAGTAGCTGTTTTTCTCAGGCGATACATCTTTTTTTGCTACATAATTGGGGGTAAACCGAAAAAATGTTAAGAAATGGATTTAGCAGGTTTACACTCTTAACAAACGATACTCAAGAAATTATTGCTATTCAATTATTTTAGGCGCCCATACAAACTGTTACCCCTCCTTTTCACCCCCTAATAAAACATTCCGATTCCGGAATAAAAACTATCCTATGTCCTATCCCGGGACTCAAACTATTTCTATACCAAATTTCATCTAAATCTGTTTAGCGGTTTAAGTGTGAAGAGGTAACAGACAGACAGGCAGGTGACTTTCACGTTTATAATATTAATATGGATTTCTATAAGTGTAGTGTCCTGCAATATGTTAAGGTATAGTTCGATTTTTAAATGTTTAATTATACTAATATTAAAGGTTTCATTAAGATAAAATTGTATGCCATCTGCCAAGAACACATTTTTTCCCATGGTTTACTATCAAAAAAGTGCAAATATGATGATGATGATACAAAACACCTAAAATAATTGAATGTTATTAAAATTGGTATGAAATTTTCAATAATTTTACAATTCATGGTAAACACAAAGCAAACAGTATATTTCCATACTTTGTCTTCACAAATAAAATTACAATAGCTAGTGCTGTGCTTTATCTTTAGTCACTATTTACACAGTTGATAGGCAGGGAGCAAGGAGCATAAGCATTTCACATCACAGCACATGTTATTAACTAACCCACTTAGAAAAGTTGAAAAAATCCTGATATTTCACATTTTATAACTTAATAAATATCTCAAACACGGCTGAAGCATACCTGGAAAACTGGCATTTAAAGAAAGAAATGCACTTCAAATAGTTCATCCATTAAAGATCTACGGTGCCTCAGGCAGACATACATAATTATTACACTACACATCTTATACTTATAAAACACTTCTTTGCATAGCATCAGAGGTTAATTGCATCTCTCACCTGACCATTTTCAATTAAAAGTAAAACATATACTTACTATCACTAACAACTTAAAAAAGTTTAGAAAACCTTCAAAATTTTCATTTCAAAGTTCAATATCTCAATAATGGCTGAACCGACTTTGATAAACATGGTAAGATAAGAACCATCACTGGAAAACCTGCTTTCAAATAGATTCACCTGTTTAAGAGCTACGATACCACAGATAGACACACACATACACAGATGCACATGTTAAACACTTCTTTGTTGCATTCCGCGTCAGGGTTAAAAATCAACAACAATGTAGCCTAAATGTTGGTTGATCAGTTAAAATGTTTTTTTTTTCTCAAATCTCATGGGTCGAAAATAAATACGTATATACGATTATTATTATATTAGTTAAAATGTGAGTCTTAACCTTGCAAGTCCCTACTTGTACAAATACAAAAAATTAAAATATTTTAATCTCTACAATCCAAAAATGGCTGAAATCAATCCGGGACTTACAACATTAAATATAATCGATGGTAAGTCAATTAATACTTACTCATTACTAATGTCTACTCCAAAATCAGTCCTGTGAGTAACCTTCAGGTTATGGTCCAACATGTAATTGTATATATATTTGCTATTCTTGCCTTTGTCTATGTTACGAACGGCCTGTATGCTGGTAATCTTGTTCGCAACATTATTTAGCCTCCCTCCAGCAATGGTAGGGATTTTAGATATAGTATTGTATGCATTTACTATTGTGTCAATCTGAAAATACAATTTGAAATTGAATGTAATTATCAAATTATATGGTTTACATATTGAGGTTATAGGTAGAAATAGTAATATCAATTTCGAAGTTGATGAAGTAATTTCGTAAGTACAGTAAACACATTCTACTACATGAACTGGCTGAACAGAACTACTTAGCAAGAAAAAAGAAATTTATACATACCTGGGAAGACATTTTCAACATCACAAAACGATTAAATTCACTAAATTGTTTAAATAAACACTATTTGAACAACGTAGATAATAAAAGATTGCTTCGTAAAGTACGGACAATCAGCTGTGAACTAAACAGTCTGCCGGCTGTCAAATCAAAGCAAAAGCAGTGTTGCCAGGGCACTTGGGTCGTAAGTTACGTTTCGTTACCTAAAATGTTAAATTTTTGCTGCAAAAGTTACATTAAGGTGTTTTTTTTTAAATTTACGTGTTTCTGGGGTCGGAGGTCGGAGGCAAATTAGGGCCCTTTACTCGATTAATATTATCAGAATACTGTTTCGTTAATACTATCGCGGTTTTCAAAACTGTATGGATTTTGCTTCAATATTCACGTGATACGGAACGTGATATGAGTGTATCGCATGATAATAATCACTATGTAAAAGGCCCCATTGATGTCAGCGAAATGGCGGAATATAAAGGAATCTATGAAGTAATGTTATGATAAAACGGACTTTAGTTTGATTTGTACACAGCGCCATATTCACTGTTGTTACTAATTAGTCTAACACCTAACTTTTTCAAATAAAAATACAAAAAAGTCAAACTTTTTTACTTTTTCTCTACTGATTCTCGAAAAGTGTATCAAGAACTCATGACTCATATTGGTCATGTCGGGCGGGGCTAGGGTGATGCATTGGACCCTGGGGAAAATCATTATCATATTTAACAAGATATTTTAGTTTGACCAGTCTAAGCACTTCACCGTGGCGAATCCACCAATCACAATACACTAACATTATAACTCATTAAAAAAACTTAGTTTTGTATATCAACCAACCTTCCCAACCTTTAGGTTAATAATTCAAACAGATCCGTAGCGTTAAGCAAGATAATTTTTCATACAGTTGTCTCCTTGCATTCGTATGGTTAACCAAGTATAGTTAGAACGGGGCAGATAGTACGTTATTTCCATTTAAAAGCACACCAAAATGTCAAATCCCATATGATCCAAAACGTCACAAACGTACTATTTACAGTTACGAAAGCGGAGACACTGACGGGCTCGGATCTAAAAGCCGTATTACTTCTCGAACAAAATAACCATCTCGTGGTTAATTTAGACCCTAGGCATAAAATCTACTACTATTTAACCACTTTTTAATTATTATGAAATAGGGACAAAGTCACATTTAACATTTTGAGAAAAGAATTCTGTTACGATTGCTTGTTTCAGTGTAGCTGTACTCTGGTTGATTGATATCAATATAAATTGTGTTTTAAAAGGTAAACTAGTGTATTTTGATTGGTGAATTTGACATGGTGAACTGTTTTGATTGCTCGGGTCACGATGTTTTGTAAATCATACATATGTATACATATTTTCCATAGGGGTTAGATATACTGCTTTGGACCCGCTTGGTAAATCTAATATGTCACACTATTGGAGCATGAGAAGTGAAAAAAAAAAACGATAAATACTTACACTATCGACGATATTTAGTCATCTCTCTTTATTGTGTATTAAATTAGTTACTAGTGAATCTCCCTCTTACAAGTCTTCATAAATTTTTGTTCACAATCACACAATATTAAAATTTTTACAGGCTTTTAATTTGCGACAAAAAACTAAAAATATTGTTAAATTTAGCAAATTGAACAAAAAAAAACATCGGCCCCCAACCTGGCATTGGTTTTTTTTAAATATTGTCATGTAATACTAGTAGCGCACTTTTCTCAGTTGTACGACAACAAACAATAACACGACGAAAATTAATCACAATGAGCCATGTTTATTTTCTTTTTTTTTCTATCCTAAGTAGATAAGAAACCGCGAAATCGCGAAGTAGGAAACGAGCGCGCATACGGTAAAGCATAATTTTTAAGAAAAAAAAACCGACTTCAATAGGGGAGTCTGGTGAAAGATTATTAATCTTAGATGGTGCACTCTTAGATTCCATACAATAAAATACAAAAATGGCTATAAGTATGTTTATAATGGTAGAAGACTAAGTACCCTCAATTCCTTATGAAATCATGGAAAAACCTTGCTTGCTTGACAAACAAAACGAAGAGAACAAATCGCCAAACGTGAACTACGCGTCGTTGAAGAGTTCCGTTCTGATCATCATCAGCAGTTCCACTTCATCAAATGTCACTTTTATGAATGAAAATGCTTGATTAGTTCATGAAAATACTAAAATCACTATTTGTGTGCCTTTCACATTTGAGGAGTTTCCTCGATTCCTAATGAATTCCATCATCAGAACTCGAGCATGACAAAAATCAATCGTGAAAATAGAACTTGCTTAACAAACACAGCTAGAAGGACAAATCGCCAAACGTGAACTTTTCGTCGTTGAAGAGTTCTGTTCTGATCATCATCAGCAGTTCCACTTCATCAAATGTCACATTTTTGTATGATAATGCTCGATTTGTTGATAAAAACACAAAAATCACTAATTGTTTGCCTTTAAGATTTGAGGAGTTCCCTCAATTCCTCATGGATCCCATCATCAGAACTCGAGCATGACAAAAATTAATCGTGAAAAAAGAACTTGCTTAACAAACACAGCAAGAAGGACAAATCGCCAAACGTGAACTTTTCGTCGTTGAAGAGTTCTGTTCTGATCATCATCAGCAGTTCCACTTCATCCAATGTCACATTTTTGGATGCAAATGCTTGATTTGTTGATAAAAACACAAAAATCACTATATGTTTGCCTTAAATATTTGAGGAGTTCCCTCAATTCCTTATGGATCCCATCATCAGAACTGCCTTTTGACAAAAACGGGACCAACTTGGATATATATACATACAATCGAAAAAAGAATTTTTCAAATCGGTTAAGAAATGACGGAGTTATGGAGTAACAAACATTAAAAAAAAAAACAAAAAAAAAAAACACAACCGAATTGATAACCTCCTCTTTTGAAATCTTGAAGTCGGTTAAAAATCGAGTTTAATGTATCCAGGATAAGTTTCATGTTGTCATAGCGCGTTCCATTGAGAGCTATCTCTTGAGTGTGATATGGGGTGAGAGACGTGCCTTTTAAGTATGCGTCAGTTTGGATGCCTTCGTAAACTGTTTGCAATAGAAATCCAGTATGACAAATCTCGTTCTGAAAAGTTACAAAAATTGCCTTAAGTATAAAAATTACTTACATGTTACGCGAAGGGGTCAAAAGTTACGAAAAATGTAAGAAATGTAACCTTCTGGCAACACTCTGCAAAAGTGAATAAGGAGGAGTTTCAAACTTCAAGTTTGTTCTATTGGCTATGTGCGAAGTAGGTGGTAGGGGTAAGCTAGGCGATCGTCGCGCACACCATGCACACACCTTGGCAGAAACGTGTACTTACCGGGGACCACTGTCAAATTTACTTTCACGTTTTCTTTTGGTTTCTTAACGGTTTCCTACGATTCGTTTTGTTTGTATGTATTTATTTATTCTCTTATTTATTTCAGTAAAATTTCCAATACGGGGTCTTTCTCGTTTACTAAAGTAAATAAAATATTCATGTGTCATTATTTGACATCTCTAAATTTTGACATTGTCTCGGGACCTTTGACGTTTGACGTTTCAGACGTGCACATAGCCAATAGAGCTCCTATACGAGTCCCACCAAGGGGGGACAGAAAAGCTCTTATCCACCTAAATTGAAAACTTGGTCTGAAACGTCTGGATGCTTAGCATACACAACCTCTTTAATCTAGGCGGAAAATCTTTTATTTGCCTCAAACCACCCTCAAACTGTTTGACATGACGTTTAGATGACATTGAAGCAAATAAAGAAAAGCGGAACTGTGACAAGGACAACAAATAATATATCTCTCTCTGTCGCTCTTATTCAATTTAGTATTTGACCATCTCGCTCGTAGCGCTATTATTATTTGACGTCTACTCTGGGGTACTCTGAGAAGTTAGTGAATTGATGGGGCCCATTACATGGTTGATATTATCAGAATACTTGGATAACAATATTATCACGGTATTCAAAATTGAATGGATTTTGCTTCAATATTCATCAATAATTGAGTGATATGGATCGTAATATAAATGTATCGCGTTATAATAATAACCATTACGGCTTTTTAAGCCCCATTGAATGACAAGCAAGCAAGACACGAATTATATGTATTACTATTACGCGCGATCATAATTACCGTGTAAAATACCCCGTAGGTAGGGTCTAACACGAACTGAAAACAAAGTATCGTCCTCTCAGTCAGTCGAATATGCAAGTTCTTGTTCAAACCAAATATCGTTGAAAGTATTCATTAACAAACACCTTTTTCAGAATTTCTAAATTCATTCACCTCCTAATTTAATATTCTTTCGTAATTTGACATCATGTTTCTGTAACGGCTTATAGAATACACATTCCAGCCAACATTCATAATCTAATAAATATTGTTTATTCAGAAAAACATGTGAAATAACAAAAAAGAAATTACTCTAACTTTTTTTTTTAAATTAAAAATGGGATTGCTCTTGGCCAGCATCTAGCCAGGGGGCAAAGATGAGGCCGACGATGAAGCGAGCTCACCCAGAAGATGCCTATTCACTCGTGCCTTAAAAAGGTCCAGGTTATATGAACTCGGAAATACAGACGCCGGCAGAGAACTTAAAATTATTAAAACTAACCTATAAAAAAATCAAAATTTGGCCCCTTAGGCAGGATGCCCATCATGCAGGCAGCATTCCCGCGCTGAACTGCAATAGCGATTCTTTGTGCGAGAAAGCTACCCGCACGAGGATCGCCTGTTGCCTCCCGCAAACGTTTGCTGAGCATCCTGTGAAGTCCACGCGCGCCTTTGCCCCACGAGCCGAGAGTCTCGACACCGATTGCAGCGAACTCGTATTGGGTGCCGAGATACTCGCCTTAAGCCGTTCTCGAGTGTCTGCCGCGGCCCCGGCACGCCTGCTGGTCGATGGGAGGTAGGTCGCAGACAAAGTCTCGGCACAATTTCATAATTCTATCTAAAGTCGAGTCCAGAATTAGGCGAACTAACTTGACAGTTCATTGTACACTAATGTTGCCACAGTTTGGCTAGTACTGTTAATGTCGATGTTTAAAAACTCTAGTTAATCATCATTTTTGTGTTTGGAATCAAACTAATAATTTTAGTAAGCAAAATAATAATAATGAAAATTGGTTGGAATTAAAAATACATCGAACATAATTTTGGATATCGTTAAGAACGCTATCCGCCATTTTGTTATGTTTAATTAAATTGTTGTAGTTCGTCCCTATTTGGTAAGTATGTATGACTGTGAAAGTTTCGACGACAATTACCTACTTGATAAAATATAAATATAATCAGATTTATGGAAGGCACACGGTAATATCGACATATTTGTGTCGACATAAACCTATCACTATTTTTTTTTTCTATGTCTGGCAACATTTTCGGCTGTCAAGTTAGTTCGCCTAATTCTGGACTCGACTTTAGTGCTTATACTTAGGCTGGGTTGCACCGACTTACGATCACAGACTGATCAACGTTAAATATGGCGCCGACAGCTGTCATCCCATAGAAACATGTCAAACTTTCCATACATTCAAATTTTAACGAACACAGCTTACGATTACAAACGGTTTGGTGCAACCCAGCTTTAGTCTCCAAGTGAATCGGCTGTGACATACGGACTGACAGAGACGGACAGACGACGAAACTATAAGGTTTCCGTTTTCGCCATTTTGGCTACGAAACCCTAAAAAGTTCAAAAACCCCCGGCATTTTCATTTCAAAGTTCAATATCTAAAAACGGTGAAATAAATATGATAAAACATATCTAAGAGCCATGACTAGAAAACTGATTTCGATTAAAAATCCGCATTCAACACGGGTCATTCGTTAGGGAGCTACGATGTCACAGACAAACATACAGTTACATACACGTTATAGTACGAGGGGCGTAAGCGGAAAATTGCAAAGGAGAGTCTATTCTATCGCAAATATGACTCGAGTTTGCAATTCTCTTACACCCGAGTTAATCACATTTAAGAGGAAATAAATAACTCCAGCACCAATCCTAATTGAAAAAATCTAATTCTTCACCTCCAGTATCAGTCCATGGTCGCTGGGGCGTCCTTGCGAGAGGAATGCGAAACTTCAATATTCCAACCAATTGCAAAACAGTATTCTTGCGGACCGCGGCCAGCTAAATTTTCAGCTTCAATATTTTAACCAATCACAGAGCAGTATTTTTGTGGAGAGGTGCCAACTGATTTTTAAACCAATCCTTCGGGAGTTATGAAAATCCATAACTCCCGTGGGAGGTAAATCGGCAAGTGTGATGAAAAACTCATAATAGCACTCTTTAGCGTTGCGTCGGGGGTTAAAAAGTAGTAGGTGAGTAAAAACCCATATAGAGCTAACCCGTGGTTACTTAACTATACTTACTCATAGGAATGCATTCATTTGTTTTGATGGATTAGTTTCTAGCATATACAATGGGCTATAGATGCAGGCGTGCAGGGGTATAGGTTACCTACACTGTGGCGTACTGATACACAGATGGTTGGTTCCTTTCACAATAACGCTTAGCCCAGTTCTTATTACCCATTTAAGTATTAAAACTGGGAATTCGATAAAGCCTTCGTGTCATTTATACACACATAACTATGGTATATAGACAATACAGTCGACGTCAAAAACATGTTTTCATTTTTCGCCTTATTACAAAGTATTATGGAACAAACGTGTGAAGATATCTTTGACGCAGGTAGACAGTAGACGAAAACACGGCAACGCGGCGACGCGTCGTCGCCGCTCGATACGCGCGGCGCGCGCGTACCGCGCGGCACCCCTCTCATTGCCTCAAAACCAACCCTCTAAACAACACTGCATCGCTCAAATAATTTAATTACTATTTAACTTGTTATTTGTATTGTTTGTTCCATTCAAGTGAGATTTTGCAGACAGGCAGACTAGGTAAGTATCTTCTATCTGTTTCTAACGTTTCTATCCTTCCTAGGTAATGCTAGTGCCAAATAATTAAATAGCAAGGACACCCATTCATAAACAAAGACTGATGGGACTATTTATGTAATAATTCATACCTGATCGAAAGCGTAGTAATCTCCAAGAGGACTCTTTCAGTGTCTTTCAAGTTTAATTTCATCTATCGGCATTTCATATTCCCGCGCTTTTATTAGTTTTAAAAACAACTGACGTAAGGTTTTTTCCAGGCAGTGTAAAAAGAAATAAAGAATGAATGAGCTGGATTTGATCAAGGAGGTTGAGAAGCGCCCGATTTTGTACGACAAATCGGTTAGTGGATTTAATAAAACGAAACTGAGGGATGACGCATGGAAAGAAGTTCAGGAGGCGCTCAACGTTTCTGGTAGGTACAAAATTCTTTCTGAACCACTTATTTTAAATTCATACTAAGTTTTTTTTTCTCCCATATGCGAGCTCTTTTGTTTTGTTTTGTCATTACGTAGGTAATGAGCTAAATATGGATAAATTGAAAACCAGTAGAGAGTTAGACGCTCTAACCAGTAATGTTGCTCAGAATGGAAACGAAGGATACACACGCTGACTCACTACCCAAATTTCGCAAGTCGATATATACCGTTCTCTGTAATAATAATAATTAATTAATAGTCCTTTCGTCTCCATTAGCCTAAGTTAATACTCACTTAATTTTTTAAACTAATAACTAATTGTAAACCTTATTCTATTAGTAATTTATCACTACTTTTATATTATAATTTGCATGCAACGTTGTTTTGCGTACCTATATAGCTCTTGTAGCTAAGTACCTCTCAATTACTTTGTATTGTTAAGTTAGCGTATATACCTCTACTTACCTAAGATTATCTCGCATATTGTGTTTACCTATAATTGGTTGTGCATTAAGCTAACCACTGCCGAATGTACTATATTTTAATGTCATGATGTAGCGACTGTTGGTAAACCATACCTAAATAAATAAATAAATAAATAGATACTAGGTTTTTTTGATCTAGTGGAACCAAGGTCTCAGTTTCAGCTTCCGTAAAAATGCTTTCGTATGTCCGGTGGACTTCCGGCTGTTCTCCTCTGCAAGTCGCATTTCTTAACCGATCCTCGTGAAATTTTGTGAGAAGGTTTGATAATTATATAGAATGTATCTGTCGTATCAGCTTTCGGAAATTTTGAATTTTGAAATAAAAATACTACTCACAGCCTATTTAGGTGCCCCACTGCACGGCCACAGAGGGCCGAGTGGAGGGAATTTTGGTCTGCCTCTGGTCTGGTATGTATTGAGGGGTCCATTCCGTTAACTCCGTAGGTACCTATTCTTGCTCATCGTTTCACATGCATGCGGTAGACATTTCTAGACTCTAGCCCAGTCCCACTTCACTTTGGCGGCCTTGGCACCCATATCTACGAGTACATCATCAATACCATCATTTACTCGCTCATTTATCATCTTCATAAAAAGCGCAGTTCCGCGTGTTTCTGATTCGATCAGTTCTGCGAACACCTAGTATACTGCTGGCAAACCTTGAGTTTGGACTTATTCAGTGAGTGACCAGAATCCTACGTCTTATCCGTAAAATTTACAGTTGCCTTCAAAGATTTTACAGTTCTCAGAGTTCTCAAAAATATCGGAACATGCACTCTAACGCCTTGATGTGATAAAGCAGAGTTCAGATATTTTGAGCGCCTTATTTGCTCCGGTATATCTGGTGGCGACTGTAGATAAATATTCTAGCAGGAGGTACGATATTAGATATTCCATAATTATTAGTATCTATAATGGAACATATACACTACCGTCAGAAAGTTTAAGACCAAACACAAAATATGCAAATAATCAACATTGATTGATTATCCACTCAATTTTGATTCCTCTGTCCGTAGTACTCTCAACCAGTTTGCAAAAGTCCAATCCTTGTGGGAAATAGCCCATTGCAATATTTTTGCCTTGTTTGGTTTGCGTAATAATTTATGATACTTAATTGAACTAAAAAATATTTTTGGTCCTAAACTTTCTGACGGTAGTGTAAATATGCTGCGGCACCTGATACGACATGACAATAACAACAAAAATTACATAAAAACTATGATAGAAGGCAAAATAGAGGGAAGAAGAAGGTAGGGGAAGACCGAGACGTGCGTTTATGGATCAAGCTAAAGAGAAGGTTAATGTTATGTCGTATCAGGAACTCAAAGATGTAGCACAAAGAAGAATGGAATTAAATTTATGATGATCATGATAGAAATGAGTGGAACACGAAATATTGGTCAACCAGTTCTTTGGACTTTTACAGCCGAAGCAGAATGCAAGAAGCGCTGGCGATCGCTGCGCGACTCGTTCATAAAGTTGCAGCGGACTCACGGCGGCCGCACCCGTTGGCCGTATCATCAGGCCATGCGATTCCTGCTGCCGCATCTGGAACCCAACCATAACAGGTAGAGCAACGACACTACAGTGACGACAACACTGACACCATACAGTAACCGGATTCGTCCCAGTGTTATTGCGCATAACGGGTAGTCGGACCTACCGAGCCTCGAGCCGAAGCCTATTTATATATCATCATCGTCATCATCATATAAGCCGATGGACGTCTTAATGCTGGACATAGGCCGTCCCTAAAGAAAATAATGTAAACATGAGTAGAATAGAACAGAATAGAAAAATGTTGATTTCGCTTTTTTACACCTCATACAGATTAGATTAAACCTTACCGGTCCGGTCTGTTCACGCTTGCAAGGGCATAACTAGTAAATACCTTAATACTAGTGTTATTTTATTGTGTATTAGTGTATTGACGAGAGACATAATCCTGTTCTGGATTACTTTTTCTGTTATTGACGCATCATCATCATCATGTCAGCCGAAAGACGTCCACTGCTGGACATAGGCCTCCCCTAAAGACTTTCACAATGACCGCTCCTGCGCCACCCGCATCCAGCGGACACCCACGATCCTTACCAGGTCATCAGTCCACCGTGTGGGGGGCCTGCCCACGCTACGCCTTCCGGTACGTGGTCGCCACTCGAGAACCTTCCCGCCCCAACGGCCATCGGTTCTACGTGCTATGTGTATCTATCACCTTGGTTCTGCTGCGGATAACTTTATTCCTGATGCGATAGAGCAGAGATACTCCCAGCATAGCCCTCTCCATTGCTCTTGGGTGACTTTGAGCCTTCTTATGAGGCCCATAGTCATAAGGGGTAATTGCCATAATCGCCACGCTTGGCATGCGGGTTGGCGATCGCAGTATCTCCACCGCACTGCAGGGATGCTGCTGCTCATTCTCCGGTGGTCTCGTTCGTAGTTTTAGGACATACCTTGCGGGTATTGACGCTTAGAGACCTTATACGTCTCTAACAATAATAAATTAGTGCTGTTTTATTACTTATTTTAATTTTGACGCTTAGAGACCATTTTTTTACATCTCTAAGAACTTTGAAATTATTGTTATTAATCGTATTTGGACGCTCCGAGACCATATACATATCTGAGATATTAAATTAGTTTTATATACTTTTTGTTTATTCGGTCACAGATCGCATTCAATATACGTCCCTAAGTACCTTGTAAGTAGTTTTTCATTGAAATTCATAAGTTTGTTAATCAGTATAGTTTTAAAATCATTGTTATTAATTCACGTTTTGACATGTAAAAGTACCCTTGTGACCTATTTGCAGAATATTTGATTTTGAATTTTTGATTAGAATAAACGGGGGCTTCTCCCAACACTCCATAGTTTAACACAATCTTAAAAAGTAAGAGATTTTCAAACCATGTTAGCACTTAAACCCATTATTGAATTAAACCATTTTTTTTTAAAAGCTTAATACGAAATCGGAATCCTCTAAGCATACGACGCTGTTATGTGGATCCACACACATGTAAAACTACAAAACTGCACGTTTAATCATCACTGTTACCCATATAGGTATGCACATGCTAAATTTCTAACCTAATTTCCAGCTCAGCTAAAAAAGAAGAAGATTCCGACACTGAGGAAGAGACACGTCGTCCGCAGCAGTCTCTCCCCGACCTCTCCTTCCAAGAGAAATTCGAGTACGACGAGGACTCTCAACCAGTTCCCAAGAAAGCCCGCCTCAACTCCTCAGAAGAAGAACCACAACGAACTGACCCTGATGAGCTCTTCCTCTTCAGTTGTGCGCCGATACTGAAGCGGTTAAACTCGAAACAAAACGCTGCTGCGCGCTTGAAGATACTGCAAGTTTTGTATGAAGCGGAGTTTGGGAGTCAGATGGAAATGCCGTACGTTACGGTTGCGACGAGTGAGAATGGGTTCGGGACGATAGATGGCGCTATCGAATAGTTAAGAGTTCAGTCAGTACTAAGACACTCTGTGTCATATGCAGGCACTACAACCCCGCAGAACTACCCCATGCAATGACGTATTTCATACATACTATTATACTATTCTGTGCGTATGTACCTAAGCATTGGAATAGCATTATTTCTCATATAATACCCTCAAGAAAAGACTATCTTTGAGATTACGAATATTTAGAGGTTTTCCATGGGAAGGATTTCGCATACGCTCCGAGGGCGTTAAATCATACTAACATTGGTCAATAAACTGCACTATTTAGTAAATACTAACCTACCCATTGTTTAAACTCTAAAGTGATATCAATGATCAATTAAGTTCTTACGTAAATTTAGCACCATCCGACTCGTGTTTTTTTTTTTTTGCGGGACAAATACAGAACACACCAGAGTTCGAATACCTCTCTCCTACTCCCTATTGGGACCCTATTTAAAAGGCCCCATAAAATGCTATACTTAAATATGTTAACCACAGTTCCATTTAACGAGAGTGATCGTGATATGATGACGGACACGATCAGCTCCAGAAAAAGGCATGTCATTGAGTTTATTCATATTCGTATCATATCCGTGTGCTTCCGTTAAATTACCTCCTCGGAAACACTTCCGTAATGAGTAAACCTACCGACTTTCAAAATGAAATCAATGACATATAATTATCTAGTTCGAAGGGCTAAATAGTATTTGTTTCTTGTGCCCCATTGTGTTATTACTTTGATTGTCAATTTATATAGGGGCACCTTCCTCGCTCAACGTAGGTATCAGCATTGCGATACAGCGAGGAAATGCCGCCAACATCCTCGGTACAATGCCTCAAGGGCCTGTTCTAGATTTAAGTTAGTTTTAATTTTATTTATATTGTTTTGGTTGAGTACTCTTGTACATGTATATTTTCGTTATACATAAATAAAGTATAAAACAGCTAAGTCACTATATTGGTGACCCAAGTCCATTTAGATAGGTAGTTATTAATGTTATTATATGTATTTGTCATTTTTATTGTGTATGATCAATACCAACAAATGAAATAATATGTAATGATATCATACGTAGGACATACGTACCACATACTGAATTAGTGCTTAAATGCCGTGACCGGGATACGAACCCGAAACCACCAGCTTCGTAGGCAGGGTTATTAATAACATACCTTAAGTACGTCCTTAACAGAGCTGGGCACCGTTAATCAAATAGTTAAC